>CM029020.1:127566293-127935651 GCA_016801055.1 Panax notoginseng | reverse complement strand
TTTCCAATAAGGATTTCTCCTTTACAGGCGCGCAATTAGATGACCAAACCTCTCCTTAGACAGAACTTTCTAGACATTGCCAATAATGTTATCTAATAATATTATTCAAATAATATGAATTATTGATCTGATAATGGAAAATACTGTGCAGCAACAATTATTGAAACAACAATAATATAAAATATCAATGCAACAATTATTGAATCAATAAAATAAAATATTGAACAATAACTACTGTAACAATTATTGAGTAGTGCCTTCTTACGTAAGAATCAATAATTGGTGCAATACCGTGTGCTACTGTATTTTAACCACCGGGTATTCCAACAGTATTAACGGTAACAACTACGCCGTTATTTATACTTGTCGTTTTCTTCATCCAATCGCTTTCCGTTATGGGGCCCACACAAGGCTGCGCCGTCGTACGAATATTTCCCGACAGCAAGAATATTCCACGACCAAACGAATATTCCCGACAAAATGAATATTTTATAACCACTTGCTTATTTTGCAAAATTTGCACATTTCACCCATAACCAAAGTATTATATCAAATTAGCCCCTTATTATTCACAATAATATTTAGAGAAAATTTGATTTTATTCATTAATAAGTTGGGGTCTTACAACCTCCCCTCCTTATGAAATTTCGTCCTCGAAATTGACGTACGTACCTGATGTTTCAAAAAGGTGAGGATACCTCGCTTTCATTTCTGATTCCAACTCCCAGGTCATTTCTTCAATAGCATGGTTTCTCCACAAAACCTTAACTTGTGGTATAACCTTCGTGCGTAGGACATGCTCTTTCCTATCCAAGATCTTAACAGGTACCTCCTCGTACGTTAAATCTTCAGCTATCTCGTCTGGTTCTAACTCAATAATGTGGTTCGGGTCTTTAACATATTTACGAAGCATAGATATGTGAAAAACATTATGAACACGAGACATGCTTGGAGGTAATGCGAGTCTATATGCCACATTTTCTATTCGCTCAAGAATCTCAAATGGACCAACAAATCTTGGATTGAGCTTTCCTCTCTTCCCAAATCTTGTAACTCCCTTCCATGGTGCAACACGTAATAATACATGATCCCCAATATTAAATTCTACGTCCTTCCGATGAAGATCCGCATAACTCTTTTGTCGATCCTGTGCCGTTTGTATACGTTGTCGAATCGTTTGGATCTTCTCTGTAGTAATGCGTACCAACTCTGGTCCCAACAATGTTGCTTCACCCACCTCGTCCCAGCATACTGGAGAACGACATTTTCTTCCATACAACGCCTCGAATGGAGCCACACCTATGCTCGCCTGATAACTGTTGTTGTAGGAGAATTCCACCAATGGTAGGTACTTATCCCAACTCCCTTTGAGATCTAGGACACAAAGTCTTAATAGATCTTCAAGAGTTTGAATAGTCCTCTCTGATTGTCCGTCCGTTTGAGGATGGTATGCCGAACTGAATCGTAAATCCGTGCCTATAGCTTTCTGCAAGCTAACCCAAAATCGTGAAGTGAATCTTGGGTCACGATCCGAAACTATGGATACTGGCATGCCATGCAATCTCACAATCTCGTTCACGTACATACTAGCAAGACGTTCAAGGGAATAAGTCTCACGTATCGGCAAGAAATGAGCGGATTTGGTTAATCTATCAACAATAACCCAAATCGCATCTATGCCTTGAGAAACCTTGGGAAGACCCGTAACAAAATCCATAGTAATGTGTTCCCACTTCCATTTCGGGATCTCAAGTGGTTGCAATGGACCCTTTGGCACTTGATGCTCCGCCTTTACACGTTGACAAGTTAAACACCTCGAGATAAACTCCGCGATCTCTCTTTTCATATTGCTCCACCAAAATGTATGTCGAAGATCGTGATACATTTTGGTACTCCCAGGATGGATTGCAAACGGTGTGTTGTGTGCCTCCATCATTATTCTATGCTTCAAGTCAAAATCGTTAGGAACACAAAGTCTGGAGTTGACTCGAAGTATTCCTTCTTCATCGATTCTTGCTTCTGGAATAGCACCTTCTTGCACTTTCTTCTTCATACGCATCAGCTCCATGTCCGTAGCTTGAGCAGCTTTAACTTTATCGATTAAAGTCGGTTCTACTCGTATATTTGATATCATCATGTGGGTACTTGGAGCCTTCATCTCTATCTCCATCCTTTGTAAGTCATACAAAATGGGCCTTTGTGTTAACAATATTGCACTCGTACCCGCATATGATCTTCTACTCAATGCGTCAGCTACTACGTTTGCTTTTCCAGGATGATATTGGATGATATGATCGTAATCTTTCAACAGCTCGAGCCAACGTCGCTGCCGCATGTTGAGTTCCTTTTGGGTGAAGAAATATTTGAGGCTTTTATGATCTGTATAGATCTCCACTTTCTCCATACAGGTAGTGTCTCCAGATCTTCAACGCAAAAACGACTGCTGCCAACTCCAAATCATGAGTAGGATAATTCCTCTCATATTCTTTGAGTTGTCGTGAGGCATAGGCTATGACTTTCCCATGTTGCATGAGAACACATCCTAACCCTTTGCCTGAAGCATCGCTGTAGATAACAAATCCATCCGAACCAGATGGTATTGTCAGAACAGGTGCCGAAATGAGTCTCCTCTTGAGTTCTTGGAAACTCTTCTCGCATTCCTCACTCCATACAAATTTTGTATCTTTCCGAGTCAGCTGAGTTAATGGAGTAGCGATTCGAGAAAATCCTTCAACGAATCTCCGATAATAACCAACTAAGCCTAAAAAGTTACGTATTTCGATTACTGACTTAGGTTGCTCTCAACTGTGACTCATAATCCAACCTTGGATAGCACGTCACAATGACACCTATCAGTTTACTACCGCACGAATATGGCGTCCCCTACGGAGAGTCTGGCTTTGGTGCATTCCACAAAGAAAATCACCAGATAGAGGCTCGGTATCAACTTCTATAGTTGGGTTTTTAACTCCTGAAGTTCAATAGGAGCCATTCGATATGAGATTTTAGAAGTGAGTTTTGTACCAAATCAAAGATGATAAAATTTCAATATCACGCGTAGGCCAAGAAATTCTTCAGGAAATACGTCAGAAAAAAACAACAGAAATATCACTCAAATCTGACGTATTTTTGTTCAAGTCCATGACATAGCTAAGAAAGCTTGACATCCGTTTTTCAATAAACGGATGACTTTACGGCTTGATATGAAAGAGTTTGACTTCAATGGTTTGGTTGCTTGAATTCGAATAACAGGTTGCTTAGGAATATGAAAACTAACAACCTTACGAAAGCAATCAATTTTGGCATGATGAGTAGTTAACCAATCAATTCCTAAAATCACATCAAAAGCAAGTATCTTTAAAGAGATAAGATCAACAGGTAATGTGATAGTGCCAACTTGGATCATGCAAGATTTATAAACTGTAGATGTATTCACCCAACGGAGTTTCAACAGATAAGTCAAAGTCCAATTTCTCCGGAGTCAAGCACAAGCAGGAGAGATAAAAGAATGGGTAGAACCGGTATCTAGTAAAGTATAAACTTCGCAAGAATTCAAGATTAGCTTACCCGTGATCACCTCGTTCGGGTTTCTCGCGTTTTGGCCAGTAACGACAAACGCCCTTCCAGGAACCGCTGATTTCGACTTATCCGGACAGCTTTTGGAGTCACCATCCCCGCTGAACTTGGTTTTGCTACAGAACACTCTCGAGCTATATGACCCTCCTTTCCACAGTTATAACATACCTTGGATTGTTGTGGGCAGTTTGGGCTGATATGTCCCTCTTTCCCACATTTGTAACATACGACCGGTGGTCGTTCTCCTCCCCTAGAAACAGTTGATGTTTGTGCTGACGTCTTCACATTATCATTGTTGTACCTTCTCTTCTTGAAATCTCCTCCCGACTCGCTCCTCTATTATCACGACCACGATTACCACCAGAGTGGTTACCGCTTTTGTCCGAATGCTTTCCTCCCTGCTGGTTTTCATTGCTTCGATGACTGCCGCCACCGGTATGACCCTGGTTGTGGTCCCTCGGTTGCACATACTCATTATCTCGCTCTAATAATTGAGCCCTATTTACAACATATGAATATAAAGAAAATTTATGAGAGATAAGATATTGTCGAATCTCGGGTTTTAGACCTCTCAGAAACATCCTTGTCATTCGTTCCTCATTTTCGACCAAATGAGGTGCAAACCTGGATAACTCTGCAAACTTCGCCTCGTACTGGGACACCGTCATGTTGATTTGTTCCAGTCTGATAAACTCTACCTCCTTTATATGACGAATACTTTCAGGAAAGTACTTGTCATTGAATAGTTTTTGAAATGTTTCCCAGGACATGTTGAGTGCGTCAGGCTGGGTACGCTTCACAGACTCCCACCAGTAGTCTGCCTCACCGTGGAACATAAAGGTGGCGAGTGGAACCTTTTGTTCCTCCGTGCATCCCAAGACATCGAATATCTTGGTAATTTGCTTGACCCACGTTTCCGCCATGATCGGATCCGGCTTTCCCTTAAATTCTGGTGGTCCCAATTCTTTGAATTGCTTAGCTGTGACAAACCGCGCGTTATCATTTCCACCCGTATTCTGCACACGAGTCTCCCTCGTCTGATTTTGCATGAACTGCAAAAAGCTCCTAAACATTCCATCATTCATCGTTTGCTCGGTAACGTTGTTTACAGGAGGAATATTGCCTTCCTGTTGCACGTTCCCCTGGGTGGTGATCAAAGGTGTCTCCACGGTCTGATTTACTCCATTATTAACGTTCTCAGCTGCCATTCTTAAATACTGCCATAAAACAAGGGTTAATAGTCATGTCATATATTATCCCTATACTCTGACCGACCAAATAAACACCAAATAAACTTAGTCAAGTCATACTAGTGAAGGAATTCCCCGTCTCTCCCCTCCTAGTTCTTGTCTCACATCTCAGCCAGGGATCATATCCCTAAGCTCTGATACCAACTGTGACGCCCCCAAATATACACCCATTCTGAGTCGCCAAATACATGGTACAGAAAACAAACTACAACTTCAATAATACAATTGTCGTGCAAAATACGACAACACATACTGTGAGTTTAAATACCAATATTGTCTTCTAGACAATATCCACACTCAAATAAATCCTCATTACAATTATTCAAACACTATTTTACAGAAATAGTGAGGACTGCTAAAACATCTTTCTAGAACCATCACTCCATACCCCGACTAGATCCTGCTATGTTCTCACCTCCTGAGAAGAAAAATGGAACAAAAAGGAAAAGGGTGAGCTCAACTAGCCCAGTAAAGAATATTATGACTAAGATAATATACAAACAAATTATCGTTAGTCTTCAACAGGGAAAAATCTGATAGAATATAATCGACAACAAGTTTTAGATCAACAACTGCAGCGGAAACAGCAAACCATTAGAAGAGTCAAGTAGAGAAAGAATTCTACTATCTTCTAAGATTTAAAAGTCCATCATCAATATTTTATTCCTGTAACATAATTAATAATCATCTTTATCCAAATATTCATCTTTGGACTACAGGCCAAAGATATTCATTTGTATCACCTGTCAGTCATGTTCATCTCAACACCTGTTCATCTTTGCACTACAGGCCAAAGATATTCATCAAGTAATCATGCATCTTTGCACTAGAGGCCAAAGATATTCAGTAATATCATCATTTAAGACTGAGGATGATGAAAAATATCTTAAAGAAAACGAATCCAATGAGACAGAAGGATAAATTGTAGGGACTCGTATAACAGTTTATCCAAGATCAATAATACTTCATAATAATCAATTGTGAAGCAGAATTCAAAAATAAAGATCAAAACATGGATACAATCAAAGATAGTAACCATAATAGACATCTTGGACAAAAAGGAAAAATTTTATTTTTCGGTGAATAGTGTTGTATTCGTGAATAGTGCCGTATACGTGAATAGTGCCGTATACATGAATAGTAACCCCGACACAAAAAGTTCCAAATTTGATAAAAACTCATATCAATATTTTAGCATAATGATATTGAAGAAAATAATATCATTTAAGAAGAAAATAATATTCCTTACCTCAAGATATCAGTACTTCTAGTCGGAATACCGGTATAAGGCTGAAAGAAACTTGCTCTGATGAATAGAAACTCTCAAAGTATCTAAATACTCACAAAATACACTTAATAATCTAGAGAGAGAAAGAGAGAAAACTTGTTTCTGGTGTGATTTTCAATTCTAACTTAGCCCTCTATTTATAGAAAAATTTTAGTAGGTTTGACCTGCAACCTGATGGCTTTACCTGCTACTATTCCCACCCACCACATTTGAAATATAATTCAGCACATTTCTTCACCAACCACAAGTGGGGCCCACCAATTCTAGAATTTTCCATCAAAATGATAAACTCCAAAAATTCAACAATTTCTGAACCAGTCATCTCGTAAAATTCATAATAAATCATACGTTCATTTTTAACGGTTCAAAATTTGTGGTACTCAACTTATATATGTATAACATATCCAAAAATTACCACGATCCAACGGTCGGATTAAACATTATAACACCCGCAATATTTCTCAAAAACCCTGATTTGATTTTTAATATCTCCATTCCGATAAAAATACTGATAAAACACCTCAACATTAACTCCTTCATTTTTAACCACAAAAATATATCCCTCATTTATATCCTCATAAAATAAATATTTCCTTATCATATGAATCAATAATTAATTATTCACAAATAATATTACAGAATCACATTTATTACAATCAGGCCGTTCCCAAGAAAGAGGGGTTTTCCAAAAAGGATTTCTCCTTACAGGCGCGCAATTAGATGACCAAACCTCTCCTTAGACAGAACTTTTCTAGACATTACCAATAATGTTATCTAATAATATTATTCAAATAATATGAATTATTGATCTGATAATAGAAAATACTGTGCAGCAACAATTATTGAAACAACAATAATATAAAATATCAATGCAACAATTATTGAATCAATAAAATAAAATATTGAACAATAACTACTGTAACAATTATTGAGTAGTGCCTTCTTACGTAAGAATCAATAATTGGTGCAATACCGCGTGCTACTGTATTTTAACCACCCGGTATTCTAACAGTATTAACGGTAACAACTACGCCGTTATTTATACTTGTCGTTTTCTTCATCCAATCGCTTTCCGTTATGGGGCCCACACAAGGCTGTGCCGTCGTACGAATATTTCCCGGCAGCAAGAATATTCCACGACCAAACGAATATTCCCGACAAAATGAATATTTTATAACCACTTGCTTATTTTGCAAAATTTACATTTCACCCATAACCAAAGTATTATATCAAATTAGCCCCTTATTATTCACAATAATATTTAGAGAAAATTTGATTTTATTCATTAATAAGTTGGGGTCTTACAATCACTGCTACCCAAGAAATAATAAGATCGATGATTCGATGCAAACTTTTCGTGACCAATATTTTAATGTAATTTAATCCTTTTAACCTTAATATCTTAGAATAAACTCGAGTCATGGAATGTGTCATACTCTTCATAATTTAATCTGAATTTTTCTTGATCAATGAGTAGACTTACAAGTGGAAGGTTCATCAGTTCTTTCGTTCTTAACTGCAATGTTATTAATAAGCAAGAGTGAGCACAAATGCCCACAAGTATAATAATGAAATAATAGTACAATAACATTCGAATAAATCAAAGACATCTGAATAAAAGCTCAACTTTTGAATTAAGAATGAATAACAAGAATCAAAAGAATTCTGAGGGTCATAAGACCTTGAACTATGTCCTAGGTTAACAATAGTTCTACTAGAAACCTTTCACAGTCATAAGACTATGGACCTTCTTCTCGTACTTAGGGGGATCAGCCCTTAGTACCATACTGTGCACAATATCTTAACGCTAAAGGGTAAATAATCCCCTATACAAGGTTGTTCATCTCAGTTTGACATTCGAGTCCGCACCATAGGAAGTTTGGTTTGGATAATTCATCAAGGGTTCTAAAATTTAGAACGCTCATCAACTATGGACTAGGTGAATCATTAAGGTTTCACTAGTCTAATAAGGTTCAACAATAATGATATTTAATTTGAATACAAATCTCAAGAAGTATACAATAGAACAATTATTGTATAACTAAATCATACTTTGAAAAGATACTTAATCTTTAATAAATCATTTGAACTTGAATAATAGTAACGATAGTTTATTCAAGGTAAATAATAAGCTTGAACAATAATGACAAGTAGGGTTAGGGAACTTGCCTTGTGCGTAGATTATACTTTAACTAATCACGTTCTTTAGATTAAATCCTACATACTATTCACATTCACAATACCAGTTAATTATAACTTAACTAATCGTCATAAACTCATTCTCTTTGTCTACTTTGATTATTGACTATACTTAATCAATTTATCACATTAACTGTCACATAATATCACTTCATAAATAATAATCTAATTATGTATTTATTAATTCAATTCACATGTAATTATGTTATTTACATGTTAAACAACTATTTTATCATCACATTATACTTCTAACATGTTTACATGTTCATTACATTAATTCACTAACACATTGTTAGGCTTAAACATTTAAAAAAAAAACTCATTCTTGAACTTTCTAGAGAGTGGCGCGGCGGCGCCACTGTTATACATGACCTTCGCGCTGCGGCGCGACGGCGCTGGGGTCTGAGACTTGGCGTTGTGGCGCGGTGGCGCGGTGGCACGGTGGCGCTGTGGCGGTGGCGCTGCGGCGCGGGACTTCAGTTCTGGAGTTGGAGCTGCGGCGCGAGACTCCAGAATTCGATTCCTAGTTCGCGAAGAATACAGAGTTCAGCGAAAAGGACACTAAATAATCATTAATTTCACTAATTTAACATACCCACATGTGAATATTCACATATAATCATTACCCAACATCTGAAAAGTAATTTTGTCCCATTAAAACACATAATCATAGAATTAAAACATAAAAATTTCCACTGTTCTTGATGTTCTTGAAGTTTTTAACATAAATTCCTAAAATTCAACGCCACGGATTTGTCATAAAGCCAAATCCGTTCATTTAAAGTTTGGTCTCCTCGTATTAACATGCACAATAATATACGAGTGTAAAACCTACGAAAACATTTATGTTTGACATACTAAAATCACGTATAAGGCCATAAGGCCAAAAACCCAAACTCTGTATATTTTTGAAATAGCAAGTCATCAGATTAACGACACTTAGGATATGGAATCATGCAATATATATATATATATATATATATATATATATATATATATATATATATATATATATATATATATATAACATGTTATGCCACTCGAATTATTACATATATACTCATAATTGTTACCCTATTCAACTACAGAAACTTTACAGAGGACTTAAGCTATAGTTATGAAAACTTTAAATGACGTAGAATAAAAATTGGGTTGGATAAAATTACCCAAAGCGTAGATGATTAAGGATGACAATATCTCTCTACTTCAGTCACAGTATTCACAATTATAAGAAATTTCTCTAATTTCTCTCTGGCTTTCTCTCTGATTAGTTTTATCGGACTTAGTAAAAATAAAGGAAAGAATACGTATAATAAAGGAAGAGAAAACGGACGCACAAAATGGCCAGTTAACCCAGTCATGGGCAACTGCTAGTAACCACTACTAAGGCCATGTTTGGCTAGCCTTAGAAAGTTTAAACTTATTTAATTTAATAAAACCTTTACAATATACTTTAATAAATGTCACACTCCTTCATAAAATAAATTCAATATCTTATTTAATTAATTTTAAATAAAATATAATAATTCCTCATAAATTCACATAATCACATAATTAATTTTCTCATTAATAATAAATGTCAAATTGTTAATTCTCTAATTAATAATTAAATTAATCTAACAACATCATGCTTAATTAAATATTTCATTTAATTCAATAAGCTCACATAATTACATATTTTGATAATAACATTTCTCTACATTAATTTAATAAATGTAACACATATAATTAAATTATTCTACTACAATTGCATCAATTAATTATTTAATCTAATAATTAAATCATCGAAAATATTTATTTAATTCAATAAATATTAAAATAAATTACAAAATTCTCGTTCGTCACATCTTTCTCCCCTTAAAAGGATTTTGTCCCAAGAATCACGAGTCAATGAATTTGACCCGTTACATTCTCCCCCCCTTACAAAGATTCTGTCCCAGAATCGCTTACAAATAATTAAGTAAATAATTGAGGGTAATTTTTCATCATATTCTCTTCCAGTTCCCACGTAGCTTCTCCAGCGTTGTGGTTTCTCCAAATTACCTTAACTGAAGGTATAACTTTATTTCTCAGAACTTGTTCTTTTCAGTCAACAATTTGGACAGGAATTTCTTCGTAAGAGAAGTCTTTCTCAAAATGTAGGGGTTCATATTCAATTACATGCTTGTAATTAGGCTTGTAGGGTCGCAACACAGAAACATGGAAGACGTTATGGATATTCTCGAGTGCTGGAGGTAAGGCTACCTCATACGCAACTTCTCGATTCTTCTCCGTACTTCAAAGGGTCCAATGAATCTTGGGCTCAATTTCCCTTTCTTTCCGAACCTGATCTTCCCTTTCCAGGGAGAGACCTTCAAGAAAACATAACTACCTGATTCAAACTCGATAGTTTTACGATGTGGATCAGCATATTTCTTCTGTCGGTCTTGAGCCGCTACTAGTCGTGCTCGGATTATTTTGACTATTTCTGCTGTCTGCTGTACCAATTCTGGCCCTAGCAATTGTCTTTCACCAACTTCATCCCAGTAAAGCGGAATTCTGCACTTTCTGCCGCATAAAGCTTCATAAGGCGGCATGCCAATACTAGCGTGGTAACTGTTGTTGTAGCCGAACTCTACTAATGGCAGGTGATCATCCCAATTTCCTTTGAAGTCCATCACACAGGCTCTTAATATATCTTCTAATGTTTGAATCGTTCTCTCGCTCTGCCCGACTGTTTGAGGGTGGTAAGCTGTACTTATTCGCAATTGCGTACCCATGCATTCCTGAAGACGTTTCCAGAAATTTGATGTGAAGCGCGAATCTCTATCAGAAACAATTGACATCGGAACTCCGTGCCTCGAAACAATATCTTTTACGTATAAACTCGCCAACTGGTTGAATCTAATTTTGATCGGAAGGAAGTGTGTAGATTTCGTCAGTCGGTCAACGATAACCCATACTGCGTCGTAGCCTTTCTAAGTCGTCGGAAGGCCAACCACGAAGTCCTTCTCATTTGCATTCTGGAATTTCTAACGGTTGAAGTAAACCACTTGGTCTCTGATGTTCTGTTTTTACTTTCTGACAGGTCAGACACTTGGCAACACATTCTGCAACATCAAGTTTCAAATTCGGTCACCAGAAATGTTGTCGAAGATCTTGATACATCTTTGTACTATCAGGGTGAATCGAATATAACTATGAGCCACGCTCAAAATTTCTTCCTTAATCTCTTGTACTGGCGGTACCCAAATTCTACTCTCAAATCTCAGTATTCCTTCCTTATCCATCTTAAATCTTGGTTCAGTTCCTTCAAATATCTTCTTTGTCACCTTTTTGCATTCATCATCCTGAAGCTGAGCCTCCTTCACTTTATCTAGTAGAGTTGTACCAGATTGCATCTGAAATAGCTTCCCATCAATCTCCATTGGATACTTCACTTCCAATTCCAGTTTCTCCATTTCTACAATTAGCTCTTCCTGAGCAGTTAACATCATCAATTTCTCACGACCCTTTCTACTTAAGGCATCGGCAACCACATTCACCTTACCCGGATGGTATAAAATCTCATAGTCGTAATCCTTGATTAATTCAAACCATCTTCTCTGACTCATATTTAAATCCTTCTGTGTGAAAATATATTTCAGACTCTTGTGGTTCGTATATATTTCACACTTCTCCCCGTAGAGATAGTGCCTCCAAATTTTTAAAGCAAAAACAACTGCAGCTAACTCCAAATCATAGGTCGGATACCCCTTCTCGTAATCCTTCAATTGTCGTGATGCATACGCAATGACTTTACCATTTTGCATCAGCACACAACCAAGTCCTTTATGCGAACCTCTTCTTTAATTCTTGAAAGCCCTCCTCACACTTCTCTGTCCAAACAAATTTCACAGCTTTTTGAGTTAAATTTGTTAATGGAGTTGCGATTTTGGAAAAATCTTGAATGAATCTTCTATAATATCCCACCAATCCAAGAAAACTTCTTACTTCTGACGGCGTTCTCGGCTGTTCCCAGTTAATCACGGCTCCAACTTTGGATGGATCTACCGAAATTCCGTTTTTATCGATCACGTGACCAAGAAATTGTACTCGCTCAATCCAGAATTCGCATTTTGAAAATTTACCGTACAACTTCTCCCTTCTCAATACTTCCAACGTTAACCTCAAATGTTCTTCGTGTTCTTCTTTGGTTTTGGAATATACCAGAATGTCGTATATAAATACCACCACGAATTTGTCCAAAAACGGCTTGAACACGCCATTCATTAGTCCCATAAATGTTGCAGGAGCATTCGTTAAACCAAACAACATTACTAAAAATTCGTAGTGATCATATCGCGTTCTGAACGTTGTCTTCGGTACATCCTCTGGCCTCACCTTCAGTTGGTGATAACCACTCCTCAAGTCTATCTTGGAAAAGTATCTTGCTCCCTTTAATTGATCAAACAGATCGTCGATTCTTTGTAATGGATATCTATACTTAATCACAACCTTGTTCAGTTCTATGTAATCAATGTAGAGCCGCATCGATCCATCCTTCTTTTTCACAAACAACACCGGTGCTCCCCACGGTGATATGCTCGGTTGAATGTACTTTTTGTCCAACAATTCTTATAGTTGGACCATCAGTTCTTTCATCTCTGCTGGTGCCATTCGGTATGGTGCCTTCGATATTGGGGAGGTTCGGGCGCCAAATCGATCACGAAATATATCTCTCTATCTGGTGGAAGTCCTGACAAATCGTCTAGAAATACGTCGACGAAGTCCCTCACAATCGGTATTTCTTCTACCTTCGGATTCTCTTTTCGACTGTCAACTATGTAAGCTAAGTATCCTACACAGCCTTGTCTTAATAACTTCCTGGCCTGCATCATCGTCAGACAACTCTCTTGTCTAGACGACTTGCTACCATAAAATACAACCTTTGACGGAGTCATAAGGTTAATACGTTTCTTCTAGCAGTCAATTGCAGCCCCAAAATTTGATAACCAATCCATACCCAAAATAATGTCAAATTCCCCAAGCTGAATAGGGATAAGATCTACATTCATGATATTACCCTTAATGTCCACCCTACAGTTCTTAAACACATACCGAACATAAATTATCTCTCTATTCGCAATTTCTATATTCATGGGATATTCCAACTCATCCATAAGTAAATCTAAACTATTAGCAAAGTCTTCGGATATAAAGGAACAAGTAGCACCCGAATCAAATAAAACATAAGCATTAATTTCATTGATCGGAATGATACCTGACACCACATCACGAGACTGGATTGCATCCTGCACTGTCATATTGAAAGTTCTGGCGGTCGGTCGGTTTGTTGCAGTTGGTCCGGTGATGGTTAAGGTATTTCCACTGCTATTTCCACGGTTACCTCCTGAACCCTTCTTAGGGCAGTCTTTTACTAGATGATCTTTAGAACCACAGTTAAAACAAGCACCCTTCTTTGGGTTTGGACAGTTTCGTGCTATGTGGCCTTCCTGACCACAATTGTAGCACACTCGCTTCCCTTTCATGCAAACTCCCATATGAGCTTTTCCGCAGTTTGAGCAAGCTTCAATTTTCTTCTTCTGCCCTCCTTGTTGACTTCCAGCTGATGAGTTATCCGTCCACTTCCTCTTCTGATTATGACTACCCCCAGTGTTACTCCCACCAGTCTTGTTATTTCCTTCACCTTCACTCTTCTTCTTCTTCAGCTCTTGATTGTACTTGGTCACCGCATCGCCTCCACCTTTAGCGAGGATGGCCTTTTCCAGTACTCCGGCAAATGTGTTTATCTGAAACATTGACACCTTACTATAAACCCAAGGCTTTAGTCCTTGTTCAAATCTTATGGCCTTTCTTTCATCAGTGTGTACTTGGTACAGGGCAAACCTTGCCAACTCATCGAATTTAGCCGCGTAATCAGGTATGCTCATGTTTCCCTGCTTCAGTTCCAGAAATTGAATCTCCATCTGATTCTGCGAACTAGTTGGAAAGTACATTTGAAAAACATTTCTTTAAATCTCTCCCACGTAATTACATCTTCACCTCCTCGCACTTTGTTTGCTTGCCACCAGTAGCTAGCCTCAGACTTCAGCATAAACGTTACGAAAGCGATCTTCTGACCTTCTCTAACCCTAGCCACGTCGAATACCTTCTCCATTTCCATGACCCACGTTTGGGTTTCTGGAACCTTTGAACTCTGGCGGTCCCACCACCTTGAAGTCTTTAAACGTTGTGTTTGGTGGAGCTTGAGGTTGATTGTTCATTGCTCCCATCAGTAAGTTCACCAACTGCTGAACAGGATTAGTGTTGGCGTTATTGTTATTATTGGTTGACTTTTCCTGAGCCGGTTGACGTTGTTGTCTTCTCCTTGGCGGCATTTTCTGTTAAATACACGCTTATTAGAACTTTATTTATTCCTCTAAATAGTCAAGACATTACTTAACAATCTAACATACTCATTTAAAACATCATCTCAAACAACTTAATATATTTGCATTCAAATAAAACGTTTTAACATTAAACGATAGCATAACTGCTATTTACATCAGCTATCCTGGAATAAAGAATCCACAGGATTTAAAATATTAACATATTCCTTCGTTCATAAACACATCAGAATTTACATATAAAAACTAAGTCTTTCACATAATTAAACGGATTCTACTCCTGTCTATCAAGGGGCTCAATAGCCTTGCCACGCTCCTCGTTCATGATACGAGACATCGTCCTGCGATCCAGCATATACGATGGAAGTCCTTCGAACTGGATGGGGTACCTCAAAATTCGATCTTGGGCCTCATCCATTGCATGATTGAGTGTGGAGTATGTCTCTTCAAGCTTTGCCTTCTTTGCACGACTATCATATTCTGCACGATCAGCTCGACGTGATTCTCTTACCCATCCTTCCTCTGCTATTTTCAGTCTTCCGGAGGTTTCTTTTAGTTCCTTCTTCAGCTTCTCTATCTCCTCGGTCTTATCTTCTGTTTGACCCTTCTCATGGACCAAATCCCATTCTACATTTCCCAATCGTGAGTGAAGAGTTGAAATCTCCCTCTCCTTCTCCTCTAAAGTAGACTGCTGAACAGTTGGTCGCTCAGTCAATTCCTGAACCTCGTCTTGTAATTCCACGTTACGGTCGTATAACATGTCATACATCTCCGCATCAACGGTGTACCGTGGTAACTCCTCTTCTTCCTCTTCCTCATCAAACTCCTCCTCAGGATCAGTCTCCGGCTCATGCTCCTGACCAACAACGGTGATCAATGGAGATGACTCCCTCTGAACTAACTATTCCCTAACAACATGTATGTCTCGGGGCTCCTACTGTGTAGGTACTATAGGTAATCGGGGTTCTTCCTCTCCATCTTGACTAGCTTCTCCAACATTCGTCATCCTGACAGCAAAATTTTAAGTTTTAGTTACTAAGTCGTACTAACGAGCACATATATCAACACATAAACACATAATGTATTTTATTATCTTCCATGAATTACCAAAAATTCATTTCTTAAAATTCGATAAGAGTTTTCGTTTACTATCCTCTTTCTATAAAGCTACTACCTAAGGTTGTTCTCCCACCTAAGGTTCATAACCTAGGGCTTTGATACCAACCTGTGACACCCCCAAATCCAGGTACTTTGATTCCACGGAATTTGGTGTTCACTGAACAAATATCATCTATCTATCTACCCATAATATATACAAACCATGCAATAGATAGAAATAAAATCTTCCCCTTAAGGATTACAACATCTGAATAATGATAATACAATCCCAGGTTAAACTAACCTTAAACATCAGTCCGGAATCATAAATAAATAAGTCTTAAACAATAACATTAACTCAAGTCTTAAACAAATACATCATCATATAAAATAATAGGTCTTCGTCACTTGCTAACTTTGTCCTTGCCTTTACTAGTGGAAAGTTCATCAGTTCTTTCGTTCTTAACTGCAATGTTATTAATAAGCAAGAGTGAGCACAAATGCCCACAAGTATAATAATGAAATAACAGTATAATAACATTCGAATAAATCAAAGACATCTGAATAAAAGCTCAACTTTTGAATCAAGAATGAATAACAAGAATCAAAAGAATTATGAGGGTCATAAGACCTTGAACTATGTCCTAGGTTAACAAGAGTTCTACTTGAAACCATTAACACACATAAGACTATGGACCTTCTTCTCGTACTTAGGGGGATCAACCCTTAGTACCATACTGTGCACAATATCCTAACACTAAAGCGTAAATAATCCCCTATACAGGGTTGTTCATCTCAGTTTGACATTCGAGTCCGCACCAAAGGAAGTTTGGTTTGGGTAATTTATCAAGGGTTCTAAAATTTAGAACACTCATCAACAATGAACTAGTTGAATCATTAAGGTTTCACTAGTCTAATAAGGTTCAACAATAATGATATTCAATTTGAATACTAATCTCAAGAAGTACACAATAGAACAATTATTGTATAACTAAATCATACTTTGAAAAGATAATCAATCTTTAATAAATCATTTGAACATGAATAATAGTAACGATAGTTTATTCAAGGTAAATAATAAGCTTGAACAATAATGACAAGTAGGGTTAGGGAACTTGCCTTGTGCGTAGATTATACTTTAACTAATCACGTTCTTTAGATTAAATCCTACATACTATTCACATTCACAATACCAGTTAATTATAACTTAACTAATCATCATAAACTCATTCTCTTTGTATACTTTGATTATTGACTATACTTAATCAATTTATCACATTAACTGTCACATAGTATCACTTCATAAATAATAATCCAATTATGTATTTATTAATTCAATTCACATGTAATTATGTTATTTACATGTTAAACAATTATTTTATCATTACATTATACTTCTAACATGTTTACATGTTCATTATATTAATTCACTAACACATTGTTAGGATTAAACATTTAAAAAAAAATTTCATTCTTGAACTTTCTAGAGAGTGGCGCTGCGGTGCCACTGTTATACATGACCTTCGCGCTGCGGCGCGACGACGCTGTGGTCTGAGACTTGGCGCTGTGGCTCGGTGGCGCTACGGCGTGGTACTTCAGTTCTGGAGTTGGCGCTGCGGTGCGAGACTCTAGAATTCGATTCCCAGTTCACGAAGAACACAGAGTTCAGCGAAAGAGACACTAAATAATCATTAATTTCACTAATTTAACATACCCACATGTTAATATTCACATATAATCATTTCCCAACATCTGAAAAGTAATTTTAACCCATTAAAACACATAATCACAAAATTAAAACATAAAAATTTTCACTGTTCTTGATGTTCTTGAAGTTTTACACATAAATTCCTAAAATTCAACGCCACGGATTCGTTATAAAGCCAAATCGATTAATTTAAAGTTTGGTCTCTTCGTATTAACATGCACAATAATATACGAGTGTAAAATCTACGAAAACATTTATGTTTGACATACTAAAATCACGTATAAGGCCATAAGGCTAAAAACCCAAACTCTGTATATTTTTGAAATAGCAAGTCATCAGATTAACGCCACTTAGGATATGGAATCATGCAATATATATATAAAACATGTTATGCCACTCGAATTATTACATATATACTCATAATTGTTACCCTATTCAACTACAGAAACTTTACAGAGGACTTAAGCTATAGTTATGAAAACTTTAAAAGTCGTAGAATAAAAATTGGGTTGGATAAAATTACCCAAAGAATAGATGATTAAGGATGACAATATCTCTCTACTTCAATCACAGTATTCACAATTCTAAGAAATTTCTCTAATTTCTCTCTGGCTTTCTCTCTGATTAGTTTTATCGGACTTAGTAAAAATAAAGGAAAGAATACGCATAATAAAGGAAGAGAAAACGGACGCACAAAATGGCCAGTTAACCCAGTCATGGGCAACTGCTAGTAACCACTACTAAGGCCATGTTTAGCTAGCCTTAGAAAGTTTAAACTTATTTAATTTAATAAAACCTTTACAATATACTTTAATAAATGTCACACTCCTTCATAAAATAAATTCAATATCTTATTTAATTTATTTTAAATAAAATATAATAATTCCTCATAAATTCACATAGTCACATAATTAATTTTCTCATTAATAATAAATGTCAAATTATTAATTCTCTAATTAATAATTAAATTAATCTAACAACATCATGCTTAATTAAATATTTCATTTAATTCAATAAGCTCATATAATTACATATTTTGATAATAACATTTGTCTACATTAATTTAATAAATGTAACACAAATAATTAAATTAATCTATTACAATTGCATCAATTAATTATTTAATCTAATAATTAAATCATCGAAAATATTTATTTAATTCAATAAATATTAAAATAAATTACAAAATTCTCGTTCGTCACAGTTACTATTCATGGGTTACTATTCACCCAATTTACTGTTCACTCAAATATTATTCACTCGGGTATTCAAGGCACTTTTCATGCCGGGGTACTATGCACGGGGTACTATTCCTAAAGTACTATTCATAGGATACTATTCACCGAAAAATTTATTTCTTTTCTGTCCAAATTATTTTTGATACATGGATACTATTCTTTAATTTTACTCCACAAAGCAGTATCATGTTGACAATTTAGACATTACTGAATTCTGGATAAATTAAATTATAAATATTTAAAATTTATCCTTTCCTTTCATTTAATTGAATTCTTATATCATTGTCATCATCCTCATGCTTATATTGTGATGAAAGTCATCTTTGGCTTACGTGCATATATGGACTGTTAATTAGTATGATTATGACCAGGGATCATTCGGTATAATCATGACCCGTAATGTTATAAATGATGTGGTAAAAGTTCTCATTGGCCTGTAGTGCATTGAGAGATAGTGGTTGGTATGATTATGACCAGGGATTATTCGGCATAATCATGACCGTTGATGAGTACATGAATATCCTTGGCCCGTAGTGCAGGGATGATTCGATGATATGGTTTATTTATTAAGCTGAGTCTCGGTGATAAAGTTAATGAAAACCTTTTTAAATCATAGAAGATAGTAGATATCATGCTCTACTTGAATCTTCTAATGGATTGCTTGTTCCATTGCAGTTAAACTTGTTGTCTATTATATTCTATCAGTTTAACATTGTTGAAGGCTAACGATAACTTATTATGCATTATCTTAGTCATAATATTTATTACTGGGCTAGTTGAACTTACCCTTTTGCTTTCATTATTCTCTTCAGGAAATAAGAACATAGCCGGGACTAGTCGGGGAATGGAGTAATGGTCCGAGATGGCTGTTTTAGTAATCCTCACTTTTTAGTGTGATAATAATTATAATGAGGATTGAATTTGAGCTTGGATATTTTCTATGAGACAATATTCGTGTAAAAACTCCCAACTCTTGTTGTATAATTAAGTTTATATTTGTATTCTGTACCATGTATTTGACGACCCAAGATGGGTGATGTATACCTATTTTAGGGGCGCCACAAGGATACTTGCCTTTAGCGTTGATTACCACTTATAGCGTAAAATCACCTCAATGAACTATATTACCCTATTTATATATGTATAAGTATTCATTAGTCACACACACCTTGACATACATATCGATATACATTTATCACACATATCTAAACTCATGTAAGCTATACACAGTCAAACTCATACAGGCATAATTCACCTTGATCTTACTTTTTAAAAATCTTTAGGACCATATGCTCATCTTTTATTAATATTCGTGAAATATCACTTACTTCACGTATTCTAGTTTAAGTTGCTTCACATATTCATGTTAAAGAACCTTTAAGCTAGGTTTGGCCCTTTGTTAAATTTACTCATAAATTTCTATTTTACAAAGTTAAAAGAGCTCATTATATCAACTACTAACCATAGTATTCATTCAATCACATAACATTGTCAAACAACTTCTTTCTATGCATGCTTGCATGTATTAGATTTGGTTATATAACCCTCTACTTAGAAACTCTTTTAGTTCATGCTTGCGTAGTTTATAACGTGTTTAACTATATGTGTGAACATGTCGATTATCTCTAGAGGCATAAAGTATCCTATCATAGTTGTTCAAAAGTTCATAATACAAGTCGTAGAGTTTTTAACTCAATTGGTTTTCAAATCTTAAAATTTCATAACAAACAATTAAGCATGCAAAGTACATTGAATTCATATTTCATACGTATTTATAAAACTAAGTAAGTTACGAATACATGCTCAAAAGTTAGATTTCAAAAAGGCGTAAGGTTTTATTAACATGGTTTTCATCTTTTAACTTTTCTTTCAAAAGATTATAACTCAAATTCTAAACCTACTAAAACATCTTGCAATACGCATTAACACTTGTTTAAGGATTATGTATGCTCCTTAAGTTAAGTTAGGTTAGGTCAGTTTAAGACTTCTTGTATCAAATAATCAAAACAGCAACATAAGTCACTGCAGGAACCCCCGTCAGGGTGGGCCCTTTTGTACTGTAGGACCCCTGCCGAGGCGGGCATGGCTACTGCAGTTTGAAAATTTCATTCCCCTGCAACGAACCAAAATGGCAAAACTTTGACCAAACATCAATGTAATCATACTCAATTGATATAAACTTACTACTAAACATCCCTAGCATGCTTCAAACAATTCCAATCACATAAACATTCAAATTCAAGAATCAATTCAAGATTTAAGCCATTGTTCCAAAGTTTAACACATTTAGCGATTCTCTTCGCTATGGATTCGTTACTTGACAAAATTACTTCGTTTGACTTTCGTTGATTTCTTATTCAACCATATTAACAATATCTAGCATCAATTGACAGATTCTATCATGCTTCAACCATAAACTTTTCAACTCAAAACAAGTATTTTAGCACTTTTCTAAGAACTTTGCAAAACTTGAATTTAATAACATATAAATGAATATTTCCTTCTGTGAAGTTGAAATGCTAACTTTAGGTTTGATTTACAGATTGTATATGCTCAGCCCAGCCACACTTACACACAATTTGAAGTTTAACAGATAATTTAGCAAAAAGTCTGTGAATGAAAAGGGCTCCATTTATAGGGAAACTTGTGACCAGATTTGTTCTTTGCTCAATGAATTAAACCATTGGAATGGAGAAGAAGCTGATGGGTATAAATGATTTGGTGGAGAAGCACTATTTAGACCACTCCCTTCCTCATGATTAGCTATCTCTGAGTTTGGTAATAAGGGACTAGGTCAATGGCCTATTACGTGAAGAAGAAAAGAAAAGACATTCATTTCGGGACAACCCTCTAATGATCAGTATTTGCCAACCATTACTAGCATACATGGGTTTAATTGATATTTGTCCCCAATTGTGCATACATATACACCCACTCATATAATACACATAAAATTATATAATTCATGTATATTGGTTTATTTCAAATGTTATTTACATTATACTAAAATAATTTAGTTGGGTACCAATATTATTTTTCATAAAACTCATTATTCCAATTGTACATAAATATTAAAATAATCATTTAATATTAATTATTTATTTAATCAAAGTTATTTTCTCTCATAGGTTTAAAATACACATTTAATTTCTCCCACACACACCGTGATGTCACATAAGACTATTTCATAGAACTTCGTAAATTACATAAGTTAAGTTTACTTTAATCATATAATTTTATATAATAATTATTTACATTCTAATGTCACAACTCATTTTATATTGAAGGAAAAACTTTATTATATATGATTTCTCCTTACATGTTATTGTTCATGATAATAGGAATTAGTCAATCACATTATGTAATTATTTATTTATTAATAGTACTAATTAATTTAATCTATTTCATCATTAATTAAATCAGTACTTTCTCATTTCACCACTTTGCCACACTAGACATAATTTCACAAGCTTAAACTAAGCTTCTCATCAATTCTACTACATTGCTTAATTATCACATACTTATTCAATTAAATTAGTTACCACAACTCATGCCAACACTATATATATTTATATTCAAATAAATATTCAAACAATCTTTATTCTCAATATTAATATTTATTTAAATTCACGGGTATTACAAATCATCATCATCTAATGAGCAAGCAACGTATGTACCAATATATCTGGATTCACTAATCCCTTTTTTTTGTAATCCATCGATTGGGAACATTTTAGTTTTTAAGCTATATAAGAATTTAGATCTCATTAGCATGATCTCATCATGATTCTAAAAGCATTGCTTAAAACTATGAGTTTATTACATATTATTAAAACAACATCATGTAGATAATTAAATGCATTTAGTAAATGAATACTTTTATTAATAAATGAATAAGATTGTTTATAAAGTATATGTATTATCATCATATATGATTGGCTTGTATGGATCCTACTTTCAAACTCTCACTTGCACTAAAGCCAATAGTCATGGTATCTCATATCCATCTTTTTTAAGTGACGATCAAACTGTTGTTGTGTTAACGCTTTAGTAAATAAATCTACAATGTTGTCTTGAGAGTCCACACGCTCCAGGGTGACATCTCCTCTTTTAATGATTTCTCTAATCAAATGAAACCGCCGTAACATGTGTTTGGATTTATGATGAGACCTGGGTTTCTTAGCATGCGTAACAGCTCTGGTGTTATAACAGTATAAAGGTAAAGTTCCTCTAATGCTAGGAACCACGCAAGGTTTGGTTATGAACTTTTTCATCCAAACAACATCCTTTGTAGCTTCACTTGCAGTTATGTACTCTACCTCTGTCATTGAATCAACAAATGTTTGCTGTTTGGAACTTATCCAACTCACTGAGCAACCGTTCAAGGTAAACACATACCCCGAAATGGATTTACTGTCATCTTGGTCCGTTTGAAAGCTAGAGTTTGTATAGCCCTCTAGTTTCAATTTAGACCCACCATAGACAAAAAATACATCCTTAATTTTTCTTAAGTACTTTATGATATTTTCACTACCTTCTAGTGCTCTTCTCCAAGATTCGAATGATATCTACTTGTTACCCTAAGTGCATGAGCGACATCCGATCTAGTATATATCATACCGTACATAATAGATCATAGTGCTGAAGCATAAGGAATCTTACTCATATGGTCTCTCTCCTCAGGTGTCTTTGGGGCCTGTTTCTTGGAGAGATATATTCCATGGCTCATCAGCATGATACCTCTCTTGGAATCTTCCATGCTAAACTTCTTTAGCATCGAGTCAATGTACATTCGTTGGGACGAACCAAGCATCCTTTTAGATCTATCACTATAGATCTTTATCCCCAAAATATAAGATGCTTCTCCCAAGTCCTTTATGGAGAAGTGTTTAGATAACCATATTTTAATCGATTGTAGCATCGGGATATCATTCCCTATCAGTAATATATCATCAAAATATAATATAAGGAATGAAACAGCGCTCCCACTAACCTTCTTGTACACACAAAGTTCATCCTCATTATTGATAAAATCAAACTCTTTGATTGTCTCATCAAAATGGATGTTCCTCTTACGAGAAGCTTGCTTTAACCCATAAATGGATCGTTGTAGATTACAAACTTGATTTGTTCTATCATATACACATCCTCCTCAAGTTTCCCATTGAGGAAGGCCGTTTTCACGTCCATCTACCAGATTTCGTAGTCGTGATCAGCTGCAATCGCAAGAAAAATTTGAATGGACTTGAGCATTGCTACTGCTGAGAAGGTTTCATCATAGCCAACTCCATGCCTTTGTTTGAAACCATTTGCAAGCAATCAAGCTTTATAGGTCTTTACCTTGCTGACTACTCCAGTCTTTCTTTTAAAGACCCCTTTACACCCAATAGGCTTAATGCCTTCAGCTGATGAAATTAAAGTCCATAATTGGTTCTCATACATGGAGTCCATCTCAGATTTCATGGCTTCTAGTCATTTCTCTGAGTCTTTGCTACTAATAGTCTGTTCGTAATTCAATGAATTATCATCAATCATGATGCGTACCTTATCGTCATCCTCTATGACGAATCTATACCTATCAGGTATCTTTGATAATCTTCCAGATTTATGAATAGGGTGTTGTACTGAAGGTGTCTCTACTTGGACAGGTTCATCCATTTGACCTGTAGTGGTTTGTAGTTCTTGAATTTCTTCAATATCTATTTCATCCCACTAGTTGCTTCAAGGATAAACTCCTTTTCTAAAAAGGCAGTGTGTTTGGAAACAAACACCTTTAACTCAGTAGGATTATAGAAATAGTACCCTAAACTTTCTTTAGTATATCCCACAGATGTACACTTATCAGATCTTGTCTTATTAGATCTTATCCCAAGCTTATCATTTTGTAATATTTCCACATAAGTTGAACATCCCCAAATCTTAACATGCTTAAGACTAGGTTTCCTCCCTATCCACATCTCATATGGAGTCTTAATGACGAATTCTGAGGGGACCTTATTTAGTAGATATGTAGTCGCTTTTAGGGCATATCCCCAGAATGACACCGAAAGATCGATAAAACTCATCATGGAACGAACCATGCCCAACAGTGTTCGATTTCTCCTTTCAGATACACCATTCAATTGTGGTGTTTCGGGTGGAGTCCATTGTGAGATTATAATATTTTCTTCGAGATAATTGGGAAACTCACTGCTCAAGTATTCACCACCTTGATCCAATCAAAGAACTTTAATACTTTTTGTCAGTTTGTTTCTCTACTTCACTTCTGAATTCTTTGAACTTTTCAAACGATTCAGATTTTTATTTCATTAAATACACATATTCAAACCTTGAATAATCATCAGTGAAAGTAATAAAATAAGAATAGCCTCCTCGTGCATTCGTTGTCATAGGTCCACATACGTCTGTGTGTACCAACGTTAACAACTCCGTAACTCTTTCTCCTTTTCCGTTAAAAGAAGATTTAGTCATCGTACCCATGAGATAAGATTCACAAGTTGGATATGATTCATAATCTGATAGCTCTAGGAGCTAGCCCATCTTTATGCAACTTGGATATTCTTGTTTCATTCATATAACTGAGTCTATAGTGCCACATAAAGGTATAATTAACATTATCTCTTTTCCTATTATTAATTTGTTCAATTTGAAATATATTTTCTTGTAAGTCAAGTATGTAAAGTTCATTTCATAAATTATGAACACCATATAAAATATTATTATTATAAATAGAACAACTGTTGCTCTTTATTATAATTTCAAAACCATTCATATCCAATACATGAGTCGAAATAATGTTTCTAATAAGTGATGAAACGAAATAATAATTATTTAAACTAATGGACTTGCCCATAGACAGTGTTAAATAATAAGTTCCTACACCTAATGCAGCTGTGATGCCCCCAAATCTGGGTATCTTCCAACCCGACAATTGGTGCTACACGGTACTCATAACTGTACATTCATTCTACTGAAATGACATCAAAATGTGTGTTCCAACGATATTCTTATTACATTATTAATAATAAATCCCGTTCGTAGGTTCGTAAACCATTACATTATTTGTTTATCATAATATAATACATAAACTTACTAGTCAATTACCAGATAAACTAATCATTCATCTTTGCCTTATCTTTATCTCTACTGGAAACCTCGGTTCGCTCGTCCTTAGCTGTATTCATATAGTTTAAGCAAGAGTGAGCATAACAAGCTCAGCAAGTATAACAACTTCTTTTAAACAACATGCTTGAAACATAGGAATCGTATATCTTCAATAACTAGATAATAGATACGAAGTACTATCGATAATTCAAAATACTATTTCCTTTCCTTCAAAACGTTTTACAATGTCAATATTAAGTAAAACATCAATTCTGGTCCAAGACCATGAGCATTTCATAATTTCTTTGAAAATAACAACCCGGCACTAAGTCCGTAAGTCTGACATAGCTTACGAGCGCTTCT
The DNA here is from genome assembly GCA_016801055.1 of Panax notoginseng. Lineage (NCBI taxonomy): Eukaryota > Viridiplantae > Streptophyta > Magnoliopsida > Apiales > Araliaceae > Panax > Panax notoginseng. The sequence goes on along the minus strand of CM029020.1, from coordinate 127,909,459 downwards.
AGGTGATCAGCCTATAGTACTCTATGTTGATCAACACTACATCCTTTAAACGTATGTACGTTTAAGTTTTGGCAACCTCACGTGCCCATCGAATAATCGATGAAAATACATTTATTTGTTCATAGACAAACTTACCTTTGAATCCGTACCAAATACTTGGCATAGGATAGCGTTAACAGTTCTATATTGAAAGACTTGTAAATAAATCAATCAATCTTTAAGATTAGTCTAGCCGAGTTAAAACTGGCATCAACTCTTTCGTAAAACCATTCATGCATCTCATAACATGAATCACTGAAAATCTGACTAACACGAAGGTTAGACAAGCATTAAGAAAACTTGCCTTCAGCGTCTGCTGTAGTAAAATTACTTTCCTTTCAGTCTTTACAGTCTCTACAACACATAATAACACACCACATTAGGTCATGAATGAACATACATGGTTCCTAATGAATCTTACCCTTCTTCTCAATCTAATTATATATTAGATTTGTTATTATTGGTTCCGGCTTGTCGTCGTTCTTTACATCGTTTTTTACCAACTTCTTTCTCTTCTATAACTTAAATGAAATTATTTCATTAATACAACTCAGTTCGTGTTAATCATCATTCCTCACTGCTTACTGACGTCCATACATTATTAATTGAAACTTGATCGTCATTGGTGAAGTACCAACGTTGAATACCATTCATGGTTTACTTAATTACCCTTCACGTTCTTCGTTTAAATTATTCTTTCTTTCAACCTCAAGTGTATTGCTTAAGGTTATACAACCTAAATGATGTTTCATTAAGTTGATTAAGAATTTAATTCAATCTTCATTCGCTCTCCTTCACTTTACATTCAAAACCTTTCTTTTCTATTCACATTCTAGTGCTGGCGCTGCGGCGCTAGCTTCGACTCTCTATGCCGCGTTACGGCGTCAGTTAGCAACTCTAAAACTCGGCCCTGGTGCTGCGGCGCCATGTCTAGTGCATTCGACTACGCTGCGGCGCCAACTAACAGTATGCTATGGTTTGGCCTCGCACTGCGGCGCCGGCCTTTCTTATTTGAGTCGCGCCGTGGCGCGAACTAACGCCCCAGAAAATCGGATTTTTAGGAGAATTAAATTTTTATTTAATTATAAGGATTAAATGAATTTAATGGATTATTTATGGAGTAAGCTAATCGAAAGTCGATCTATGACCTAGACATGTCAGAACGTCGTAGTATTTTAGCTACGTGGTAGAATTAAAGTGTTTGAATTTCCAAGAAGAAAATAAAATTTCTATGAGAAATTTTCTGAAAAACACTATTCACGTATTTCTGCTCGGGAATTATTTTTTAACTTCAGAGAAATACGTAACGATAGAATATCGAGGTGAGATGGAATATCCAATAATATTTCAGTTATGAAAAACGCAGTTTTTCGCCTGCGGACTTAAAACCTAACGTTTAGGGAAAGTGATTTACGAGAAGGAATTTAAATTCGATTAATAAAATAAAGCGATAATCGTATAATACGTAGGTATTGTACAAGGTAGAGAATACGAGTATGTATGAGTGATGGTATATCGCATATCATGAATTAATATACGAGTTAGAATACGAGAATAATACGTAAGTTATACACTATAAGGCTTTAAGCCCAATGTATTGAATTTGTAGGATTGTGTAGGAAATTGTATTGTCTAATGTGAATTATGATAAGGCCCAAATATGGGAAGGGTAATTCCCAATGGGGACTAATGAGTAAGCCCAATGCAAGCTAATGGTAAAGCCCAAAAATTTGTTAAATGCAAGCCCAAAAGTATAAGTTAGGTTAGTAAGCTAATTAAATGTAAAGCACAAAGTAAGTATCCAATGGGTAAGCAAGAACCATGGGGCAACCCATGGGTAATCCAAAGTGATAAGCAAGTAAGCTTAATGGCTAAGTTAAGTAATGACCAAGATAAGTGGTGAGCAAATGTCTTGGTGGCTAAGTAAATGTGGTGGCCAAGTTAACTTAATTAGGAAGTAATGAATAGTAAGGAGGTGATTAAGGAGGTGGAAGTGGATTAATGACCATTATACCCTGACCTAGCAACTCCTATAAATAGCAAGCACTGTATTTATTTGTTAGTTGTTAGATTTTCATCCAATAACTTATAAGTTGAGAGCTTATTTGCTTGAGAGAAAAAGCTAGAAAGTTAGCCTTTGAAGTTCAAGAAGCAAGAAGGAGATTAAAGATTAAACAAGTGTTATTCAAGCGTAAGTAATCTTAAACCATGATTTCTTTCTCTTCCATTATTAGAGAAGTGGGTGGTGATAGAACATGTATGCTAAGAAGGATTTGGAATGATGAATCAAAGGGCTTAAGTCTTAATAAGCCGTATAAATCATGAATAAGTAATTCAAACCTAAATAAGTTATGAACTTATGAAGAACAATGATGAACTTGCCATATGTTTACTTTAAGAAGTTAGTATGATTAATGAGATGTTAGAATAGTGATTAAAGGACTTAACTCATTAATAAGTCATAAGCAATGAAATCAAGTATGTTATACTTTAATAAGTAAATAAGTTAATGAAGAATATGTAATGACTTCACATGAAAATAAGATGTTGTAATATGTAGGTGGAAATGTTTATATAATGGATTGAATTCATTTAGAACGATGAACAAATCTTAAGTAACGAAGTTTTGCCGGAATTCACATGATTGGACGATAATCGTCGAATTCGTGAAATTCTCGGAATGGAAGTCGAATTTTGTGTTTGAGCTTGGAAACATTGGTTTTCAATGGAGACAAGTCTTATTTGGCATTATAGAGTTGCGGACTCGAGAATGACCGAATTCCGACTTAGAACGAAGAAACGAGCGTTGAACGTTCACGAATGTTTATCGTTTTCGTTAAAAATAGACTAGAACGAAGATGAATAGATAAAATTCTTACAAGAACACGTAGAGTATATAATTTGTAAACTGTAGGCTCTTGAACGAGCCAATTTGGACTTATAACGAAGAAGTTATGAGCCCGGGAATCGCACACAAAAAGTTAACTGTCAAAAATTTTCTGGTGCTGAGTACTGGCGCCGCGGCGCCAGTTAAGGCAAAGTAAGTCACGCCGCAGCGCCACAAAAAGTTGTGAGCAACTGAAGTCTCGCGCCGCCACGCGGCCAAATGAACTGAGTATTACACCGCAGCGCCAAGGCCGGGTTTCAGTTGTTGCTGACTCGCGCCACATCGCGGCTTAACAAGAGGAAGTTGGCGCTGCAGCGCCAGCCTTAAGGAGTTCATAGTAAGGAATGTTTATAAGTGAAACAAGAACAATAATTAATTAGTATTGAACTAAACCCTAAAATGACATGGTTTAAAACGTTTAAACCTTAAGTAATACACTAAATGTTGAAGGAAAAATTAATTGAACGTAAGTTAGTAATAATAAAACGATTAATGATAATAAGTCGTAAGGGCAGATAAATACTCAAAACGAGTTTTGTTAAAGAAATAAGTATGATTAAGTATACGAAATGAAAGATAGTTAATTGATGATGAATTAATTAACTTAAAGTAATATCTTCGATGATAAACAATAACATTTAGAACTATAACTAAAAATTGTTAAAGGTTACGTGAACATGAACAGTATGCAATAAGTGTACTGAATCAATGACGATCGAGTTTTGATTAATAACGTAAGAACGTTAGTAAGCTAGAAGGAAGATTGGTAAGAACAATGTAAAAGAACGACGGCAAGCTGGAACCAATAATAACAAATCTAATACATGATTATATTGAGAAGAAGGGTAAGATTCATTAGGAACCATGTATGTTCATTCATAACCTAATGTGGTATGTTATGTGGTTATGTGTTGTAGAGATACCGTAAAGACTCAAAGGAAACGTAATTTTATTGTAGCAGACGCTGAAGGGAAGTTTTTCTAAACGCTTGTCTAACCTTCTTGTTAGTCAGGTTTTCAAATGATTCAAGTTATGAGTTGCATGTATGGTTTTAAAGAAAGAATCGATACCCATTTTAACTCGGCTAGACTAATATTGATAGATTGATTTATGTATTTACAAGTCTTTTAATATAGAATTGCTAACGCTATCCTACGCCAATCTTTTGGTACGGATTCAAGGTAAGCCTGAATATGAATAAACAAATGTATTTTCATCGAGTATTCGATGGGCACGTGAGGTTGCCACAACTTAAACGTACATACGTTTAATGAATGTAGTGTTGATCAACATAGAGTACTATAGGCTGATAACCTTGAAGTGCTCGTAAGTTATGCCGGACTTACGAACTTAGTGCCGGGTTGTCCTTCTCAAAGAAATTGTGAAACGCTCATGGTCTTGGACTAGAATTGATGTTTTACTGAATATTGTTATTGTAAAACGTTTTGAAGGAAACGAAATACTATTTTGAGTTATTGATAATACTTCGTAACTATTATCTAGTTATTGAAGATATACGATTCCTATGCTTCAAGTATGCTTTTTAAAAGAAATTGCTATACTTGCTGAGCTTGTTATTCTCAGTCTTGCTTGAACCATATGAATGCAGCTTAGACCGAATGAACCGAAGGATTCGACAAGGATAAATGGGAAGGCTAAAGCGAACTTGTAGATTATCTATGTAATAGTATAGGTTTGTAATGATAATATTTGATATTATGAGAAGAACAAATGTAACGGTTATAAAGAACCTGAGGAATGGTAGTATTGTTTTGGAATACATATATAAGGTATATTCGTTCTTTTGAGGCATTTCAATTGAATATTTGTGTGAACTGTAGCACCGTGGAGCACCATATGTTGGGTTGGAAGAGACTCGGATTTGGGGGCGTCACATGTTGGTATCAAAGCATTAAGTTATAAAATTTAAGGGGGGAAGAACCTTAGGCTCATAACCTCGTTAAGGAAGAGAAGTCCGAAGGAAGTAAACTTGAGCTTTACTTAAGTCGAATAAGTTAATATGGTATTGAGGAAACTCAGTACCAAAAGATTTAAAAGATGGAAAGTAACCCTAAATAAATTAAATGTGATTGGTGCTTATATTATTGTGTGTTATGTACTAATCAACATGTTATGTGTTATTCTAGGATGCCGATCGATAGCTTGATGTAAAGAGATATACACGTGGGGAGCGAAGAGCTTGTGAACAGAGTAGAGCCTGTACCTATGCCAGTGGCGGAGGTACCAATAGTGATTCTAGAAGAGTCAGAGACAGTGGAGTATTTTTCTGAGGAAGACTACTCCGAGGGAGATGTAGCCTGGACATCATACTTGGATATGATGAGAGATGTGGAGGAAGAAATGGAGGTAACATCGGTTACCACGGTGTTACCTACACAAGAGTCATCACCTCTAGATGCAATGAGATCATTGTATCTGGCAGAGCTTGAGAAGAATGCGCAACTGAGTATAGTTGTGCTGAATTAGAATGAAAAGATTAGTGCTCTTTATGTCGCGAAGGAGTCTGCAGAAGCAGATTTTGAGTCAGAGCATGATGAGAAGGTGCTCATGATAAATAAAGCCAGGGATTGTTAGAAGGAGGTCAATGAGCTTCGTAAAGAACTAGGGGAGAAGGATCGAAAGATAGCACAGATGTCTTATATCCATAAGAGTGCTCATAAGGATTTCAAGCTAAAAGTTGCTTGTCATCCCATGGGGTCAGAACAACCCTATGCAAGAGTGCGTTAATTTATTAATGGCTGTATGTAACCAAACCGGGGGTAGAGTACCCGCGAGACCTAGGGTAGCCAGAACGACTACCTTTAAAGAGTTTAAAATCGTAGGTCCGTCGGAGTTCCAAGGAACAACGGACCCAATAGAGGACCATACAGGGGTAAAATGAAATAGAGAAGGCGTTTGTTATTTCAAGCGTAAGTGGGGCGCAAAAGACTTCTTTTGCGACTTACATGATGAGAGGGGAAGCCAACTTTTGGTGGGAGGCTCACCAGGGTGGGGCTAAACCAGATGCGGTATCATGGGAATAATTCAAGAAGGTTTTCTTTGAGAATTATTTCCCTACAAGCATGCAAGGGAGAGAGAGGAACCAAGGCCGGGAATGTCAGTGGCAGTATGTCAAAAAGAAAGAATTTTTACTCCGAGAATACTGGAGTGGGACAAGGGGATCTTAAGCGTAGGATCAAAGTATGTAAGACATGTGGAAAGAGTCTTTTAGGAGTCTGCCTGAAAGGGAAATCGGTTTGTGATAACTATGGGCAGGAGGGGCATATATTACCCAATTGTCCTAATCCTAAGAAAAAACATGACTATTTTGTATGTGGGTTGTTAGACCACATGGCAAGAAATGTCCCAAAGAAGGGATTGAAAGAGAGTAGGGTTGTTAGTAGTGGTAAGTTAACCATTACTGAACCACTATCATCAGGTAGATCTATGGCCCGTACTTTTAATATGATGGTCCAAGATGCGATTGCATCAGCGGATGTAGTAACATGTATCATTCCGGTTAATAAATGAATGCTAATGTTCTATTTGATTGAAGTGTTATTTTTTTTCTCTTATAGCATGTGAAGTTGTTAGATGATTAAGTTCATTCTCGAAAGGATTATAATTACATTTAAACGTTAAGGTAGAGAGTGAGGAAATAACTCTCGTTAAATATATTCGTAGAAATTGTTTCATGAATATTAAAGGCAAGCAAGTATCGGTAGATAAGTACCGATAAATTTAAGAGAATTTAAAGTAATTCTCGGTATGAATGGGTTAATTAACCATAGAACTTTGATAAATTGTCTAAGGAAAAGTATGAATCTTTGGTTTTCTAAGAAAACCCAAGGTAGTATTTTATAGTAATAAATCAACGGAATTTTCTTGTAGCCTAATTATGACGCAATCTATAAGGATGTAAAGATAAGTTTAGGTTGTGGTACAAGCATTACCTTTGATGGTTGACATATGGGAGCTGGGCTAAACAATTCCTTTAGAGATCGAAGGTGTATACGAAACTGGCAACCGATCTAACTCACTATGATGGCAGTGTAGATGAGACGGGAACTTATTTGTGGGAAACCACTCAGAGTACCATATGGACTACTAGCAGAGAAGCGATGTGTGCTGATTCCTATAGAAGTAATAAGAAGAAGATAAGAATGTAATTCATCAAAGATGCTAAATGTATTAAGTAAGACATCTCCGTATGTCATGAAGCCGTAAGCTAGTAATGAAAGTAGGTCGCATAAACTTAGGTTGAAAGAACGTGAACCCTAAGAAATAAAGTTAAGTAAACCAATGCATAAGTCAAATATATGACGGTTTCGTTAGCGGTTGGGAATAAATAACCATGGCCTAGGATCGATGATATAATTGATCAGTTGAAATGAAAAAAGAATTTTTCTTAGATATTTTAGTGTACGGGGTATCGTCGGTAGAAAGGAAGGAATAAGGAGGAGGTACCTAAGATGACGTTCAGAACTCGTTACAATTTGACAAGTTTCTGGTTATGTCAATTGGGTTGACTAATGTCCTGAAGTTAGATTTTTTCGTAATGGGCGCCGAGCAGGTTGGTGGAAAATTGATAGGTACTCTTGTGAGATGCTATGATTGAAGGTATCATTATCGTCACAGGATTTAAGCGAAAGGGTAAGTGAGGCACCTGTATTATCTTTATCAGATGATACGAGGTAGTTTGTAGTGTATCTCGATGTTTCGTATAAATGACGAGATTGCGTGCTCTTGTAGCATGGCAAGGTCATTGCGTATGCATCACGCCAGTTAAAGGAATATGAGAAGGTCTATCCTACTTATGATCTATAATTGGTAGCTGTAGTTTTTGAAAAAAATATATGAAGATAGTATTTATACAGGGAAAAAGGTGAGATATACACGGACTCTAAGAGTTTGAAATATATCTCCACATAGAAGTAGTTGAAAATGAAGTACAGAAGGTGATTAGAATGGATAAGAGATTACGACTGTGATATGTTATATCATACAGGGAAGGTAAACGTAGAAGCCGACGCGTTAAGTAGGAAGGGTAGGGAAAAGCTATCGATGTAACGACTCAGAATGAGTTAATAACGTAGATGGTAAGATCAAAGTTAGAAGCTAATGCATGGAATGAAGTGGTAGAAAGGTTATTCACAATGTAGACTCAATCCACGAAAATGGAACGAGTTAATTAAGTACAACTAAGTAACGAGGAGTGCAAGCGAATGAAGAAGAGGATGCACGATGAAGACAAGATTAAGTATAGTCTTGTTTTGAAGGAGAAATTTGAGTTCCAAATAATTACAAGTTAAAACAAGGACCAATAAAAGGAAGATAATGTAATATGTTAGTAAGTGTTTAACTTCCAACTCAAATTATTAATAGAAAGTGACAAGTCATGTCAGTTAAGATAATACCTTCAGTAAAGATGAAATGAAAGAACCACAATGTTGAAAAAGCATTGTGGGAACTCGAGATTAAAATGAAGAAAAGTTTTTCACATTTATTTATATAAGTATAGCGAGATTCTGGGGACAGAATCCTTATAAGTTGGGAAGAGTGTAACGCCCCAGAAAATCAGATTTTTAGGAGAATTAAATTTTTATTTAATTATAAGGATTAAATAAATTTAATGGATTATTTATGGAGTAAGCTAATTGAAGGTCGTTTTATGACCTAGACATGTCAGAACGTCGTATTAATTTGGCTACATGGTAGAATTAAAGTGTTTAAATTTTCAAGATGAAAATAAAAAAAAATCTAGAAATTTTTCGAAAAATACTATTCACACTATTCTGCTCGGGAATTATTTTTGAACTTCCGAGAAATACGTAACAATAGAATATAGAGGTGAGATGGAATATCCAATAATATTTCAGTTATGGAAAACGCAGTTTTTCGCCTGCGGACTTAAAACCTAACATTTAGGGAAAGTGATTTACGAGAAGGAATTTAAATGCGATTAATAAAATAAAGCGATGATTGTATAATACGTAGGTATTGTACGAGGTAGAGAATACGAGTATGTATGAGTGATGGTATATCTTATATCATAAATTAGTATACGAGGTAGAATACGAGAATAATACGTAAATTATACGCTATGAGGCTTTAAGCCCAATGTATTGAATTTGTAGGTTTGTGTAGGAAATTGTATTGTCTAATGTGAATTATGATAAGGCCCAAATATGGGAAGGGTAATTCCCAATGGGGATTAATGAGTAAGCCTAATGCAAGCTAATGGAAAGGCCCAAAGATTTGTTAAATGCAAGCCCAAAAGTATAAGTTAAGTTAGTAAGCTAATTAAATATAAAGCCCAAAGTAAGTATCCAATGGGTAAGCAAGAGCCATTGGGCAACCCATGGGTAATCCAAAGTGATAAGCAAGTAAGCTTAATAGCTAAGTTAAGTAATGACCAAGATAAGTGGTGAGCAAGTGTCTTGGTGGCTAAGTAAATGTGGTGACCAAGTTAACTTAATTAGGAAGTAATGAATAGTAAGGAGGTGATTAAGGAGGTGGAAGTGGATTAATGACCATTATACCCTAACCTAGCAACTCCTATAAATAGCAAGCTTTGTATTCATTTGTTAGTTGTTAGAATTTCGTCCAATAACTTATAAGTTGAGAGCTTATTTACTTGAGAGAAAAAGCTAGAAAGTTAGCCTTTGAAGTTCAAGAAGCAAGAAGGAGATTAAAAATTAAACAAGTGTTATTCAAGAGTAAGTAATCTTAAACTATGATTTCTTTCTCTTCCATTATTAGAGAAGTGGGTAGTGATAGAACATGTATGCTAAGAAGGAGTTGGAATGGTGAATCAAAGGGCTTAAGTCTTAATAAGCCGTATAAATCATGAATAAGTAATTCAAACCTAAATAAGTTATGAACTTATGAAGAACAATGATGAACTTGTCATATGTTTACTGTAACGCCCCCAAATTCAGGTACTTGAAATCCGAACTCAATGCTTTACGATACCATTTCTATGAGCGGAATAATACTAAAAAAATAATAATAATATGAATATCAAACTTAATTTACATTTATCAGAGTCTAATCCTAAGTACGCAACCTTTACTATAATTCTTTACATGATATATAATACATATCACTATATTAATACAGTCTAACTATTACAAAAGATACCACTAAACATATTCTGTTTGCTTTCCTTTTCACTTGATGTTGACTGAACCTTCTAGCTTTTCACACTTAGCTGAAAATAATTAAATAAAGCAAGGGTGAGCATTTGAGTGCCCAGCAAATAATAACAATTATAAATATAATTAGCTGAAAGAATTAAATATTTTCTTTATACATCACTTCTACAGCAAATCTATAGTTGTGAAGTAAACTGAACCGATAATACTAACATAGCAATTCTATCTCAAATTTCTTTGTTTTGAAACTACGTAATGACTATATATGGGGTTTAGTTGACATACTATGAACATTATTTTCAATTTTCGAATAGGTTTAGCAGAACTTCATCCGCAAACCGTCATAACTTAGGTTTAGTCATTGTAAGAATGATAGGATCATTCACTCTGTCCGCCTTGGGCGCATAAAAGTTTTCCCGTGATCGGGATGTTCTTATTAGTCTAGAATCCGAACCAAAACAATTTGATTGGATACAAAGAAGTTTTATCATATTCAACAATATTTCTAAATCTGTGTCTAGCTGATCAAGTAGCTTAGACGACTTATATATATATATATATATATATATATATATATATATATATATATATATATATATATATATATATATATATATCAACATGTGATTAAATACAATGATTATCCAAGTGGGGACACTTGTGTAACCATTTATAGAAATTAACGAACATAATATATATATCTGAATTACCATATACTAACATGGTGATAAACAATGATCGGATATAGAATATATCACAATAGGGCTAATAATATAGCATAATAATAATATAATTATAAAACTTCTTACTCATGTCCATTGCATAAAGGAAATGCAAAGGTAAGATACTTGCATGGTCTGCTTTTTACAATACGCAACTTAGTTTTATGTTTTATATCACAACCTATCATTCATAAAATTATTTCACTGATTAGAACTGTGACATCCCAAATTTTTAAGAATTAATAAATGAGAATTTAATAAATAAAATTCTTATTTTAAGATGCTTAAGTACATGTATGAGATTAAGTAAATATATATTTTGAATATGTATGTTTATGGATTGTGTGGAGTGTAATGAAAGAAACTATATAACCTAATATATTATATATTGGGAATGAAGATTAAATAACCGAAGAGTTATAGCTATTTAAAAAGCATAGTGTTTGATCTATGTGATTTATGTGGCATGTCTGAACATATTAAATTATGTTGAGAAATATATAGAATCAATATGAGAGATAAATGAATAGCAATCTTATGGGATTGTATATATTTGTTGATAAACAAATAATAGAAAGTATTGTAAATTAATCTTTATATATTATGTATGAGGATTAATAATAACGAATGAAGTGTAGTAGTATATTAACGTGAGAAATTTATTTTGGTATATCTCGGTTATTATTTATTTTTAACTTAATTAAAGAAAGTTTAATTTAGTTATATAAATAAATAGTTATTTAAATTCCAAATTTAGTGGGATAGAAATCCTAATTAAATATTAGGATAAGATAAATATGTGCGTGAATTATGTTATTTCATAACCCAAAAAGGATTTAATTAAATGAATAATAAGGAATGGAAAAATAATAATAATAATAATAATATATATGTATTTCATTTTGCTCTCCATCTCTCACTCTCGGATAAACCGAAGAAAGGAGAGAGAGACGGAGAGAGAGCGAGAGAGAGGGAGAGGGAGAGAGAGTGTGGGAAGGCTTGGGCATGGATGGAGGAAGAAGAAAGCATAGGAATGTAACCATGGAAGAAGTTCCATGGAAGGAAAGAAAGAAAAATGAAGAACAAAGGTATAAAACTCAAACTTTGTCCATTTTTGTTGTATTTTAATTTGGATCTAGTGTTGGGTTGTTGATTATTGGACTTGATAATGGAAATCTTCATAATATATGATGATTCATGGTTAGATCTAGAGGTTTTATGGGTTATTAAGCTTGGGTTTTAGAAATAATCTCTAAAAAAACTCAAAATCTGTCATTTTCCTCTTTGATGCTCAGATCCGTATAGTGGGTATGGTTGAATTTTTTTTTATTTTCTTATATGTTGTAATATTATGAGTTAGGAGTTCATAGAACTTGAAATCATCTTATTTGGATGTGTAAAACTCAAAATATGAAAATCGGTAGGAGATTGGGTCTGAAAGTCGCGACTGGGCGCGCGCGGGCGCGCGGCGTGGGCACGCGGCGGCTGACTTTGGCTGGGCGACGCGATTTTGACATCCAAAACTAAAACGAGCATAACTTTTGCATACGAAGTCCAAATTGAGCAATTCAAGATGTTTTGGAAAGCTTAAAGATAGTACTACAACTTAATTTATTAAAAATTAAAATTTGAGATTTTGGGCAAAGGTTAAAATGGGTAGTTTTTGAAATTGTTGCTCAACCGGATGCAAACGAAAGGTGTCGAGCTTGCGTTTTATGAACCTTAAAGCATTCCGAACCTACTAATCACCGTTTTAATTATTACAAGGTGTGAATCTTGAATAGTGAAGTAAGGATTACCCATTATGGGTCGTATTTTTAAAAAAAAAAGTTTAAATACTTAACTACATGTAAGTATAACTTGAAGAAGTAAAGCGAAAGCTTGATTAAGGTTTATTTAATTTATTTTGATTAATCTAATGTACATCCAAAATGATGTGGAGACATATGAAAAGGACTTAGCTACACGTTAAGCATTAATAGGAAAGATTAGGAGATGTGGAGTAGAGTTTACATTACAATTACTATGTGTTGTTGTGTGACTAATAGTTGATATGCGTGATTATATAATTGTGTAGGGCACGTGAAGTGCAGATAACTGTAAGCTGTTAATCTATTGTTGGTAAACAACGATCAAGGCAAGTCTTTCGATTCCTATTTTCTACGTGGACTTGATGAACTGTTTTAAATTGCATGATATGTTATACATGTTGAAATCATGAAATGTTAAAGTCAATATATGACTGCATTGTTTTGGCTAAGTAATGATGATTGAGTAAGGAACTCAATCTTTATATTTGCTATGTGAGTTAAAAGCATGTATGTCATGTTACTTTAATGAGTTGTATATCGAGCATGTTATTATGTGCTATGTGATGCATGAAAACTGTTAGACTTTGATGGGCTGTCGAGCTCACTCTTGAAAATAACCACTTTTGTAGGTACAAACTTTAAGGTAAAGATATGTGCTAAGTGAGTTATAGAGATCTATATTCACGAAGATTACTTATGTTCTATGAGAAATGTATTTCCTATCTTAAATGTAACATGTTGAATTGTAAGTTGAGCTATCCAATGTATTTCCATATATTTAGTTATGATGTAAGACTTTGTATAGTCAGTTTGTTGTAATGATTCATGGCATTTGATTTGAATCGAAGAGATGTAATGTAAAGGTTACGATTTAGGGCAAGACAGAAGGAGATGTATAAAAATTTTAATTATTCCGCAATTTTAGTGATTTTTAATATCGAATAATGATGTAAAATTAGAGATTTAATGTATGGTTAACGATCGAAGTCGAGAATTAAGTTGTATAAATTTTAGAATCTTTTAAATTCCTGAGTTATTCATACTACTTCCTAATTATTGAACAATTGTGGAAGATTCTTGAAATTCTAAAAGGTGGATGTGGTAAGGATGACGTTCCTTTGAAAGAAGTAAGTCGTAGAATGCGACACTGAATGATGAGTATATGGAATAAGTGAGAAAAGAAATTTTGAAATGAGAAGGAGATGAGTTATCAAAGAATAATGTAAATCTCTTAATAGAAAAGTTTAATAATTGAAGAAAGATCTTTGTGGAAAGAGGTGGTTATAAAACCCAATGAATGAATAAAGTATTAACGTAAAATCTATTTTGATAGAATGAATGAATAAATATTAATAAATAAAATTTCGAGGAAGAAATTCGTAGAAGAAGGGGTGAATGTAATATCCCGAGTGTTTATGATAACAATCCTTAGAAAAAAAATAAAAATAAAAATAAAAAATAAAAATGAAAAGTTGTTGAAGAAATGAATGAAGTATATATATATATATATATATATATATATATATATATATATATATATATATATATATATAGTGTGTGTGTGTGTAAACTTGTTTTGGTAAGTTAACATGTTGAAGTTATTCAACGATATTTGTGAAAGAGATTTGTGAAAACTGAGTAAGGGAGGTTTCGTTGATTTCGAGGACGAAATCCTTATAAGGAGGGAAGGATGTGACATCCCAAATTTTTAAGAATTAATAAATGAGAATTTAATAAATAAAATTCTTATTTTAAGATGCTTAAGTACATGTATGAGATTAAGTAAATATATATTTTGAATATGTATGTTTATGGATTGTGTGGAGTGTAATGAAAGAAACTATATAACCTAATATATTATATATTGGGAATGAAGATTAAATAACCGAAGAGTTATAGCTATTTAAAAAGCATAGTGTTTGATCTATATGATTTATGTGGGACGTCTGAACATATTAAATTATGTTGAGAAATATATAGAATCAATATGAGAGATAAATGAATAGCAATCTTATGGGATTGTATATATTTGTTGATAAACAAATAATAGAAAGTATTGTAAATTAATCTTTATATATTATGTATGAGGATTAATAATAACGAATGAAGTGTAGTAGTATAATAACGTGAGAAATTTATTTTGGTATATCTCGGTTATTATTTATTTTTAACTTAATTAAAGAAAGTTTAATTTAGTTATATAAATAAATAGTTATTTAAATTCCAAATTTAGTGGGATAGAAATCCTAATTAAATATTAGGACAAGATAAATATGCGTGAATTATGTTATTTCATAACCCAAAAAGGATTTAATTAAATGAATAATAAGGAATGAAATAATAATAATAATAATAATAATATATATGTATTTCATTTTGCTCTCCATCTCTCACTCTCGGATAAACCGAAGAAAGGAGAGAGAGACGGAGAGAGAGCGAGAGAGAGGGAGAGGGAGAGGGAGAGGGAGAGGGAGGGAGAGAGAGAGAGGGAAGGCTTGGGCATGGATGGAGGAAGAAGAAAGCATAGGAAGGTAACCATGGAAGAAGTTCCATGGAAGGAAAGAAAGAAAAATAAAGAACAAAGGTATAAAACTCAAACTTTGTCCATTTTTATTGTATTTTAATTTGGATCTGTGACGAACGAGAATTCTGTAATTTATTTTAATATTTATTGAATTAAATAAATATTTCCAATGATTTAATTATTAGATTTAATAATTAATTGATGCAATTGTGGTAGATTAATTTAATTATATGTGTTGCATTTATTAAATTAATATAGAGAATTTTTATTATTCAAGTATGTGATTAATTGAGCTTATTGAATTAAATGAATATTTAATTAAGCATGATGTTATTTTAATTAAATTAAATTATTAATTAGAAATTATTAAATTGACATTATTTATTAATGATATAATTAATTATGTGACTATGTGAATTTATGAAAAATTATTATTAAATTAAATAAGATATATGAGTTTATTGTATAAGTGGGTGTGACATGATTGAACTATATGATAAAAAGGTTTTATTAAAATAAAGAGTTTTGGAATTAGTGGCTAAACAAACAAGGCTTTAGTGAGAGTTACCACCAGTTACCCATGACTGGGATAACTGGCCATGATGCGCACCAGTCTTTATTATACGACGTCTTCTCTTTTCATTTTGTTCTAAGTTTGATAAAAATACCAGAGAGATTTTGTGAGTGTGTAATTACAGGTTATTGCAAAAAGGGTTATCTGATCATCTTATACTCTGGGTAATTCTCTCCAAACCCAATTTCTACAATTACGTCTTTTGGTTTTCATAAATTGGCTTTTATATTGTTCTGTAAATCTCTGTATTTGGGAGATATAAGATGATTGTAATTTTATGTATGTGTTAATATGTATCAGTTCGTGTTTAATTACATATATTATACGTGATAATTGATGTAATGATCGTATATTATCCTTAAATTTTAGACTTGTATGTTGTTATGCATGTTAATACGAAGATTTTAAGCCTTAAACGAACGAATTCGGTGTTATAACGAATTCGTAGGGAGAATTTTAACATAAAGTTTTCTAAAACTTCATGAACATCAAAGTCAGTGAATTGTTAGGCTTTAAATCTGTTAATAAGTGTTTAAAATTGGTTTTGTCATTATATAAATGTTGGGTAATGATTATATATAAATTATAGCATATGGGTATGTTAATTTCGAGTAAAACTTCAAGAAATTGGGAGAAATTGGCAAGTTCTGCGATTTTCGCGAACTGCCATTTCTGTGTCTGGTATGCCGCGCCGCATCGCCGTCTACCAGTTCATTTCCCGCGCCGCAGCGCCACCGTGCCGTAGCGCCATGACTCAAGCCACGACGCCACAGCGCCGCAGCGCCAAGGGCCCGGCCACAGCGCCACGGCGCCGCAGCGCGAATCCTTAGTTCATTAGTGGCGCCGCAGCGCCACTCCCCAGAAAATTCAAAAATGTATTTAAAAAAAAATGTTTAAATCTAACAATGTGTTAGTGGATTATTGTAATGAACATGTAAACATGTTAGAAGAATAATGTGATGATAAAATAGTTGTATAACATGTAAATAACATAATTACATGTGGATTAAACTATTGATTACATAATTAGATTATTATTCATGAAGTGGTATTATGTGGCAGTAAATGTGATAAAGTGATTAAGTATAGTCAATAAATCAAAGTAGACAAAGAGAATGAGTTTTTGATGAACAGTTAAGTTATAATTAACTGGTATTGTGTATGTGAATGGTATGTAGGATTTAATTCAAAGAACGTGCTTAGTTAAAGTGTAATCTACGCACGAGGCAAGTATCCTATCCCTAACTCCATTCTATTGAGCAAGTTTATTTAAACTTAAACGTTACTTTTATGTTGAGCAAATTTCCCTAACCCTACTTGTCATTATTGATCAAGTTTATTATTTACCTTGAATAAATTATCCTTGTTATTATTCAAGTTCAAGCATGATATTAAAGATTAATTATCTTTCCAAAGCATGATTCAGTTATACAATAATTGTCCTATTGTATACTTTTGAGATTTTTATTCAAATCAAATATCAATTATTGTTGAACCTTATTAGACTAGTGAACCTTATTGATTCAACTAGTTCATAGTTGATAAGCGTTCTAAATTTCAGAACCCTTGATGAATTTATCCAAACCAAACTTCCTTTGATGCGGACTCGAATGTCAAACTGAGATGAACAACCCTGTATAGGGGATTAATTATGCTTTAGCGTTAAGATATTGTGCACAGTATGGTACTAAGGGCTGATCCCCCTAAGTACGAGAAGAAGGTCCATAGTCTTATGACTGTTAAAGGTTTCAAGTATAACCTTTGTTAACTTAGGATATAGTTCAAGGTCTTATGACCCTCAGAATTCTTTTGATTCTTGTTATTCATTCTTGATTCAAAAGTTGAGCTCTTATTCAGACGTCTTTGATTTATTCGCATGTTATTATACTGTTATTTCATTATTATACTTGTGGGCATTTGTGCTCACTCTTGCTTAATAATAACATTGCAGTTAAGAATGAAAGAAGCGATGAACCCTCCACTAGTAAAGGCAAGGGCAAAGTTAGCAAGTGATGAAGACTTGTTATTTTAATTGATGATGTATTTATGTTTAAGACTTATGTTGTTGTTTAAGACTTATTTGTTTAGATTTCCGCACAGATATTTTAAGGTTAGAGTAACCTGGGATTTATTTATGATTCAGTTGTTGTAACCCTTAAGGGAAGAGATTTTATTATGATTTCTATCTATTGTATGGTTTGATATTATTTATGGGTAGATAGATAGATGATGCTTGTACAGTGAACACCAAATCCCGTGGAATCGATGTACTCGAATTTGGGGGTGTCACAGGTTGGTATCAGAGCTGTAGGTTATGAACCTTAGGTGGGGGAAACAACCTTAGGTAGTAGCCTTATAGAAGAAGATAGAAATTGAAAACTCTTATCGAGTTCTAAGAAATGAAATTTTGTAATTCATTGAAGATAATAAAATACATTATGTGTTTATGTGTTAAGTATGCGTTAGATAGTATGACTTAGTAACTAAATCTTAAAATTTTATTGTCAGGATGACGAATGATGGAGAAGCTAGTCAAGCTGAGGGGGGACCCCATTTATCTATAGTACCTACTGAGGAGGGATCTCGTGTACTTGTAGGACCGACTGAGGAGGAGCCCCGAGACATTCATGTCGTTAGGGAGCAGCTGGTGCAGAGGGTTTCATCTCCATTGATCACCGTTGTTGGTCAGGAGCATGAACCTGAGATTGATCTTGAGGAGGATCCTGAGGAGGAGTTTGATGAGGAGGAAGAAGAAGAGGAGTTTCCACGGTGCACTGTTGATGCTGAGATGTATGACACACTATATGATCGTAACGTGGAGTTACAAGATGAGGTTCAGGAATTGACTGAGCGAGCGACTGTTCAGCAGTCTACTTTAGAGGAGAAGGATAGAGAGATTGTGACCCTTCATACACGTTTAGGAAACGTGGAGTGGGATCTGGTTCATGAGAAGGGTCAAACCGAAGATAAGACCGAGGAGATAGAGAAGCTGAAGAAGGAACTGAAGGAAACCTCCGGAAGACTGAAAATAGCAGAGGAAGGATGGGTAAGAGAATCACATCGAGCTGATCGTGCAGAAGATGATAGTCGTGCAAAGAAGGCAAAGCTTGAAGACACACACGCCACACTTAATCATGCGATGGATGAGGTTCAAGAGCGAGTGATAAGGTACCCCATCCAGTTTGAAGGACTTCCATCGTATATGTTGGATCGCAGGACGATGTCTCGTATCATGAATGAGGAGCGTGGCAAGGCTATTGAGCACCTTGGAAGACAGGAATAGAATCTATTTATTATGTGAAAGACTTATATAGTTTTATGTAAATTTCGATGTGTTTATGAACTAAGGAATATGTTAATATTTGAATGTTTTAAATCCTGTGGATTCTTTATTCCAGGATAGATGATGTAAATAGCAGTATGCTATAGTTTAATGTTAAAACTTTTTATTTGAATGAAAAGATATCAAGTTGTTTGAGATGATGTGTTAAATGAGTATGTTAAATTGTTAAATAATGCCTTAACTATGTAGAGAAATAAATAAAGTTCTAATAAACGTTTATTTAAAAGAAAAATGCCGCCAAGGAGAAGACAACAACGTCAACCGGCTCAGGAAGAGTCAACCAATAATAACATTAACGCCAACGCTAATCCTGTTCAGCAGTTGGTGAATCTACTGGCTGGAGCAATGAATAACCAACCGCATGCTCCACCTAGCACAACGTTTAAGGACTTCAAGGGACCGCCAGAGTTCAAAGGTTCCAGAAACCCGATCGAGGCTCAAACGTGGGTGATGGAAATGGAGAAGGTTTTCGACGTTGCTAGGGTTCGAGAAGATCAGAAGACTATTTTTGCGACATTTATGCTGAAGTCTGAGGCTAGCTACTGGTTGCAGGCAAACAAGATGCGAGGAGGTGAAGGTGTAATTACGTGGGAGAGATTCAAAGAGATGTTTTTCGAAATGTATTTCCCAGCTAGTTCGCAGAATCAGATGGAGGTACAATTTTTGGAACTGAAACAGGGAAACATGAGCGTGCCTGAATACGCGGCTAAATTCGATGTGTTGGCAAGGTTTGCCCCGTATCAAGTACACACTGACGAGAGGAAAGCCAGACGATTCGAACAAGGACTGAAGCCTTGGGTATACAGCAAGGTATCAATGTTTCAACTTAACACGTTTGCGGGAGTTTTGGAAAAGGCCATTCTCGCGGAAGGAGGAAGTGATGCAGTGACTAAGTACAACCAAGAACAGAAAAAGAAAAAGAGTGAGAATGAAGGTAATAACAAGACTGGTGGAAGTAATACTGGGAATAATAATAATCAGAAGAGGAAGTGGACGGATAACTCGACAGCTGGAAGTCAACACGGAGGGCAGAAAAAGAAGATAGAAGCATGTCCGACTTGCGGCAAGGCACATCTAGGAGTTTGTTTGAAGGGAAAGAGAGTGTGCTACAATTGTGGTCAGGAAGGCCACATAGCACCAAATTGTCCAAACCCAAAGAAGGGTGCTTGTTTCAACTGTGGTTCGAAAGATCATTTAGCAAGAGACTGTCCCAAGAAGGGATCGGGAGGATCAGGACAAGGAGGAAACCGGGGAAATAGCAGTGGAAATACCTTAACCATCACTGGACCACCTGCAACAAACCGACCAACCGCCAGAACTTTCAATATGACGGTGCAGGATGCAATCCAGTCTCGTGAGGTGGTGTCAGGTATCATTCCGATCAATGAAATTAATGCTTATGTTTTGTATGATTCGGGTGCTACTTGTTCCTTTATATCCGAAGACTTTGCTAATAGTTTAGATTTGCTTATGGATGAATTGGATTACCCCATGAACATAGAAATTGCGAATAGAGAAATAATCCCTGTTAAGTACGTGTTTAAGAACTGTAGGGTGGATATTAAGGGTAATATCATGAACGTAGATCTTATCCCTATTTGATTGGGGGAATTCGACGTTATATTGGGTATGGATTGGCTATCCAATTATGGGGCTGTAATTGACTGCCAAAAGAAGCGTATTAACCTTATGACTCCGTCAAAGGTTGTGTTTTATGGTAGCAAGTCGCCTAGACAAGCGAGTTGTCTGACGATGTTGCAGGCTAGGAAGTTATTAAGACAAGGCTGTGTATGATATTTAGCTTACATAGTCGACAGTCGAAAAGAGAACCCGAAGGTAGAGGATATACCGATTGTGAGGGACTTCGTCGATGTATTTCCAGACGATTTGCCAGGACTTCCTCCAGATAGAGAAGTAGACTTTGTGATTGATTTGGCGCCCAGAACTGCTCCAATATCGAAGGCACCATACCGAATGGCGCCAGTAGAGATGAAGGAATTAATGGTACAACTACAAGAATTGTTGGACAAAAAGTACATTCAACCGAGCGTATCGCCGTGGGGAGCGCCGGTGTTGTTCGTGAAAAAGAAGGACGGATCGATGAGGCTCTGCATTGACTACAGAGAATTAAATAAGGTCACGATTAAGAACAGATATCCATTACCGAGGATCGATGATCTGTTTGATCAATTGAAGGGAGCAAAATACTTTTCCAAGATTGACTTGAGGAGTGGTTATCACCAACTGAAGGTGAGGCCAGAGGATGTACTAAAGACAGCGTTCCGAACGCGATATGGTCATTATGAGTTTTTAGTAATGTCGTTTGGTCTTACGAATGCTCCTGCAGCATTTATGGGACTAATGAATGGTGTATTCAAGCCGTTTTTGGAAAATTCGTGGTGGTATTTATAGACGACATTTTGGTATATTCCAAAACCAAAGAGGAACATGAAGAACACTTGAGGTTAACGTTGGAAGTATTGAGAAGGGAGAAGTTGTATGCTAAGTTTTCGAAATGCGAATTCTGGATCGAGAGAGTACAATTTCTTGGTCACGTAATCGATAAAGATGGAATTTCGGTAGATCCATCCAAAGTAGAGGCTGTGATTAACTGGGATCAGCCGAGAACGCCGTCAGAAGTAAGAAGTTTTCTTGGATTAGCTGGATATTATAGAAGATTCATACAAGATTTTTCTAAGATCGCAACTCCGTTAACGAATTTAACTCGAAAAGCTGTGAAATTTGTTTGGACAGAGAAGTGTGAGGAAAGTTTTCAAGAATTAAAGAAGAGGTTGAGTACAGCGCCTGTGTTATCTCTTCCGGATGATACAGAAAATTTTGTTATTTTTAGCGATGCGTCGCATAAAGGACTTGGCTGTGTGCTGATACAAAACGGCAAAGTCATTGCGTATGCATCACGGCAGTTGAAGGATTACGAGAAGGGTTACCCAACCCATGATTTGGAGTTAGCTGCAGTTGTTTTTGCTTTGAAAATTTGGAGGCACTATCTATACGGGGAGAAGTGTGAAATATATACGGACCACAAGAGTCTGAAATATATTTTTACACAGAAAGATTTGAATATGCGTCAAAGAAGATGGTTGGAATTAATCAAGGATTATGACTGTGAGATTTTATACCATCCGGGTAAGGCTAATGTGGTTGTCGACGCCTTAAGTAGAAAGGGTCGTGAGAAATTGATGATGTTGACTGCTCAGCAGGAGTTAATTGCAGATATGGAGAAACTGGAGTTAGAAGTGAAGTATACTGTGGAGATTGATGAGAATCTATTTCAGATGCAATCTGGTACAACTCTACTAGATAGAGTGAAGGAGGCTCAGTTTCAGGATGATGAATGCAAAAAGGTAACATCGAAGATATCTGAAGGAATCGAACCAAGATTTAAGATGGATAAGGAAGGAATATTGAGATTTGAAAGCAGAATTTGGGTTCCGCCAGTACAAGAAATTAAGGAAGAAATTTTGAGTGAGGCTCATAGTTCAAGATATTCGATTCACCCTGGTAGTACAAAAATGTACCAAGATCTTCGACAACATTTCTGGTGGCCGAATTTGAAACGTGATGTTGCAGAATGTGTTGCCATTTGACATGTCAGAAAGTTAAAGCAGAACATCAGAGACCGAGTGGATTGCTACAACCGTTGGAGATCCCAGAATGGAAATGGGAACATATTACGATGGACTTCGTGGTTGGCCTTCCGACGACTCAGAAAGGCTACGATGCAGTATGGGTTATCGTTGACCGACTGACGAAATCCGTGCACTCCCTTCCTATCAAAATCAGATTTAACTTAGATCAGTTGGCAAGATTATATGTGAAAGAGATTGTTTTGAGGCACGGAGTGCCGGTGTCTATTGTTTCCGATAGGGATCCGCGCTTCACATCAAATTTCTGGAAACGTCTTCAGGAATGCATGGGTACACAACTGCGAATGAGTACAGCTTACCACCCTCAAACAGACGGACAGAGCGAACGAACGATTCAAACACTGGAAGATATGTTACGAGCCTGTGTAATGGACTTCAAAGGAAATTGGGATGATCACCTACCGTTGGTAGAGTTCGGCTACAACAACAGTTATCACGCTAGTATAGGCATGCCGCCTTACGAAGCGTTGTACGACAGAAAGTGCAGAACTCCGCTTTGCTGGGATGAAGTTGGTGAAAGACAATTGTTAGGGCCAGAATTGGTACAGCAGACGGCAGAAATAGTTAAAGTGATCCGAGCACGACTGGTAGCAGCTCAGGATCGACAGAAGAAATACGCTAATCCACATCGTAAAAATATCGAGTTTGAATCAGGTAGTTATGTTTTCTTGAAGGTCTCTCCCTGGAAGGGAAAGATCAGGTTCGGAAAGAAAGAAAAATTGAGCCCAAGATTTATTGGACCCTTTGAGGTACTGCGAAGAATTGGAGAAGTTACGTACGAGGTAGCCTTACCTCCAGCACTCGAGAATATCCACAACGTCTTCCATGTTTTTGTGTTACGACCTTACAAACCTGATTACAAGCATGTAATTGAATACGAACCCCTGCATTTTGAGAAAGACTTATCTTATGAAGAAAT
The DNA here is from genome assembly GCA_016801055.1 of Panax notoginseng. Classification (NCBI taxonomy): domain Eukaryota; kingdom Viridiplantae; phylum Streptophyta; class Magnoliopsida; order Apiales; family Araliaceae; genus Panax; species Panax notoginseng. Next base: position 127,885,815 of record CM029020.1, on the reverse strand, counting down.
TTCTGTCCAAATTGTCGACCGAAAAGAACAAGTTCTCAGAAATAAAGTTATACCTTCTGTTAAGGTAATTTGGAGGAACCACAACGCAGAAGAAGCTACGTGGGAACTCGAAGAGAATATGATGAAGAATTACCCTAATTTATTTACTTAATTATGAGTATGCGATTCTGGGGATAGAATCTTTGTAAGGAAGGGAGAATGTAACGGGTCGAAATATATTGAGTCGTGATTCTGGGGACAGAATCCTTTTAAGGGGGGAAAGATGTGACGAACGAGAATTCTGTAATTTATTTTAATATTTATTGAATTAAATAAATATTTTCGATGATTTAATTATTAGATTTAATAATTAATTGATGCAATTGTGGTAGATTAATTTAATTATATGTGTTGCATTTATTAAATTAATATAGAGAATTTTTATTATTCAAGTATGTGATTAATTGAGCTTATTGAATTAAATAAATATTTAATTAAGCATGATGTTATTTTAATTAAATTAAATTATTAATTAGAAATTTAATAAATTGACATTATTTATTAATGATATAATTAATTATGTGACTATGTGAATTTATGAGAAATTATTATTAAATTAAATAAGATATATGTGTTTATTGTATAAGTAGGTGTGACATGATTGAACTATATGATAAAAAGGTTTTATTAAAATAAAGAGTTTTGGAATTAGTGGCTAAACAAACAAGGCTTTAGTGAGAGTTACCACCAGTTACCCATGACTGGGATAACTGGCCATGATGCGCACCAGTCTTTATTATACGACGTCTTCTCTTTTCATTTTGTTCTAAGTCTGATAAAAATACTAGAGAGATTTTGTGAGTGTGTAATTACAGGTTATTGCAAAAAGGGTTATCTGATCATCTTATATTCTGGGTAATTCTCTCCAAACCCAATTTCTACAATTACGTCTTTTGGTTTTCATAAATTGGCTTTTATATTGTTCTGTAAATCTCTGTATTTGGGAGATATGAGATGATTGTAATTTTATGTATGTGTTAATATGTATCAGTTCGTGTTTAATTACATATATTACATGATTTCATATCATCAAGTTCATGAAAGTATGCCGTACGTATGTTTTTTCAAAATAAACAGAGTACGTGATATGGCCATATGGCCTTATACGTGATAATTGATGTAATGATCGTATATTATCCCTAAATTTTAGACTTGTATGTTGTTATGCATGTTAATACGAAGAGTTTAAGCCTTAAACGAACGAATTCGGTGTTATAACGAATTCGTAGGGAGAATTTTCACATTAAGTTTTCTAAAACTTCATGAACGTCAAAGTCAGTGAATTGTTAGGCTTTAAATCTGTTAATAAGTGTTTAAAATTGGTTTTGTCAGTATATAAATGTTGGATAATGATTATATATAAATTATAGCATATGGATATGTTAATTTCGAGTAAAACTTCAAGAAATTGGGAGAAATTGGCAAGTTCTGCGATTTTCGCGAACTGCCATTTCTGTGTCTGGTATGCCGCGCCGCAGCGCCACCGTGCCGTAGCGCCATGACTCGAGCCACGGCGCCACAGCGCCGCAGCGCCAAGGGCCCGACCACATCGCCACGGCGCCGCAGCGCGAATCCTTAGTTCATTAGTGGTGCCGCATCGCCACTCCCTAGAAAATTCAGAAATGTATTTTAAAAAAAATGTTTAAGTCTAACAATGTGTTAGTGGATTATTGTAATGAACATGTTAACATGTTAGAAGAATAATGTGATGATAAAATAGTTGTATAACTTGTAAATAACATAATTACATTTGGATTAAATTATTGATTACATAATTAGATTATTATTCATGAAGTGGTATTATGTGGCAGTAAATGTGATAAAGTGATTAAGTATAGTCAATAAATCAAAGTAGACAAAGAGAATGAGTTTTTGATGAACAGTTAAGTTATAATTAACTGGTATTGTGTATGTGAATGGTATGTAGGATTTAATTCAAAGAACGTGCTTAGTTAAAGTGTAATCTACGCACGAGGCAAGTATCCTATCCCTAACTCCATTCTATTGAGCAAGTTTATTTAAACTTAAACGTTACTTTTATGTCGAGCAAGTTTCCCTAACCCTACTTGTCATTATTGATCAAGTTTATTATTTACCTTGAATAAATTATCCTTGTTATTATTCAAGTTCAAGCATGATATTAAAGATTAATTATCTTTCCAAAGCATGATTCAGTTATACAATAATTGTCCTATTGTATACTTTTGAGATTTTTATTCAAATCAAATATCAATTATTGTTGAACCTTATTAGACTAGTGAACCTTATTGATTCAACTAGTCCATAGTTGATGAGCGTTCTAAATTTCAGAACCCTTGATGAATTTATCCAAACCAAACTTCCTTTGGTGCGGACTCGAATGTCAAACTGAGATGAACAACCCTGTATAGGGGATTAATTACGCTTTAGCGTTAAGATATTGTGCACAGTATGGTACTAAGGGCTGATCCCCCTAAGTACGAGAAGAAGGTCCATAGTCTTATGACTGTTAAAGGTTTCAAGTATAACCCTTGTTAACCTAGGATATAGTTCAAGGTCTTATGACCCTCAGAATTCTTTTGATTCTTATTATTCATTCTTGATTCAAAAGTTGAGCTCTTATTCAGACGTCTTTGATTTATTCGCATGTTATTATACTGTTATTTCATTATTATACTTGTGGGCATTTGTGCTCACTCTTGCTTAATAATAACATTGCAGTTAAGAATGAAAGAAGCGATGAACCCTCCACTAGTAAAGGCAAGGGCAAAGTTAGCAAGTGATGAAGACTTGTTATTTTAATTGATGATGTATTTATGTTTAAGACTTATGTTGTTGTTTAAGACTTATTTGTTTAGATTTCCGCACAGATGTTTTAAGGTTAGAGTAACCTGGGATTTATTTATGATTCAGTTGTTGTAACCCTTAAGGGAAGAGATTTTATTATGATTTCTATCTATTGTATGGTTTGATATTATTTATGGGTAGATAGATAGATGATGCTTGTACAGTGAACACCAAATCCCGTGGAATCGAAGTACCCGGATTTGGGGGTGTCACAGGATCTAGTGTTGGGTTGTTGATTATTGGACTTGATAATGGGAAATCTTCATAATATATGGTGATTCATGGTTAGATCTAGAGGTTTTATGGGTTATTAAGCTTGGGTTTTAGAAATAATCTCTAAAAAAACTCAAAATCTGTCATTTTCCTCTTTGATGCTTAGATCCGTATAGTGGGTATGGTTGAATTTTTTTTTATTTTCTTATATGTTGTAATATTATGAGTTAGGAGTTCATAGAACTTGAAATCATATTATTTGGATGTGTAAAACTCAAAATATGAAAATCGGTAGGAGATTGGGTCTGAAAGTCGCGATTTTGACATCCAAAACTAAAACGAGCATAACTTTTGCATACGAAGTCCAAATTGAGCAATTCAAGATGTTTTGGAAAGCTTAAAGATAGTACTACAACTTAATTTAATAAAAATTAAAATTTGAGATTTTGGGCAAAGGTTAAAATGGGCAGTTTTTGAAATTGTTGCTCAACCGGATGCGAACGAAAGGTGTCGAGCTTGCGTTTTATGAACCTTAAAGCATTCCGAACCTACTAATCACCGTTTTAAGTATTACAAGGTGTGAATCTTGAATAGTGAAGTAAGGATTTCCCATTATGGGTCGTATTTTTTTTTTAAAAAAAGGTTTAAATACTTAACTACATGTAAGTATAACTTGAAGAAGTAAAGCGAAAGCTTGATTAAGGTTTATTTAATTTATTTAGATTAATCTAATGTATATCCAAAATGATGTGGAGACATATGAAAAGGACTTAGCTACATGTTAAGTATTAATAGGAAAGATTAGGAGATGTGGAGTAGAGTTTACATTACAATTACTATGTGTTGTTTTGTGACTAATAGTTGATATGCGTGATTATATAATTGTGTAGGGCACGTGAAGTGCAGATAACTGTAAGCTGTTAATCTATTGTTGGTAAACAACGATCAAGGAAAGTCTTTCGGTTCCTATTTTCTACGTGGACTTGATGAACTGTTTTAAATTGCATGATATGTTATACATGTTGAAATCATGAAATGTTAAAGTCAATATATGACTGCATTGTTTTGGCTAAGTAATGATGATTGAGTAAGGAACTCAATCTTTATATTTGCTATGTGAGTTAAAAGCATGTATGCCAGGTTACTTTAATGAGTTGTATATCGAGCATGTTATTATGTGTTATGTAATGCATGAAAACTGTTAGACTTTGCTGGGCTGTCGAGCTCACTCTTGCAAATAACCACTTTTGCAGGTACAAACTTTAAGGTAAAGATATGTGCTAAGTGAGTTATAGAGATCTATATTCACGAAGATTACTTATGTTCTATGAGAAATGTATTTCCTATCTTAAATGTAACATGTTGTTGAATTATAAGTTGAGCTATCCAATGTATATGGATATTTAGTTATGATGTAAGACTTTGTATAGTCAGTTTGTTGTAATGATTCATGGCATTTGATTTGAATCGAAGAGATGTAATGTAAATGTTACGATTTAGGGCAAGACAGAAGGAGATGTATAATGATTTTTAATATCGAATAATGATGTAAAATTAGAGATTTAATGTATGGTTAACGACCGAAGTCGAGAATTAAGTTATATAAATTTTGGGGTCGTTACAAGAACAACATACAATAACACATAACACTGCTTGTTGTAGTCAGCACGTAACCTAATCACATTGTCACACATATTCAACAGTCATTGAATCACAAACACATATACATACAACTTATACTAGTCCAGATCAATTTCTGAAATATGTCGGTGTACCGACGGCTTTATTGAGTAATTATCGAGTCTGAGACTCTATCTTGTAGTTCAATATCTGTAAGTATTGGTCATATTATTTTTAAATGACTTATAATAATTTTTAAACATTTATTATAATAAATCATGAATTTTCAAACACCGGAATCATAATTAACTGATTTAAATATTAAACAATTCTATTATCATTAATATTTAATTAATATTAAACTATTAATGAAATCATTGCCAAAATATTAAAGTTATTTATAATAACTCAAAATATTTTTAAAGTATTAATATTACCCTTAAATGATTTTTAAAAGAATTAAAATCATTTTTAAATAATTATCATTAATATTAAAGTATTAATGAATTATTTATCAAAATATTAAAAGTCATTATTTATAACATAAAATATTTTTAATTCATTTATATCCTTTTTAAATGATTTTTAAATAAATAAAACTATTTTTAAACTATTTATTTAGTATAATTATTAAATAAATCTAATATCATTGAATATTAAATTATTAATGAAATTTTCCTTTAAATATCAAAAGTTATAATTTATAACTTAAAATATCTTTAAACACTTTATGTTCATTCATAACCTAATGTGGTATGTTATGTGGTTATGTGTTGTAGAGACCGTAAAGACTCAAAGGAAACGTAATTTTACTGTAGCAGACGCTGAAGACAAGTTTTTCTAAACGCTTTCTAACCTTCGTGTTAGTCAGGTTTTCAAATGATTCAAGTTATGAGATGCATGTATGGTTTTAAAGAAAGAGTCGATGGCCATTTTAACTCGGCTAGACTAATCTTGATAGATTGATTGATTTATTTACAAGTCTTTCAATATATAATTGCTAACGCTATCCTACGCCAATATTTTGGTACGGATTCAAGGTAAGCCTGAATATGAATAAACAAATGTATTTTCATCGAGTATTCGATGGGCACGTGAGGTTGCCACAATTTAAATGTACACATATTTAATGGATGTAGTGTTGATCAACAAAGAGTACTATAGGCTGATCACCTAGAAGTGCTCGTAAGTTATGCCGGACTTACGGACTTAGTGCCGGGTTATCCTTTTCAAATAAATTGTGAAACACTCATGGTCTTGGACCAGAATTGATGTTTTACTGAATATTGTTATTGTAAAACGTTTTGAAGGAAAAGAAATGCTATTTTGAGTTATTGATAGTACTTCATAACTATTATCCAGTTATTGAAGATATACGATTCCTATGTTTCAAGCATGCTTTTTAAAAGAAATTGTTATACTTGCTGAGCTTGTTATGCTCACTCTTGCTTGAACAATATGAATGCAGCTTAGACTGAATGAACTGAAGGATTCGACAAAGATATAGGGAAGGCTAAAGCGAACTTGTAGATTATCTATGTAATAGTATAGGTTTGTAATGATAATATTTGATATTCTAATAAGAACAAATGTAACAGTTATAAAGAACCTTGGGAATGGTAGCATTGTTTTGGAATATATATATATAAGGCATATGCGTTCTTTTGAGGCATTTCAATTGAATATTTGGGTGAACTGTAGCACCGTGGAGCACCATATGTCGGGTTGGAAGAAACCCGAATTTAGGGGCGTCACAGAAAAATTTGACAGATTTTCTACTTAGTGAAATTCCCGGGCTCTTAACTTCTTCGTTATAAGTCTGAATTGGCTTGTTCAAAAGCCATTAGTTCACAAATCACATACTCTACGTGTTCATGCAAGAATTTTATCTTTTCGACTTCGTTAACATAAATTTCACCTATTAGTCCATTTTTAACAAAAACGATAAACGTTTGTGAACGTTTAACGCTCGTTTCTTTGTTCTAAGTCAGAATTCGAACATTCTCGATTCCGCAGCTCTATGATGCCAAATAAGACTTGTCTCCACTGGAAACCAGTGTTTCCAAGCTTAATATCAAAATTCAACTTCCATTCTGAGATTTCCACGAATTTGACGACTATCGTCTATTCGTGTGGATTCTAGTAAAACTTCGTTACTTAAGATTTGTTCTTTGTTTCAAATATATTCAATTCATCATACTAACATCTTGAGATACATACTTCATTAACTTATAAATATGACAAGTTATTACTTGTTCTTTGTGAGTTTGTAACTTAGAAAAGTATAACCTACATAACATTTCATTTCTCATGACTTATGATAGATTAAGTCTTTTAACCATCCTCCTTGACTCTTCTTATCATAACAACTTCATTAATGTAAAACATGTTATAAGTTCCTATAAATTCTTCCTTGCTTCATAACTTATATGATTACGAATAGCTTATTCATGACTTATACGACTTAAGTCCATTAATTAATCATTCTTATCATTCCTTAGCATACATGTTCTACCACTACCCAATTCTCTAACAAATTGAGAGAAAGAGCATCATGGTTCAAGATTACTTACTCTTGAATATCATTTGGTTAATCTTTAATCTTCTTCTTGCTTCTTTAAATTAATAAAGGCTAACCTTCTAGCTTTTCTAGCTTTTGTAGCTTTTTTTCTCAAGAAAATAAGCACTCAACTTATAAGTTATAAAGTGTTGGATGAATGAACAACCAACAAAGAGCTATCTCTCCTTCTATTTATAGAAATCTCAAAGTGAGTATAGTTTAGACATTAAACCAATCCCACCTCCTAACTATTCATTACTTCCTAACTAAGTGAACTTGATCACCACATATACTTGGCCATTAAGTTTACTTGTTACTCACCTAGCTTATCCTTTGCTTGCTCATCACTTTAATTACTTGGCCATTACAACACTTAGCCATTAAGTTTACTTGCACCCTACTTTGGATCATCCATGGTTTGCTCCATGGGTTTAAACCATCCCATAACCCATTGGTTCTTACTTTGGGCTTCTCTCTTAATTAGCTTAACTTATACATTGGCTTTGCACATTAATTCAATTTTGGCATTACAATTTCCTACACAATCCTATAAATTCAATATTTTTGGCTTAAAGCATTATAACGTATAATTTACGTATTAATCTCGCATTCTAACTCGTATACTTATTCAACATACACGACATACCAACATTCATGCATACTCGTATACCACCTTGTATCATACTCGTATTCATTACCTCGTACAATACCTATGTATTACACGATCATCACTTTAATTCATTATACACATTTAAATTCCTTCTCGAAATCACTTTTCTTAACCGTTAGGTTTTAAGTTTGCAGGCGAAAAACTACGTTTTTCTTAAGTAAAATATTATTGGATATTCTATCCCACCTCGATATTCTATTGTTACGTATTTCTCAGAAGTTTAAAAATAATTCCCGAGTAGAAATGCGTGAATAGTATTTTTTGGAAAATTTATCGGAAAGCTTTTATTTTCGTATTGGAAATTCAAACACTTTAATTCTACCATGTAGCCAAAATATTATGACATTCTGACATTTCTAGGTCATAGAACAACCTTCATCTTATTAACATATATATAATATAAATTTTATTCATTATTAAATCAAAAAAATTATTTTACAATTTGCTCAATTTTTTGGGGCGTTACACTCTTCCCCCCTTATAAAGATTCTGTCCCCAGAATCTCGCTATAATTATATAAACAAATGAAGAAAATTTTTCTTCATTTTAATCTTGAGTTCCCACAATGCTTCTTCGACATTGTGGTTCCTTACATTCACCTTCACCGAAGGTATTATCTTATTTTACAAAACTTGTCACTTCCTACCAATAATTTGAGTTGGAAGATAAACACTTATTAACATATTACGCTATCTTACTTTTATTAGTCCTTCTTTTAACTTTAAAATTATTTGGAACTCAAATTCCTCCTTCAAAACATGATTATACTTGATCTTCTCTTTATCTTGCATCCTATTCTTCATTTGCTTGCATTTATCGTTACCTAGTTGTAATTGCTTAACTCGTTCTATTTTTATGGATTGAGTCTATGTTGTGAATAACATTTCTACTACTCCATTCCGTAATTTAACTTCTAACTCTATTCTCGCCATCCCCATTATTAACTCATTCTGAGTCGTTAACATCGATAGCTTTTCCCTACCATTCCTACTTAACGCGTCGGCTTTTACGTTTACATTCTCTGAATGATATAACATATCACAGTCGTAATCTCTTATCCATTCTAATCACCTTCTCTACTTCATATTCAACTACTTTTGTGTGGAGATATATTTTAGACTCTTAGAGTCCGTGTATATCTCACCTTTCTTCAATGTATAAATACTATCTTCAGATTTTTAATTCAAAACTACCGTTGCCAATTATAGATCATAAGTAGGATAGACCTTCTCATAATCCTTTAACTAGCGTGTTGTATACACAATGACCATGCCATGCTACATGAGCACGCAATCTCGTCATCTATGCGAAGCATCGAGATACACTACATAATTCCCCATATCATCTGATAAAGACAATATAGGTACCTCACTTAACTTTCCTTTTTAGTTCCTGAAAACTATTTTTCTCACTTCTCATTCTCAACACACCTATCAATTTGCCACCGACTTGCTCAGCGCCCCTTACGGAAAGTCTAACTTCAGTACATCAGTCAACCCAAATGACATAACCAAAAACTTGTCATAACTATAACGAGTTTTGAACGTCATCTTAGGTACCTTCACTCTTCCTCACTTTCAACTGACGATACCCCATACACAAATTTATCTTAAAAAATATATTTTGCCCCTTTCAACTGATCAATTAGATCATTAATCCTGGGCAATGATTATTTATTCTTAACCGTTAACCAATTATTCATATATTTGACTTACGCATTGGTTTAATTAGCTTTACTTCTTAGGGTTCGCGTTCTTTCAAACTAAGTTTACGCGACCTACTTTCATTACCGACTTACAGCTTCATGACATACAGAGATGTCTTACTTAAAAGTTCATCATCTTTGATGATTTACATTCTTATCTTTTTCTTATTACTTCTCTAGATCTCAGCACACATCGCTTCTCTGCTTACCATATGGTACTCTGAGTGGTTTCCCACAAATAACCAACAAACAAGTTCCTGTCTCATCTACACTGCCATCACAGTGAGTTAAATCGGTTGTCAGTTTTGTATATACCTTTGCTCTATAAAGGAATTGTTTAGCCCAACTCCCATATATCAACCATAAAAGGTTATGATTGTACCACAACCTAAACTTATCTTAACATCCTTCTAAATTGCGTTATGGTTAGACAACAAGAAAATTCCGGTGATTTATTACCATAAATTACTATCTTGGGTTTATTAGAAAACTGAAGATTCATAAATTTTAGTAGACAATTTATTAAAGTTCTATGGTTAATCAACCCATTCATACCGAGAGTTACTTCAAATTCTCTTAACTTTATCGGTACTTATTTACTGATACTTGCTTACCTTTATTATTTATGAAACAGTTTCCACGAATACAATCAACGAAAGTTATTTCCTCATTCTCTACCTTAACGTGTAAAGGTATTTATAATCCCTTTCGGGATTGAACTTAATCACTTAGCACATTCTCATGCTATAGCAGAACAAGTAGCACTCCAATCAAACGACACGTAAGCATTCATTGTATTGACTGGAACGACACCTGTTACTACATCCGCTGGTGCAACCGCATCAGACGAAGGTGGTTCAGCAATGACTAACTTACCACTACTAATACCCTTGCTCTCCTCTGACCCCTTCTTTGGCAATTTCTTGCCATGTGGTCCGACGACCCACATACAAAACAACTATGGTTTTTCTTAGGATTAGGACAATTGGGTGATATATGACCCTCCTGTCCACAGCTATAATAAACTGATTTCTCTTTCAGACAGACTCCTAAATGAGTCTTTCCACATATCTTACATATTGCCACTACCACTGGAACTTTCTACCTTGGTTCCTCCCTCTCTCTTGCTTTTATTCTTCCATTCTTTGTGGTATTGAGTCAACGCCTCACTACCATCCTATACTATAATCACCTTCTCCATAATGGTCTCATAGGAAACACTCTGGAACACCGAAATCCTACTATAGAGCCAGGGTTTCAGGCCCTACTCAAACCTACGAGCCTTCTTCTCCTCAGTGTCCACTTGATGTGGAGCAAACCTTGCCAATTCATTGAATTTGGCCGCGTAATGGGGAACCGTCATGTCCCCTGGTTTAAGTTCTAAAAACTTAATCTCCATCTTCTCTTGCATGCTTGTAGTGAAATAATTCTTGAATTGTTCCCATGCTATCGCATCTGTTCTAGCCCCACCCTGGTGAACCTCCCACCAAAAGTTGGCTTCCCTCTTCACCATATAGGTCGCAAAAGAAGTCTTTCGCACCTCAGCTATGTTTGTAATAACAAACACCTTCTCTATTTCTTTTACCCATGTCTGGGCCTCTAATGGGTCCATCGTTCCTTTAAACTCCAGCGGACCTATGCTTTTAAACTCTTTAAAGATAGTCGTTCTGGCTATCCTAGGTCCCGCGGGTACTCTACCCTCGATTTGGTTAACTGCAACCATTAATAAATTAATGAACTCTTGCATAGGGTTGTTCTAACCCCCTTGGTAATCACTATGTGATTCTGCTTCCTGATTACATTGTCTTTTCCTTGGCGTCATTATGCTGATAAAATTTCATTATTATCTATTTACTTACTTCGTTATTATTTGCCACATACAATTCATACCATAACAACACATATTAAATGAAAACTTCATTATATTCATATGTTTCTTCATAGTTTGAAACTATTTACAATTTGCTTTCATAGCCAAAAGCTATTACATTTCTATCCCACAATTGAACTTCACAAAAATTGAGATTTACAAATAGACTACCCTTTTATACAAAAGAGGGTTTTACGTCACTACACACATATTTATAACTCTAGACTTCTAATAATGCATAACAACATCCTCGTGTTTCTCATTAACAATCTTCGCTACAGTATCCCGACTAATAGTGTGACGGGTTTGTCCTGACTCCATGGAATGACAAGCAACTTTCAGCTTGAAATCCTTATGAGCACTTTTATGGATGTAAGACATCAGTGCTATCTTTCGATCCTTATCCCCTAGTTCTTTATGAAGTTCATCGGCCTCCTTCTTAAAATACCTAGCCTTATTTATCATGAGCACTTTCTCATCATGCTTGGACTCAAAATCTGTTTCTGTAGACTCCTTCGCTACATAAAGAGCACTAATCTCTTCATTATGATTCTGTACAACTGTACTCAGTTGAACATTCCTGTCAAGCACTGCCAGATACAATGCTCTCATTGGATCTGGAGGTGATGACTCTTGTGTAGGTACCACTATATCAACTGATATTACCTCTCTTTCTTCCTCCACATCATTCATCATACTAAGGTATTACGCTATATCCATCTCTCCCTTGGAGTAGTCCTCCTCATAAAAGTACTCCTTTGGCTCTGACTCTTTTAGCATTACTAATGGTACCTCCGCCATTGGCATGGGTACAGGCTCTACTCTGTTCACTAATTCTTCGCTCAACGCGAGTATGTCTCTATTCATCAAGCTATCGATCTACATCCTACAATAACACATAACATGTTGATTAGTACATAATACACAATAGTATAATCACAAATCATATTGAATTTATTTCGGATTAATTTCCATCTTTTAAATCTTTCGGTACTGAGTTTTCTCAATACCTTATTAACTTATTCGACTCAAGTTTACTTCCTTCGGACTTTTCCTTCCTTAACTAGGTTATTAGCCTAAGGTTCTTCCCCCCTTAAGTTTTATAACCTAATGCTTTGATACCAACCTGTGACACCTCCAAATCTAGGTATCTTCCAACCCGACAGTTGGTGCTACACGGTACTCATAACTGTACATTCATTCTACTGAAATGGCATCAAAATGTGTGTTCCAATGACATTCTTATTACATTAATAATAATAAATCACGTTCCCAGGTTCTTAAACTATTACATTCTTTGTTCATCATAATATAATACAAAAACTTACTAGTCTATTACCAGATAAACTAATCATTCATCTTTGCCTTGTCTTTATCTCTCTACTAGAAACCTCGGTTCGCTCGTCCTTAGCTACATTCATATGGTTCAAGCAAGAGTGAGCATAACATGCTCAGCAAGTATAACAATTTCTTTTAAACAACATGCTTGAAACATAGGAATCATATATCTTCAATAATTAGATAATAGTTACGAAGTACTATCGATAATTCAAAATACCATTTCTTTTCCTTTAAAACGTTTTACAATGACAATATTCAATAAATCATCAATTTTGGTCCAAGACTATGAGCATATCATAATTTCTTTGAAAAGGACAATCCGACACTAAGTCCGTAAGTCCGGCATAGCTTATGAGCACTTTTAGGTTATCAGCCTATAGTACTCTGTGTTAATCAACACTACATCCTTTAAACGTATGTACGTTTAAGTTTTGGCAACCTCGCGTGCCCATCGCATAATCGATGAAAATACATTTGTTTGTTCATAGACAAACTTATCTTTGAATCCGTACCAAATACTTGGCATATGATAGCGTTAACAGTTCTATATTGAAAGACTTGTAAATAAATCAATCAATCTTTAAGATTAGTTTAGCTGAGTTAAAACTAGCATCGACTCTTTCGTAAAACCATTCATGCATCTCATAACATGAATTATTGAAAATCTGACTAACACGAAGGTTAGACAAGAGTTAAGAAAAACTTACCTTCAGCGTCTGCTACAGTAAAATTACTTTCCTTTCAGTCTTTACGGTCTCTACAACACATAATAACACACCACACTAGGTCATGAATGAACATACATGGTTCCTAATGAATCTTACCCTTCTTCTCAATCTAATTATATATTAGATTTGTTATTATTGGTTCCGGCTTGCTGTCGTTTTTTTCTTTGTTTTTTACCAACTTCTTTCTCTTCTATAACTTAACTGAAATTATTTCATTAATACAATTCAGTTCGAGTTAATCATCCTTCCTCACGACTTACTAACGTCCTTACATTATTAATAGAAACTTGATCATCATTGGTGAAGTACCAATGTTGAATACCATTCATGGTTTACTTAATTACCCTTCACGTTCTTCATTGAAATTATTCTTTCTTTCAACCTCTAGTGTATTGCATAAGGTTTTACATCCTAAATGATGTTACATTAAGTTGATTAAGAATTTAATTCAATCTTCATTCATTTCTCCTTCACTTTAAATTCAAAACCTTTCTTTTCTATTCACATTCTAGTGTTGGCGCTGCGACGCCTGCTTCGCCTCTCTATGTCGCGCTGCGGCGTGAGTTAGCAACTTTAAAACCTGGCCTTGACGCTGCGGCGCAATATCTAGTGCATTCGGCCGTGCTGCGGTGCCAACTAATAGTATGCTATGGTTTGGCCTTGTGCTGCGGCACTGACCTTTCTTCTTTGAGTTGCGCCGCGGCGCGGACTCTATGCCAAAGAAAAATTTGACAGATTTTCTACTTAGTGAAATTCCCAGGCTCGTAACTTCTTTATTATATATCTGAATTGGCTCGTTCAAAAGCCATTAGTTCACAAATCACATACTCTACGTGTTCATACAAGAATTTTATCTTTTCAACTTCGTTAACACAAATTTCACCTATTAGTCCATTTTTAACAAAAAAGATAAACGTTCGTGAACGTTCCACGCTCGTTTCTTCGTTCTAAGTTGGAATTCAGTCATTCTCAAGTCCGCAACTCTATATAATACCAAATAAGACTTGTCTCCATTGAAAACAAATGTTTCCAAGCTCAATACCAAAATTCAACTTCCATTCTGAGATTTTCACGAATTCGACGACTATCGTCTATTCGTGTGGATTTCGGTAAAACTTCGTTACTTAAGATTTGTTCTTTGTTTCAAATGGATTCAATTCATCATAACATCTTGACATACATACTTCATTAACTTATAAACATGATAAGTTATTACTTGTTCTTTGTGAGTTTGTAACTTATAAAAGTATAAACTACATAATATTTTATTTCTCGTGACTTATGATAGATTAAGTCTTTTAACCATCCTGCTTGCCTCTTCTTATCATAACAACTTCATTAATGTAAAATATGTTACAAGTTCCTACAAATTCTTCCTTGGTTCATAACTTATATGATTACGAATAGCTTATTCAGGACTTATACGACTTAAGTCCATTAATTAATCATTCTTATCATTCATTAGCATACTTGTTCTACCTCTACCCACTTCTCTAACAAATTAAGAGAAAGAGCATCATGGTTCAAGATTGCTTACCCTTGAATATCACTTGGTTAATCTTTAATCTTCTTCTTGCTTCTTTGAATTAACGAAGGCTAACCTTCTATCTTTTCTAGCTTTTGTAAAGTTTTCTCTCAAACAAATAAGCTCTCAACTTATAAGTTATAAAGAGTTGGATGAATGAACAACTAACAAAGAGCTATCTCTCCTTCTATTTATAGAAATCTCAAAGTGAGGGTTGTTTAGACATTAAACCAATCCCACCACCTTACTATTCATTACTTCCTAGCTAAGTTAACTTGATCACCACATATACGTGGCCATTAAGTTTTCTTATTACTCACCTGGCTTATCCTTTGCTTGCTCGTCACTTTAATTACTTGGCCATTACAACACTTAGCCATTAAGTTTACTTACTCCCTACTTTGGATCATCCATGGTTTGCTCCATGGGTTTAAACCATCCCATAACCCATTGGTTCTTACTTTGGGCTTCTATCTTAATTAGCTTATGTAACGATCGAGAAATTCGGATCTTATTGTAAAATGATTTTATTAAATTAAATAATAATAAAATCTTATTATATGTGTTATCAAGAAGGTTGTCGTTATATAACCTATTGATGTTAGAATGTCGTAGTATTTGAGCTATGTGGATGAATTAAAGTGTTTGAATTTCCAAGACGAAAATAAAAGTTTTCCGAGAAATTTTCCGAAAAAAACAGTATTCATCGGGATTTGCTCGGGAAATAATTTTGAATTTTCGAGAAAGACGTAATGATGGAATAACAAGGTAAGATGGATTATGTAATAAAAATCTAATTATGGAAAATGTAATATTTCGCTTGTGGACTTAAATTATAAACGACAAGGAAGACGAAATAGTAATAAATAAGTATGATACTTAGGTATTGTACAAAGTAATGAAAAGAGTATAATACGAAGTATTATACGAGTTAGTATGAAGAATGAATTATCATATATAAATTCTATATGAATTGGAATACGAAAATAATACATAAATTATATGTACTAGATAATGTTAATGGACTTGGAAGATTGATTAACAATTATTAAAGTCCAAGTAAATTAAATGTTAAGGCCCAATTATTGGTTAATAAACAAGTTAGTGTTTGTTAATGTAAAGTCCAAGGATTTATTTAATCCAAGCCCAAGCTAGAATCCATGAGTGGTATGACCCATGGGGCAAACCATATTTATATGGTTGAATGTGGTGGCCAAGTTAAGGTGGTGACCAAGTTAAGGTGGTGACCAAGTAATAAGAGTAATGGCCAAGCATAGGATAAATGTTGTGCCTTACAAGTAATGAATAGTAAAGAGGTGGGATTGTTTTAAAGACCAGACTACCCTAACCTTGCAAATTCTATAAATACAAAAGGCTTGCTAGTCATTTAACACTTGTTCAAATAATCCAACTTATTACAAAGTGCTTAAGTGTTAGAGAGATTAAGTTACAAATAAGTCACTTCCATAAGTAAGAAGAAGAAGAAGAAGCTACTTACCAAGACTTCAAAAGTAAGACTTCTTCTTCATTATCTTCTATCTCTGCCATGATAGGTTAATAAGAAAAGTTTGGATTAAGGAACATGAATGTTAAAAAGTAAGAAGAATGAGTAAGCAATGAACTTAAGTCACATAAGTTGGTAATAAGTCATTTAAGCTAGCATAAGTTATAAACTTATGTAAAAGTAGTATGAACTTGTAATGAGTTTATTAAGAGAAATAATATAGATGTAAAAGAAATTGTATGATCATATGTATCATGTATACATAAGTAAAGTTATATGTTAAGAACATATAAGGTATGATGATTAAAAAACTTTAATTGTCATAAGTCATGAACAATGAAATCTTAAGTAGTTTATAATTTTATAAAGTTATAAACTCATGAAGAAATAAATCTTAAATCCAACAATGAATATAAGTTGTTGTAATAAGTATGTTAAGATGTTCACATAATGAATGGAATTCATTGGTAATGTGGAACAAATCATAAGAATGAAGATTTGCCGAAAATTGCACGATTGGACGATAATCGTCGAATTCGTGAAATTCTCGGAATAGAAGTCAAATTTTGTGTTTAAACTCGGAACCTTTGTTTTCCAATGGAAACAAGTCATATTTGGCATTTAACAGTTGCGGACTCTAAAATGACCAGATTCCAACTTAGAACGAAGAAACGAGCATTGAACGTTCACGAACGTTTATCATTTTAGTTAAAAATGAATCAATAGGTGAAGTTTTAACAACCAAAGTCAAATAGATAAAATTCTTGCATGAATGTGTAGATTACGTAATTTGTGAATCGTAGGCTTTTGAACGAGCCAATTCGGACTTATAACGAAGAAGTTCTGCGTCCGGGAAGTTCACAAAATTTAAAAACTGTAATTGTTTTCTAGTGCACTTATGGCGCCGCAGCGCCATGTACAGTACGAAAAGTTTCTGGTGTGTGGCGCCGTAGCGCGGCCCATTAAGTAAGGACTCGCGCCGCAGTGCCAAGTCCGGGACAATGCTAGTATAAGGCTCACACCGCAGCGCGAGATGTAAGCATAAAGCTGGCGCTGCAGCGCAAGTCTCAGAACAAAGATAGTAATGAATGTTTCTAAGTACATAGAAAGGAAAGCTAATTATTTTGAAAGTAAACACAACTTAAGGAATGTAATGTAACTTTGTTTAAACTTTGTTAAACCTTAAGGATGTTGTATAAAAGTTGAGATAACTTAGTCGAATATAAATGCAAGGATAATGATAAACCGGAACGAATAATAACTGAATCTAATACACAATTAGATTGAGAAGAAGGGTAAGAGATAGTCATATACATACTTGATTATATGTGACCTAATGTAAGGCATTATGTGATCATGTATTGTAGAGACTTGAAAGACTTAAACATAAAGTTAATTTACGGTAGCAGACGCTAAAGGCAAGTATTCTCACTCTTGTCTCGGTTCAATCTGAACAAGTTTTTGAGGTTCACGTATTCTTTCGCATGAATTAAGGTATGTTGAAGTTAAAGCCAATCCCTTGGCTAGACTTGGTAATTTATTCTTCTATTATCAAATGTTGTTGTCTTTTGTCAACTACTCAATATGGTTTTCAAAAGAAGACTGAAATGTTAAACAAATGTTTTGTCGGTAAAACGACAGGCACGTGAGGTTGCCAAATGATTAAACGTACATACGTTTAATGGATGTAGTGTTGATCAACATAGAGTAGAATAGGTTGATCACCTAGAAGTGCTCGTAAGTAATATCAGGCTTACGGACTTGTTTCCGGTTTGTCCTTTTTCAATAAAGAATGAATGGTCGAGGTCTTTGACCGGAGTAAATATTTTACTAAATATTGTTATGATTGTAAAACCTTTTGAAAGAAAAAATGAAGTGCTATTTTGAATTAATAATAGTACTTTATAACTATTTTTCAGTTATTGAAGATATACGATTCGTATGTGTCAAGCATGTGGTTATTGAATTGTTATACTTACTGAGCTAGTTATGCTCACTCTTGCTTGAACCATATGAATGCAGCTAAGACTGAACGTCCCGAAGGATCGAAAAAGGATAAAGGAAAAGCTAAGGCAGATTGTTAAGCTATCTTATAATAGAATAGGTCTAATGTTGTAATGTAACTGATATTATGACAAAGAACCTTTGTAATGGGTATAGAACCTGGGAAATGTAAATATTACTTTAAATATATAGAAGTTACGCTCGTTCTTTGAGACTTTCAATTGAATGAGTGTATGAATGATTGTATAGTATAGAACCATATGTCAGGTTGAAAGATACCCGAATTTGGGGGCGCTACAGCTTAACTTATACACTGGGTTTGCACATTAATTCAATTTGGGCATTATAATTTCCTACACAATCCTACAAATTCAATACATTTGGCTTAAAGCCTTATAACGTATAATTTACATATTAATCTCGCATTCTAACTCGTATACTTATTCAACATACACGACATACCAACATTCATGCATACTCGTATACCACCTTGTATCATACTCGTATTCATTACCTCGTACAATACCTATGTAATACACGATTATCACTTTAATTCATTATACACATTTAAATTCCTTCTCGAAATCACTTTTTCTAACCGTTAGGTTTTAAGTCCGTAGGCGAAAAACTGCATTTTTATTAACTGAGATATTATTGGATATTGTATCCCACCTCGATATTCTATTGTTACGTATTTCTCGAAAGTTTAAAAATAATTCCTGAGCAGAAATGCGTGAATAGTATTTTTCAGAAAATTTCTCGGAAAGCTTTTATTTTCGTCTTAAAAATTCAAACACTTTAATTCTACCACGTAGCCAAAATACTATGACGTTCTGACATTTATAGGTCATAGAACAACCTTCATCTTATTAACATATATATAATATAATTTTTATTCATTATTAAATCAAAACATTTTATTTTACAATTTGCTCGATTTTTTCGGGGTGTTACAGCAGCAACCTTTGATCTCCTACTCGTAGGACGACCTCATCCTTGTCCAGCTTTCTACTTCTGACTATCCCCTGTATAGTATTACTTATGTGAGAACCACAACCGGTATCCAATACCTAAGTAAATGATTGACTTTCAGAAAAATTAATTTCAATCATGAACAAACCTTTATCGGAAGTCGAAGCTTCTCCAAGCTTCTTCTACTAGCTTCTCCAAGCTTCTTCTAAATGATTGACTTTCAGAAAAATTAATTTCAATCATGAACAAACTCTTTGCAGTTCCTCTTCTAGTGTGACCCGACTTGTTGCAATGGAAACACGTTCCTTTGCCAGCTGGATAAGGTTTCTTTTGATGCTTCACTTTTGTCTTTCCCTTAGCCTTCTTAGTTTTCTTCTTTTCAGAAGATACCTTGGGCCTCTTCCTTTTATTGGAAGAATCATCCACTATTAAGACATAGTCCTTCTTGGATTGAAAGTGACCTTCAATAGTTTTAAACATGGCAAGTAACTTAGGCAAGCTGACGTCCAACTTATTCATGTGAAAATTTACAACAAATTGTAAGAAGGTGTCAGGGAGTAATTGTTGGGTAAAATCTAGTTACGCACAACACGCAAGTATACGTGGTCAACAACTAATAAAGTGTAAGTAGAGTATCGTTTCCACGAGGAATTATTAATACAAATTACCTAATACTAACTATTAACCAAACTAATTTTATTTAAACAATTAATTAAGGTTATGAATTAAATTATTTAATTAAACTAATTCAAATTACCACTAGTTAAAAATCAGATTATGGGGATTTAAGATCACAACTTTACTTATTGCTTCACTTAAATTATTACAATTCTTATCAATTATGCTCACTATTCTGAATTGTTAATCAATACCACATAAATAAATATGATCATCTCTTAATGCATCATATTCAAATCAACTTAAATCCACAGAATATAAAATTATGAAGAAGACCCTAATTAACTAATTCACTATATCTCTATGTGAATTACAATTAAAGAGGATTTTAAGCGCACGTTCTATATAAGATTACATGCGATGTATAGGTATATCTCTATCCTAGACATAAATTATGAATTCCAACGCCATATAGAAAACACAATCACATACTATTACGATCAGATCTAAATCTATAATCCATCTCTCGAGTTTATATAGATTATCACAGTAATTGTTAGCTAGGCAATTAAGCATTAAGCACAAACCATAATAGATAATTCAAGAATAATCACAATAATTAATAGAAAAGCATACTAAAATAAACTATGCAACAAGCTCCATTGTAATCTTAAACAAGAATTTAGTTCATGATTATTGAATTAAAACCAAGAATCCATAATTGAATAAACATTAATGATAAGTAGGTTTTATACCTATTTATTAGTTACCAACTCACTGGAATTTTTCTTAACTCAAGTATTTTTGGTATACTTTATTTGTTTTTTGTGTTTGTTTTGCAGTGTGCATAGTTGGAACTCATAAGGCATGGTGAAGGCACGACAAGGCATAGAAATGGCATAGCTGCAAGCAATGGCTAGGATGTAGGAAGTAGATGCTCAAGCAGGTGATGAGGACAGCGATAGGGGCTTTGATGTGACCAAATGAAGAAGTAACAAGCGAAGAAAAGAAAAAGAAAACAACCAGCAGCAGATCAGCATCATTTAGCAGCAGCGCTGCCGCGCTGCACTATAGGCAAGACACGGCACGCCCACACTAGAGGGATGACAGACGCAGAAAAGGCCAACGCGCGCCCGCACCCAATTAGCAAAGGGACATGGCGCGCCCACACCAAGCACTCGGCAGCACAATGATCAGCGCGCCCGCGCCCGATTCAAGCTGTAACACCGCGCGACCGCACCAATCACAATTGGTTTAAAATGTTGACTTTCTATTTTGTAATGTTGGAGCGTGTTTACTATCTTGAGATATATTTGTTTGTTTGAAAAGACGTATTATCATTAGTTATTATTCTATTATTAGGGTTTTATATTCTAGAGAGATTCTATAGCCTTTCTCTACACTTTTGCGCTTCTCTCTCTAGATTATTCGATTGTAAGCACTTGGTTTTAATTTTGTTGATAAATGTGGACCTGAACTAGCTTGGAAGCACTTTGAAGCAAGGTTTATCAGATTTCATTTCTTATTTCCCTTATATCTCTTACTTTCATTTCTTATTTCAATGCTTGGCTTCAATCCCATAATGGTTGTTGATTCAGAAATGAACTAACTTCTATTTTGGGATCCTAATGGAGTTTAATGTGTAGTCCATACTTGTATGTCTACTTGTGATGCTTGTATGTTTAATATTGGGTTTCCTAACATGGTTGCGTCAAAATATTGAATGCTTGATCACTATTCACCCTAATTACTTGTATAGAATTGAAAAATGAAGTATAAGTATAGATTAGATCATGCTGGCATACGTTCATGAGACTTCTTTGTGTTGAGTTTTATGATTCGTGATCAGGATAGGCATATACCGGTTCACCATGTGTAGTCATTGAGAGAGCTTGTGCTTAAATCATTATTGCTTTTAATTCGCATAGACATATAGTGGGTTAAGTAATTTTGATGCTTACATGATTTCTATCAATTTGTGGATTTTGTGTAATTTGGACATAGTGTATCGAAAGATGGTTATGTTTCATTTTTGTGTTCTCAACTAGCTATCCATATTAAATAATTAGGTATAATAAGAGGCGTGCCTTTTGGATAAAGCATTAAATGATATTAGGATCCCATATCTCTCATGTAATGGCCCGAAATCCGGTCTATTTTCACACTCGAATTTCGTATGTCATGGTTCAATCTCTTGCCAAACATATATCATTATATACTTAATATAACAACATATATTCTCAAATACCAGTTTCTATAACCTTATAACCTCTTTCATTACAAATAATGATAAATTCATTATTCATTCCATCTTACAAGAGTGACTTTTATCCGCCACCAAGGATACATAACTGTTCACTAAGCTAATCTATAGTTCCATTTCATCTTTCTACATTACAAGTCTTCACATGATCTTCACTCTCATTCACATACTGAATGGCACTTCATCTGGATACCGGTCAGCTTGATCTTTATGGGTTCCTTAAATTCTTTTAACATCGTTCGCTAAAAATGTTTTTCATTTAAAGCAAGTTTGAGCATTCAATTGCCCAACAAGTCGTATCAGTTAAACAAAAAACTTCAAGAATTTGAACATTTCTTTAAAACTTTGATAACCGAACAAAGGTTATTAAGTAGCTTGAATAATAGGAATAATCTCGATTCTTATCATTTTAAACAATATTCACTTTTACTTTGAAATACTTTCATTCCTCTACCTTTTTTATACACATTCTGTCTGGCTAGAATCATTAGCACAAACTTAACAATAACAGATCATCTATAAACAGAGCATTCTCTTACTGAACAGTTTACTCACAGAACAATTCATCTCATAGAAACACCAAAGTGTTCACATTGTGGCACAAGGTCTCATATGTTCTACTACCTTGTACAAATATTTCACATTCGCACATAGACAAAACTTCTTAAGTTCAACATCTGAGAAGTTTAAGAAACTAGCATTCATTTAGAATATGAATGAAGCTAGGAAACTTGCCTTACACACAGCTACAGCTTACGTTGAACTGCTCATTCCAATTCCTATATAGCACATAAGGAAATAACTCATACCAATTAGTCATATACTTTTGACTTATGTATTGGTTTACTTAACTTTACTACTTAGGGTTCGCGTTCTTTTAACCTAAGTTTACGCGATCAACTTTCATTACCGGTTTAAGGCTTTATGACATTCGGAGATGTCTTACTCATTATTCATCGTCTTTGATGATTTGAATTCTCATCTTCTTCTTATAACTTCTGTAGGACTCAGCACACATCGCTTCTCTCCTAGTAGTCCATATGGTACTCTGAGTGGTTTTCCACAAACAACCAATAAACAAGTTCCCATCTCATCTACACTGCCATCATAGTGAGTTAGATCGGTTGCCAATTTCGTATATACCTTCGCTCTCTGAACAAATTATTTAGCCCAGCTCCCATATGTCAACCATCAAAGGTTACGATTGTACCACAACCTAACTTATTGTAACTTATCCGAATCATTAAACTATAATGTTCGTTAAGTCAATTTCTTATTCCTTACGACTTTATGGCAACTAAATGTCATACTTCAAGATTCATTCTTTATCGTCTAAGTCATGCAATCTTTTGTATATTCAGAGCGATCATTCAAGCTAATCAATAACTCGTCTTCACTTTGTTAACGTCATTGTCTTAATTCAGTTCTTTACCAATTCACATTCGACTTTCATTAATCTTATTACCGTTCTTTACGGCTTTCTTGATAATTCATATCTTACTTACTACTTTCATCCACGTCTAAGTCATACAACCAAGGTATACTTAGAACGTTCGTCTGACGCGAATACGATTCACAACACGTATTCAACATTCACGTTGCTCGTCTCTTAATCTCTCATTCAACCTTTACTCAAGGTTTTAATCGATTTCAATCGTTATCCATCCCATGAACCCCATTTTCATTATTCTTTCTTAATGTCGAAGCCATACCGTTCGTTGTATGCTAAGACCGGTCGTTCATCTCAATAGCGTTGCATTCATAGCGTCTATACGCTTTACACTTATCTCTTTTTACCACAACATAACATCAAAATGTTATTAATTACCCTCGTCACTCAACGTCTAAGGAATCACAATCATAGCAATCCCCCACATTCATTTATCGCGACTACGATCCCCGAACATTGGTTTCGTAACCCGTGTTTACATTCTTTGTCTTTTAATCTCGTTTAATCTTTCCGCTCAACCTTTACTAAAGATTTAACTTACTTGCTTAAGTATTATTTTAGGTGAATTATATGTTCATACTTCTTTCTTGTACATCCCCCAATAATTGAGTACTTAAAAGCTCATTACTGGGCCTTGCACTGCACCGGCGCTACGGCGCTGGTTCCCTTCCTTCCTCTCGCACTGTGGCGCGAGTCTTCAGCAACTACCTCCCTGGCCTGGCACTGTAGCACCGAGTCCTTCACTAACTCTCACACTGCAACGCCAGTTAACAGTGCATGGCATCCTGGGCTGGCGCTGCGGCGCCGCCTCCCAAGGCTCAGCTGGCGCTTCGGCGCCGAGCAAGAAAACTAAAAAAATTTCTAAGTCTTTTACAAGCTTGAATCGCTTACTTCGAAATTTCGTAACTTATTCGTTATAACTCAGAACGAAATCGTTCCAAAGCCATTCTCTTCCTTATCTTACATACTTTAATACCCCTTAGACAAAACTTTGTTTTAAATCCTTTAACGTGATATTCGATTGGCTTGATCTTCACCCTCTGTTTATTTTATGTTTTTAACGCTCTTCGTTTGTTCGTCCGTAATTAGGTCATCCGAACTCGAAATTCGTTCGTTCTTGAGTCCACGACTCACGTTTTCTACATTCTCTTACTTTCTCATCAAACCCTACACATTCAGATTTATTTACACACTTTCTAATTCTCGTTCGTCTTTTACGAAATTTTTGTCATAACTTCGTTATAGCTAAGTTTTAATCCGCTCTTCATGAACATGTCTACCGTTCCTAACCAAGCAAAATGCAACTAACTTATACGCGATGGTTTTAAACTTGTCCATCAACAATAATTATCCTACGATTGTTTTAAATTTGTCCATCAACAATGTTCTTCGTGTTATTCACGTGTTCTTCATTTTTAATAGATATTTAAAATACGATTTCACTTTTTCTTGAAATTTGATGTTATAGAATGTAATGACCAAGGAATTCGGATCTTATTGTAAAATGATTTTTATTAAATTAAATAGTAATAAAATTCTATTTTATGTGTTATCAAGATGGTTGTCATTGTATAACATATTAATGTTGGAATGTCGTAGTAGTTGAGCTACGTAAATGAATTAAAGTGTTTGAATTTCCAAGACAAAAATAAAAGTTATCCGAGAAATTTTTTGAAAAACACTATTTATCGTTATTTGCTCGGGATTTATTTTTGAATTTCTGAAAAATAAGTAATGATAGAATGACAAGGTAAGGTGGATTATGTAATAAAAATCTAGTTATGGAAAATGTAATATTTCGCTTATGGACTTAATTTATAAACATTAAGGAAGGCGAAGTAGTAAGGAATAAGTAATAATTGTATAATACTTAGGTCTTGTACAAAAGTAATTGAAACGAGTATAATACGAAGTATTATACGAGTTTGTATGAAGGATGAAATATCCAATATAAATTTTATATGAATTAGAATACGAAAAAGATACATAAACAATATGTATATGTATTAAGTAATGTTAATGGACTTGGAAGATTGGTTAACAATTGGTTCAAGTCCAAGTGAATAAAATGTTAAGGCTCAAATGATTAGTTAATAAACAAGTTAGTGTTTATTAATGCAAAGCCCAAGGATTTATTTAATCCAAGCCCAAGCTAGAATCCATGAGTTGTAATGACCCATGGGGCAAACCATATTAATATGGTTAGTATGGTGACCAAGTTAATGCGGTGACCAAGACTTAGGAGTAATGACCAAGACTTAGGAGTAATGGCCAAGCAAAAGATAAGAGTTGTGCTTAACAAGTAATGAATAGTAAGGAGGTGATTAAAGGAGGTGGGATGATTTAATGACTAA
This sequence comes from Panax notoginseng, assembly GCA_016801055.1. Lineage (NCBI taxonomy): Eukaryota > Viridiplantae > Streptophyta > Magnoliopsida > Apiales > Araliaceae > Panax > Panax notoginseng. The sequence goes on along the minus strand of CM029020.1, from coordinate 127,859,553 downwards.
ACTACCCTAGCCTTGTAAATTCTACAAATAGAGGAAGCTTGCAAGCCATTTGTTAGTTGTTCAAATAATCCAAACATTACAAAGTGCTTAAGTGTTAAAGAGATTAAGTTACAAATAAGTTACTTCCATAAGAAATAATAAGAAATGGAATAACAACAGTTCTCTTCATGAATAAGAAAGAATAACACCCCTTACCGTTTTAAAGAAGAGTTGAAATAAGGAAGTAGTTAAGTAGCAGAATACTCTTCTTCTCTCTCTCTATAGTTTCTCTCTCTAGAGTGCAGTGAATTCGTAAGAAATAATGAAGGAATGAGCTGTTATTTATAGAAAAATAGAATGCATAGTAACTAATCCATGAACGGTCCAGATTGATTACTTTAATCTGACGGTCCATATTTAAAGAAAAATCTTTTAAATAAAATATAATATATTCTATTTATAGAATAACTTTAATAAAGTATGTTTAATATAAAAAGATGTTTCTGTTTTATTACGTTAATAATACGAATAAAACAAAACGTCATTATCGCTAAATAATTCATATTATTAACTGACAATAATTGAATCAAACTGAGTGACTTCTCACATAAGCATTAATAATCAATACCATGTGCTACTATGCAACTACACGTATTACTGTACTTTTACTACCGAGTAGTTCAACAGTATTAATGGTAAAACTTCCGCCGTTATTTTTAATAAAATATTTTTGTCGTCTTCTTAATCCGACAATAATTACGTTGTGGGGTCCACCAATGATTGTGCCGTTGTACGAATATTCCCTGTTAAAATGAATATTCCCCGACCAATCGAATATTAAATAACAACTTGCGTACTTTGCAAAATTTATAAATATTACCCACAACTATAACATTATATCAAATTAACTCCATAATATTCAAAAATGATATTTATAGAAAATTCATCTTTATTTATAAAAGTTGGGGCCTTATAGAGATAACCTAGTCGAATATAAATGCAAGGATAATGATAAACAGGAACAGATAGTAACTGAATCTAATACATAATTAAATGGAGATGAAGGTATGATATAGTCATATACATACTTGATTCTATATGACCTAATGTAAGGCATTATGTGATCATGTATTGTAGAGACATGAAAGACTTGAACATAAAGTTAATATACAGTAGCGGACGATAAAGGCAAGTATTCTAACTCTTGTCTCAATTTAACCTGAACAAGTTTTTTTCTAGTTCATGTATTCTTTCGCATGAATTGAGGTATGTTGAAGTTAAAGCCAATTCCGTTGGCTAGACTTGATATATTCATTTGTTATCAAATATGGTTATCTTTTGTCAACTACTTGATATGGTTTTCAAAAGAAGACTAAAATGTTAAACAAATGTTTTGTCGGTAAAACGACAGGCACGTGAGGTTGCCAAATGATTAAACGTGCATACGTTTAATGAATGTAGTGTTGATCAACATAGAGTACAATAGGCTGATCACCTAGAAGTGCTCGTAAGTAATATCGGGCTTACGGACTTACTTCCGGGTTGTCCTTTTTCAAAAAAGAATGAATACTCGAGGTATTTGACCGGAGTTAATGTTTTATTAATATTGTTATTATTGTAAAACATTTTGAAAGAAAGATGAAGTGTTATTTTGAATTATCAATAGTACTTCATAACTATTATTCAGTTATTGAAGATATACGATTCGTATGTGTCAAGCTTGTTGTTATTAAGTTGTTATACTTACTGAGCTAGTTATGCTCACTCTTGATTGAACCATATGAATGCAGCTAAGACTGAACGTACCGAAGGATCGAAAAAGGATAAAGGAAAAGCTAAGGTAGATTGTTCAACTGTGTTGTAATAGTATAGGTCTATTGTTCTAATGTACCTGATATTATGACAAAGAACCTTTGTAATGTGTATAGAACCTGGGAAATGTAAATATTACTTTAAATATATAGAAGTTATGTTCGTTCTTTGAGACTTTTCAATTGAATGAATGTATGACTGTTGTACAGTATAGCACCATCTGTCGGGTTGGAACATACCCGGATTTGGGGGCGCTACAAGTTAGTATCAAAGCATAGGTTATAAAATTTAAGGGGGAAAGTAGAACCTTAAGTCATAACCTTAAGAAAGAATAAAGAAGTAAAAGATGGAAAGTAACCCTATAAAAATGCATTATATTAAGTTATGTGTTTCTATTATTTTACTGACGTATACTAATCAAACTATATTGTTTTATTGTAGATGTCAGGAGAAAATGATATGTATAAAGACATACATGTAGTGAGCGAGGATTCGGTTAATCGGGTAGATATACTACCAAATCCTGTAGCCGTAGAACCAGAGATGGTGACAATCGAGTCCGGAGACTCAGACGATTTAGACTACATGTCTACATTTGATGGCATGCTAGAGGAGGAGGTGGACGTGATGTCCTTTTACTAGGTTCGACCTACAGAGGAATTGTCTACGGGGGAATAGTTGAAGGCACTGTTTATGTCAGTATTGGATAGGAATATCCATTACTGCCAAGAGGTTAAGGAGTTGAAAGAGGAAGTCCAAGCTGTCCGTGAGGACAAGACTAGCGTGGAGGGAATGTGGGAAGAGGAGCACGATGATAGGATTCTAGCTAAGGACAAGGTCCGAGAGCTGAAATGTGAAGTCTTTGAGCTCAAGCAGGAGCTAAAGACTAAACAGCAGAAGTTGGAGAGGATGTCCTATATACATAGGAGTTCTCATGTGAATTTCTAGCAGCAGGTAGCTGGGTATCCGGTAGAAGTAGTACAGACCCGTCAAACTATCAGTAGAGATATTATTGTCGGTCTGGCCAACAAAGATTTCGAGAATGCTTTACAGCAGATGTAATCTAGCAATAGCTAGAGTAGCTTAGATATGTAAATATTATGTATCTAATAGTGACGTAAAACCCTCTTTTGTATAAAAAAGGGTAGTCTTTTGTAAATCTCAATTTTTGGAAAGTAACTGCGGGATGGTAATGTAATCAGCTAAGGCTGATAAATGTAAACAATGTAGTGTTATACTTCAAGTTATGAATCAATATAAGTCTTTTTATGAAATATATTGAGTAATGAGTATGAGTTATTGTTTTATTACAAATAATAACAAACCAACAAAAATAATGTAATAATGATGTGTTGTTTTCTTAACAGCAAAATGCCGCCAAGAAGGAGACAACGAAATCAAGGCACTAATGTTAACCAACCGGAGTGTGGTCCGGTTAATTCAATGCAGTAGTTCGTTAATCTTTTAACGGCTGCGTTTAATAGAACCCGTGATTCCGGGAGTAGTACGAGCTACTACTTTTAAGGATTTTAAAAGTGTAGGTCCGCCGGAGTTCAAAGGAACTACGGACCCTATAGAAGCCCAGACATGGGTAAAAGAAATAAAGAAAGCATTTGTAATAACAAAAGTTGAGGAGGGTCAAAAGGTTGCCTTTGCAACCTATTTGACGAAAGGAGAGGCCAACTTCTGGTGGGAGGCGAACCAGGCTAGGGCCGACATAGGGAACCTAACGTGGGAGAGGTTTAAGGAGATTTTCTTCGAAAACTATTTTCCCACGAGTATGCAAGGGAGGATGGAAATGAGGTTTCTTGAATTTTAACAAGGGGATATGACAGTTCCCCAGTATGCTGCCAAGTTTAATGAACTGACATTATTTGATCCACATCAAGTGGACACTGAAGTGAGAAAGGCTATAAGATTCGAGCAGGGCTTGAAACCCTGGCTCTATAGCCGAATTTCTGTATTCCAAAGTACTTCCTTTGGAACCATATTAGAAAAGGCAATAATTGCCGAAGGTGGAAATGAGGCTCTCAGCCAGTACCACCAGGATAAGAAAAACAAGGGCAAGGTTGATGGAGGAATCAAGACCGAGGGAGCCAGTGGAAGTGGCAATGGTCAAATGAGGAAGGGCTTTAACTTTGGGAATACCGGAGTAAAACAAGGGGATTCTAAGAGGAGGATGGAGGCCTGTAAAACCTGCGGGATGACTCATTTAGGAGTCTGTCTCAAAGGAAAGGCGATATGTAATAATTGTGGATATGAAGGGCACATTTCTCCTAACTATCCAAATTCGAAGAAAAATCACGGATGTTTTGTATGTGGATCAACTGACTACATAGCGAAGAACTGCCCGAAGAAGGGGACAAAAGGAAATAAGGGGACTAATAGCGGTAAGTTGACTATTAGTGGTCCAGCTCAGCTGGGTAAATCAATGGCCCGCACTTTTAATATGACGGTCCAAGATGCGGTGGCATCAGGGGATGTAGTTGCAGGTATTATTCCGATCAATAACATAAATGCATACGTGTTATTTGATTCGGGTGCTACTTATTCGTTTATAACATGTGATTTTGCTAGACGATTAGAATTATTTCCCGAAAAATTGCCTATACCTTTGAACATTAAGGTAGCAAACGAAGAGATAATTCCCGTTGAAGATATTCATAGGAGTTGTTGCGTAGATGTACGTGGTTATAAGTTATCGGTAGATTTAATACCGATAAAATTAGGAGAATTCGACGTAATTCTCGGAATGGATTGGTTGATTAACCATGGAGCAATTATAGATTGCCAAAAGAAATGCGTGAGCATCAGGACATTGAAGTAACCTCCTCTAGTATTTTACGATAATAAATCGCCGGGACGTTCATGTTGCCTTACGATGACACAAACTAGAAAACTGTTAAGGAAGGGATGTGTAGATTATCTATGCCATGTTGTGGATACCCAGAGAGTGGGAGAAACCATGGAGCAAATACTTATAGTAAACGAGTTCATGGATGTATTTCCAAGTGAGTTACCGGGTTTTCCGCCGGATAGGGAGATCGAATTTGTAATAGACATTGTGCCAGGAGCGGCACCAGTCTCTATGGCACCGTATCGAATGGCGCCTATGAAAATGAAAGAACTAATGGTTCAGCTACAGGAACTATTGGACAGAAAGTATATTCAACCAAGTGTTTCCCCGTGGTGCGCATCGGTTTTGTTTGTCAAGAAGAAATACGGATTGTTAAGGCTTTGTATCGACTATCGGGAGTTGAACAAGTTAACGATAAAGAATAAATACCCATTCCCCAGGATCGATGATCTCTTTGATTAATTGAAAGGGGCAAAGTATTTTTCTAAAATAGATTTATGGACGGGGTATCACCAGTTGAAGGTTAGGAAGGAAGATGTACCAAAGACGGCATTCAGGGCTCGTTATGGTCATTACGAGTTTCTGGTGAAGTCATTTGGGTTGACGAATGCACCAGCTGTATTTATGGATATGATGAATAGAGTTTTCAAACTATATTTGGACAAGTTCGTCGTTATGTTTATCGATGATATTCTAGTCTATTCTAAGACGCCAGAAGATCATGCTGAACACTTAAGATTAGTGTTGGAGATACTAAGGAAGGAGAAGTTATATGCGAAATTCACCAAATGTGAATTTTGGCTGGGAAAGGTGCAATTTTTAGGTCATGTCATTGACCAAGAGGGGATTTCAGTGGATCCAGTGAAGGTAGAAGCGGTAATGAATTGGGAACAATTGAAAATGCTGACTGAGGTGCGGAGTTTCCTAAGGTTAGCAGGGTACTATCGCAGATTTATCCAAGATTTTTTGAAGATAGCTACCCCGTTAACTAATTTAACAAGGAAGATGGTGAAATACGTATGGACGGATAAATGTGAAGACAATTTTCAAGAAATGAAGAAAAGATTAAGTGAAGCGCTTGTTTTGTCATTACCAGATGACACATGAAATTTTGTAGTGTATAGTGATGCTTCGCATAGGGGACTTGGTTGTGTGCTTATGCAGCATGGCAAAGTCATTGCGTATGCATCACAGCAGTTAAAGGATTATGAGAAAGTTTATCTTACTCATGATATGGAACTGGCTGCAGTAGTGCTTGCCCTAAAGATATGGAGACATTATCTTTATAGGGAAAAATGTGAGATATATACGGACCATAAAAGTCTAAAGTATATCTTCAATCAGAAGGAGTTGAATATGAGACAGAGAAGATGGCTAGAGTTGATAAAGGATTATGATTGTGAAATCCTGTATCACCCTGGAAATGCCAATGTAGTTGCAGACGCCTTAAGTAGGAAGGGTCGGGAAAAGTTGTCTATGTTAACGGCTCAAAATGAGTTAATAATAGAGATGGCTAGGATGGAAATAGAAGTAAAGTTACCGAGTGATTCGAGGCAGATACTCTTTACGACGGAGATGTAATCTGCCATCGTAGAAAGAGTCAAGGAGGTACAACTCATGACTGACGAGTGTAGCCAAATGAAGAAGCAGTTATCCGAGAAGGAAGATACTAAGTATAGTCTTGATAATGAGGGATTATTAAGATTTGAAAGAAGAATTTGGGTTCCGAATGAGACAAAATTAAAGGAGCAAGTGTTACAAGAACCTAATAGTTCGAGGTACTCGATACATCCTGGTAGCACTAAGATGTATCAAGACCTTCGATAGAGTTTTTGGTGGCCAAACATGAAGAGAGAAATAGCAGAGTATGTGAGTAGGTGCTTGACTTGTCAAAAAGTTAAGGGCGAACATCAACGACCCAGTGGCTTATTACAGTCATTGGAGATTCCAGAATGGAAGTGGGAGCATATCACGATGGACTTCGTGGTGGGACTTTCGACGACGAATAAAGGATACGATTCGATTTGGGTAATAGTGGACTGGTTGACGAAGTCGGCTCACTTTTTGCCAATTAGGGTCAAGTATAACTTAGACCAGTTAGCTAAACTTTATGTTAAGGAAATCATTTCCAAACATGGAGTACTAGTATCGATTGTGTAAGATCGTGATCTACGATTCACATCGAACTTTTGGAGGAGTTTGCAAAAATAGTTGGGAACACAGCTGAAGTTAAGCACAGCTTATCATCCACAAACTGATGGGCAGAGCGAGAGAACAATTCAGACGTTAGACGACATGTTTAGGTCTTCCGACATGGATTTCAAGGGTAGTTAGGATGATCACCTACCACTAGTAGAATTTGCATATAACAACAGTTATCATGCAAGCATAGGTATGCCGGCTTATGAAGCTCTGTGTGGAAGAAAGTGCAGAACACCATTGTGTTTGGATGAGGTGGGAGAACGCCGGATGTTAGAACCAGAATTGGTGCAGTAAACAGCGGATGTGGAAAAGTTAATTCGGATGCATCTCGTCACAACTCAAGACAGACAGAAGAAGTATACGGACTCGCATAGACTAAGTCGAGAGTTTGAAGTGGGTTCATATGTGTTTCTAAAGGTATCTCCCTGGAAAGGAAAGGTTGGAAAGAAAGTAAAGTTAATTCCAATGTTTATAGGACCTTTCGAAGTATTAAAACGGGTGGGAGAGGTAGCTTATGTGATAGCATTACCTCCAGACCTAGAATGAATACATAACGTGTTTCACGTATCTGTATTACGTCCATATAAGCTGGACTATAAGCATGTAATCGAGTATGAGCCGATTCATATCGAGAAAGACTTAACATATGAAGAATCGCCGATACAAATCATTGATAGAAAGGAGCAAGTTCTGAGGAACAAGGTAATACCATCAGTGAAGGTATTATGGAAGAACCACGATGCTGAAGAAGCAACGTGGGAACTAGAAGAAAAGATGAAGAAAATTTTTTCTCATCTATTTGATTAAAGTAAGACTAGAAATCTTGCATGGGGACAAAATCTTTATAAGGGGGGAAGAATGTAACGATCGAGGAATTCGGATCTTATTGTAAAATGATTTTTATTAAATTAAATAGTAATAAAATTCTATTTTATGTGTTATCAAGATGGTTGTCATTGTATAACCTATTGATGTTGGAATGTCGTAGTTTTTGAGCTTCGTGAATGAATTAAAGTGTTTGAATTTCCAAGACGATAATAAAAGTTTTTTGAGAAATTTTCTAAAAAACACTATTCATCTTTATTTGCTCAGGATTTATTTTTGAATTTCCGAAAAATACGTAATGATAGAATGACAAGGTAAGATGGATTATGTAATAAAAATCTAGTTATGGAAAATGTAATATTTCGCTTGTGGACTTAATTTATAAACATTAAGGAAGGCGAAGTAGTAAGGAATAAGTAATAATGGTATAATACTTAGGTCTTATACAAAAGTAATGAAAACGAGTATAATACGAAGTATTATACGAGTTTGTATGAAGGATGAAATATCGTATATAAATTCTATATGAATTATAATACGAAAATGATACAAAAACAATATGTATATGTATTAAGTAATGTTAATGGACTAGGAAGATTGGTTAACAATTGGTACAAGTTCAAGTGAATAAAATGTTAAGGCCCAAATGATTAGTAAATAAAAAAGTTAGTGTTTATTAATGCAAAGCCCACAAATTTATTTAATCCAAGCCCAAGCTAGAATCCATGAGTTATAATGACCCATGGGGCAAACAATATTAATATGGTTAGTATGGTGACCAAGTTAATGTGGTGACCAAGATTTAGGAGTAATGACCAAGACTTGGGAGTAATGGCCAAGCAAAAGATAAGAGTTGTGCTTAACAAGTAATGAATACTAAGGAGGTGATTAAAGGAGGTGGGATGATTTAATGACTAAATTACTCTAGCCTTGTAAATTCCATAAATAGAGGAAGCTTGCAAGCCATTTGTTAGTTGTTCAAATAATCCAAACATTACAAAGTGCTTAAGTGTAAGAGAGATTAAGTTACAAATAAGTTACTTCCATAAGTAAGAAGAAGAAGAAACAGAAGCTACTTACCAAGACTTCAAAAGCAAGACTTCTTCTCCATTATCTTCTATCTCTACCATGATAGGTTAATAAGAAAAGTTTGGATTAGGGAACATGAATGTTAAAAAGTAAGAAGAATGAGTAAGCAATGAACTTAAGTCACATAAGTTGGTGATAAGTCATTTAAGCTAGCATAAGTTATAAACTTATGTGAAAGTATTATGAACTTGTAATGAGTTTATTAAGAGAAGTGATATGGATGTAAAAAAACTTATATGACTATATATATCATGAATACATAAGTAAAGTGATATGTTGAGAACATATAAGGTATGATGATTAAGAAACATTAATTGTCATAAGTAATGAACAATGAAATATTAAGTAGTTTATAATTTGACAAGTTATAAGCTCATGAAGAAATAATTCTGAAATCCAACAATTAAAATAAGTTATTATAATAAGTTGGTTGAGATGTTCACATGATGAATGGAATTCATTTGTAATGTTGAACAAAGCATAAGAATGAAGATTTGCTGGAAATTGCACGATTGGACGATAATCGTCGAATTCGTAAAATTCTCGGAATAGAAGTTAAATTTTGTGTTTGAACTCGGAACCATTGTTTTTCGATGGAGACAAGTCATATTTGGCATTTAAGAGTTATGGACTCGAAAATGATCGGATTCCGACTTAGAACGAAGAAACGAGCGTTGAACGTTCACGAATGTTAATCGTTTTCGTTAAAAAAATGAGCCAATAGGTGAATTTTTAGCAAACAAAGTCAAATAGATAAAATTTTTGCATGAATACGTAGATTACGTAATTTGTGAACCGTAGGCTTTTGAACGAGCCAATTCGAACTTATAACAAAGAAGTTATGCGTCCGGGAAGTTCACAAAATTCAAAGACTGAATTTTTTTCTGGTGCATAGAGTTGGCGTCGCGGCACCAACCCTAGGCCAAAATGGTCACGCCGCAACGCCTAACAGTGTCCGAGCACACTGCAAGAGTTCGCCGTAACGCGAACCGTAGTACAATTTGTGGTGCCGCAGCGCCATGTATAGTAAGAAAATCTTCTGGAGTGTGACGCCGCAGCTCGACCCATTAAGTAAGGACTCACGCCGCAGCGCCAGTCTCAGAACAAGGATGGTAATAAATGTTTCTAAGTACAAAGAAAAGAAAGCTAATTGATTTAAAAGTAAACACAACTTAAGGAATGTAATGCAGCATTGTTTAAACTTTGTTAAACCTTAAGGATGTTGTATAAAGGTTGAGATAACCTAGTCGAATATAAACGCAAGGACAATGATAAACAGGAACAGATAGTAACTGAATATAATACATAATTAGATGGAGATGAAGGTATGATATAGTCATATACATACTTGATTCTATATGACCTAATGTAAGGCATTGTGTGATCATGTATTGTAGAGACTTGAACATAAAGTTAATATACAGTAGCAGACGATAAAGACAAGTATTCTAACTCTTGCCTCAGTTCAACCTGAACAAGTTTTTTTCTAGTTCATGTATTCTTTCGCATGAATTGTGGTATGTTGAAGTTAAAGCCAATTCCGTTGGCTAGACTTGATATATTCATTTATTATCAAATATGATTATCTTTTGTCAACTACTTGATATGGTTTTCAAAAAAAGACTGAAATGTTAAACAAATGTTTTGTCGGTAAAACGACAGGCACGTGAGGTTGCCAAATGATTAAACGTGCATACGTTTAATGGATGTAGTCTTGATCAACATAGAGTACAATAGGCTGATCACCTAGAAGTGCTCGTAAGTAATATCGGGCTTACGGACTTGCTCTTTGACCGGAGTTAATGTTTTATTAATATTGTTATTATTGTAAAACATTTTGAAAGAAAGATGAAGTGTTATTTTGAATTATCAATAGTACTTCATAACTATTATTCAGTTATTGAAGATATACGATTCGTATGTGTCAAGCTTGTTGTTATTTAATTGTTATACTTACTGAGCTAGTTATGCTCACTCTTGCTTGAACCATATGAATGCAGCTAAGACTGAACGTACTGAAGGATCGAAAAAGGATAAAGGAAAAGCTAAGGCAGATTGCTAAACTGTCTTGTAATAGTATAGGTCTATTGTTGTAATATACCTGATATTATGACAAAGAACCTTTGTAATAGGTATAGAACCTTGGAAATGTAAATATTACTTTAAATATATAGAAGTTATGTTCGTTCTTTGAGACTTTTCAATTGAATGAATGTATGAATGTTGTACAGTATAGCACCATCTGTCGGGTTGGAACATACCCGGATTTGGGGGCGCTACATAGAACACCATTCCTTACTTATTTCACCTACTCATTCATATAATCCACTCGGATCGTTCTAATTCATTACAAATCTTACAGTTCCTTAAGAAATTTATAAAATAAACTTCTAGTTCTTATTTCTTCTTTTCTCAATGATTTTAACCATATGAAATCATTTCTAACATCACTTACTTCTTATTCTCCTTAAGTTATGATTTTAAACATAGAAACTTAAAGAAAATTTATAAGAGACTAGGTTTACCTTTCTCCTTTAATCTCTTTCTGTCGGACAAAGTTTGCTCACGAGTAACTTTTCCTCCTCCTTTTCCTCTTCTCCCTCATCCAAAATCTGTCTCTCTCTCTCTCTCAAATGTTGGACGATTTTCCAAATTCCAAACAAATAAAATCTAGCTTCCTTTTTATAGATTTTTAAAGTTAGGGGCAAAATAGTCAATTCGCACCTAAATCTACTATTCACACCTCCTCAACTAACCTACTTACTATTCACGAAACTTCCTCTAGAAGTTTCGTGGTTCCGTCTTTCAGGTTTCACCCGACAGTTTTAAAAATTGCGATTCTCGGAATCTAAATATTTTTTAATATTTCATCTTTCTTTTACTAATTAACTTTTACGTATTCTTCGGATTTCTGAAAAACTTAAAAACACTTTTTGGCGTTAAGCATTTTCCTTCACGTTTTATCCTAACGTAGTTAAACGAATGAAAAGTACATAACAGTACTTTTCGTCGTTTTTATTTCGTCCAATTTCTGCACATTTTTTAAGAAAAACTTCTATCGGCTTACTTAACTTTTCACGGTATATTATCGTCAAATCTTTCGACAGAATGTCTTTTCGACATACCAAACTCTCAGAAAGGCTTAGGTTATTCAAACCCTAACCCTTAGGGTTTCGTCTAGTGAATAGTGCCTATTTCGTCTTTTTCCCCAAAAATATTTTTGTTCCCGAAATTTTTTTATTTTCGTCTTGAAAATTCTTACTCGTTCAGTCTAGCTCGTAGCCAGAATCCTCCTGATTTATAATCATCCTAGGTTATAGAATGATTATTAAACACATAGCACATAATATTATTAATAAAAAATTATTTTATTATTAACTAATTCTTTAAACTTAAATTATGGACAATCTGAATTTTCGGGTTGTCACATTCTTCCATCCTTATAAAAATTCCGTCCTCGAAATTTCTTCAAACCACCCCCTTACCCGGGTTATCACATTCACCCCTTCTTCACAAAATTTTATCCTCGAAATTTTAACTTACCCTTCTTCTCAACTTTCCTTCAACGGAGTTCTTATCTTTCCATCATTCCTAACCTCCATAACCGATCAAGAATAATGAAGTAGAAAGAATAACGAGGAATATAAAATTTCCTTTAAAAATATTTCATACTTTTGCTGAGGGGTCAAATGGACCATGAACTCTTACTAGGTTTAACAGCATGTCGTCGTACCCTTTCTTCCACGGTCCGTTTACAATCACCAAGAAGGTAAACTACCTCTTCCATACGTAGGTGATCAACCCATCGTATATCCCCATTTCGGGGTATGTTCACCTCAGACTTAATCATTAGATTCTGCACCAAAATAATTTGGTTTGGCATAAGTTCTCAAAGAAAGGTCGATTTTCTTTTAACATGACATACCATTTGTCTTCGTCAAAACAATTAGCTTAGACCATACCAATAAATTGGACATCACCTGAAACATTCATCTAGTCAACTCAATTGACATCGACTACTTCTTTAAATTCTTTTCGCAATATATCAAAACGTTTTATGATGTCATGATACCTTACTTTTCACAGTACGTTGAGTACTTCGTCAGTATGTGACTTTGTCATTATACATCATACCATAGCGGGTTGTTGGTCCTAAGATCACATCCAACACGTTCAATTGCATTAATAACTCCATCCTTTTACCATCCTTACATCAAATGCACGGATGACATAAAATTCCTTTCGATATTTCAAATTAATTTCTATATAGCCGAAACAATTAGCATAGACATACAAAGAATAGCTCTTTTAAAATCCATTAGTTCCAAAAGTTGAACCAATTCTTCCCATTTTTAAAACGTACACATAAGCGCGATTTCAATAAAGTTTGAAATCTAGCATAGCTAGATGACTTGGAATATCATATTCTCCATCTTCCTTCATTGTCTTACCTATGACAATAATTAATCTTCTCTAGCACCTTCAATGCTAAGTCTACTGAAAATACTTACTTTTAGTCTAAACATTCCTATACCTTAGTATATTCCATCAACTTACCACACATTATGAGTTCAGAAACTTTCCATAATAATATGAGTTTAAGAACTATCCAGACAGACCATAGGCGTCCATTCGCTGAGAAGTTCAAAAACATACCATATTATTATGAGTCACGAACTTACCATAAGTATGAGTTTGAAGAACTCGCACCTACCTTATCGTTCTCTACCTATCAAGTATATACATGAGAAAAGATTCACCTTCTCGTCATATAAATCTTGATAGCGCGACCAATTCCAATGATTATCACTGTACTAAGCTAAGTAGTTGTTACACCCAGCACAAACCTCTGCCCATAACAAACGTTCATATTACTCAGCTATCACATAAGTCCTCAATCAAAATTTACAACTTCTAAATTTCTCTTTACTTAATACGAATTTTCTTTAATTCGTATGCTATCCTTCATAACTCAATATGTGTTCTTCTTCCCGTACTACTTCATAGTACCATTCATTTATAACATTAGCTATAAATTATTCATCGTTTAATATGATCACGTGGTGATCTTCTTCCTTAATCATTTAACCCAATGATCTCATTCTCATACTCTCTACGATTATAGTCTTAGGTACTCCTACCTAAGGTTTATAACTTATCAGCTCTGATACCACTCTGTAATGCCCCGAAATTCGGTCTATTTTCACACCCGGATTCCGTACGTCACGGTCCAATCTCTTGACAAATATACATCATTATATACTTAATATAACAACATACATTCTCATATCCCAGTTTTTATAACCTTATAATTCATTACAAATAATGATAAATACATTATTTATTTTATCTTACAAAAGTGACTTTTATCCGCTACCAAGGATACATAACCGTTCATTAAGCCAATCTATAGTTTCATTTCATCTTTCTGCATTACAAGTCTTCACTTGATCTTCACTCTCATTCACATACTAAATGGCACTTCATCTGGATACCGGTCAGCTTGATGTTTACGGGTTCCTTAAATTCTTTTAACATCGTTCGCTAAAAATATTTTTCATTTAAAGCAAGTTTGAGCAGTCAATTGCCTAACAAGTCATAACAGTTAAATAAAAAACTTCAAGAATTTGAACATTCCTTTAGAACTTCGATAACCGAACAAAGATTATGAAGTAGCTTGAATAATAGGAATAATCTCGATTCCTATCATTTTAAAATAATATTCACTTTTACTTTGAAATACTTTCATTCTTCTACTTTTTTTAAACACATCTTATCTGGCTAGAATCATTAGCACAGACTTAACAATAACGGATCATGTATAAATAGAGCATTCTCTTACTGAACAGTTTACTCACAGAACAATTCATCTCATAGAAACACCAAAGTGGTCACATTGTGGCACCAAAGGCCTCATATGTTCTACCACCTTGTACAAATATTTCACATTCGCACATAGACAGAACTTCTCAATTTCAACATCTGAGAAGTTTAAGAAACTAACATTCATTTAGAATATGAATTAAGTTAGGAAACTTGCCTTACGCACAGCTACAGGTTACGCTAAACAGCTTATTCCAATTCCGATATAGCACATAAGGAAATAACACACACCAATTAGTCATATACTTTTGACTTATGTATTGGTTTACTTAACTTTACTAATTAGGGTTCGTGTTCTTTCAACCTAAGTTTACGCGACCAACTTTCATTACCGGTTTACGGCTTTAAGACATACAAAGATGTCTTACTCAAAACATTCATCATCTTTGATGATTTGCATTCTCATCTTCTTATAACTTCTATAGGACTCAACACACATCGCTTCTCTGCTAGTAGTCCATATGATACTCTGAGTGGTTTCCCACAAACAACCAATAAACAAGTTCCCGTCTCATCTACACTACTATCATAGTGAGTTAGATCGGTTGCCAGTTTCGTATATACCTTCGCTCTATAAAGGAATTGTTTAGCCCAGCTCCCATATGTCAACCATCAAAGGTTACGATACCATAACCTAACTTATTGTAACTTATCCGAATCATTAAACTATAATATTTGTTAAGTCAATTTCTTATTCCTTACGACTTTCTGGCAACTAAATGAAATACCTCAGGATTCATTCTTTATCGTCCAAGTCATACAATCTTTTGTATACTCAGAGCGATCATTCAAGCTAATCATTAACTCGGCTTAGTTTTGTAAACGTCATTGTCTTAATTCAGTTCGTTACCAATTCACATTCAGCTTTCATTAATCTTATTACGGTTTGTTACGGCTTTCTTGATAATTCATATCTTACTTACTACTTTCATCAACGTCTAAGTTATACAACCAAGGTATACTTAGAACGTTCAATCAACATGAATACGATTCACGAGGATTGTTTACGTATTCAACGTACACATTGCTCGTCTCTTAATCTCTCATTCATCCTTTACTCAAGGTTTTAATTGATTTCAATCAGTATCCATCCCATGAACCCCATGTTCATTATTCTTTCTTAATGTCGAAGCCATAACGTTCGTTGTATGCTAAGACCGGTCGTTCATCACAACAGCGTTGCGTTCACAGCGTCTATACGCTTTACACTTATCTCTTTTTACCACAACATAACATCAAAATGTTATTAATTACCTTCGTCACTCAACGTCTAAGGAATCACAATCATAGTAATCCCCCACTTTCATTTATCGCGACTACGGTCCCTGGACATCAGTTCCGTAACCCGCGTTTACATTCTTTGTCTTTTAATCTCGTTTAATCTATTCGTTCAACCTTTATTAAAGATTTAACTCACTTGCTTAAGTATTATTTTAGGTGAATTATATGTTCATACTTCTTTCTTGCACATCCCCCAATAATTGAGCAGTTAAAATCTCATTACTGGGCCTTGCCCTACACCGGTGCTGCGGCGCCGGTTCCCTTCCTTCCTCTCGGGCTGTGGCGCAAGTCTTCAGCAACTACCTCTCAGGCCTGGCGCTGCAGTGCTGAGTCCTTCACTAACTCTCATGATGTGGCGCCAGTTAACAGTGCATGGCATCCCAGGTTGGCGCTGCAGCGTTACCTCCCAATGCTCCGCTGCCGCTGTGGCGCCGAGCAAGAAACCTAGAAAAATTTCTAAGTCTTTTACAAGCTTGTATCGTTTACTTCGAAATTTCGTAACTTATTCGTTATGACTCGGAACGAGGTCGTTCCAAAGCCATTCTCCTTCTTATCTCAAGTACTTCAATACCCTTTAGACAGAACTTCATTCTGAATCTATTAACGTGCTATTCAATTGGCTTGATCTTCACCCTTCGTTCAATTTACGTTTTTAACGCTCTTCGTTCGTTCGTCCGTAACTCGGTCATCTGAACTCGGAATTCATTCATTATTGAGTCCATGACTCACATTTTCTACATTCTTTTACTTTCTTATAAAACTCTACACATTCGGGTTCATTTACACACTTTCTAATTCTCGTTCGTCTTTTACAAAATTTTCGCCATAACTTCGTTATAGCTAAGTTTTAATCCGTTCTTCATGAACATTTCTACCGTTCCTAACTAAGTAATAAGCAACTAACTTATACGCGATAGTTTTAAACTTTTCCATCAAAAACAATTATCCTACGATGGTTTTAAATTTGTCAATCAACAGCGTTCTTCGTGTTCTTCGCGTGTTCTTCGTGTTCTTCGTTTGTTCTTCATTTTTAATCGATATTTTAATTACGATTTCACTTTTTCTTGGAATTTGAAGTTATAGAATACCATTTCTTACTTATTTCACATACTCATTCATATAATCCACTCGGATCATTCTAATTCTTTATAAATCTTACACTTCCTTAAGAAATTTATAAAATAAACTTTTAATTCTTATTTCTTCTCTTCTCAATGATTTCAACCATATGAAATCATTCCTAACATTATTTACTTCTTATTCTCCTTAAGTTATGTTTTTAAACATAGAAACTTAAAGAAAATTTATAAGAGACTAGGTTTCGAATTACCTTTCTCCTTTAATCTCTTTCCATCGGACAAAGTTTGCTCACGAGCAACTTTTCCTCCTCATTTTCCTCTTCTCCCTCATCCGAAATCTCTCCCTCTCTCTCAAATGTTGGAGGATTTTTCAATTTCTAAACAAATGAAATCTAGCTTCCTTTTTATAGATTTTCAAAACTAGGGGAAAAATAGTTATTTTGCCCCTAAATCTACTGTTAACAGCTCCTTAACCAACCTCCTTACTATTCACAAAACTTTCCTTGAAAGTTTTGTGGTTCTGTCTTCCGGGTTTCGTCCGACAGTTTTAAAAACCGCGATACTCGGAATCCAAATATTTTTGGATATTTCGTTTTTCCTTTACCGATTAACTTTTACGTATTCTTCGGATTTTTGAAAAATTGAAAAACACTTTTAGGCATTAAGCGTTTTCCTTCACGTTTTCCCCTAACGTAGTTAAACGAGTGAAAAGTACATAGTAGTACTTTTCGCCATTTTTATTTCGTCCGATTTCTACACGCTTTTTAAGAAAAAATTTTATCGGCTTACTTAATTTTTCACGATATATTATTGTCAAATCTTTCGAAGGAATGTCATTTCGACTTACCGAACTCTCGAAAAGGCTTAGGTTATTCAAACCCTAACCCTTAGGGTTTCGTCGGGTGAATAGTGCCTATTTCATATTTTTCCCAGGAAATATTTTTTTTCCCGAAAAAATTTTATTTTTGTCTTGAATTCTTACTCGTTCAGTCTAGCTTGTAGCCAGAATCCTCCCGATTTATAATCATCCTAGGTTATAGAACGATTAATAAACACATAACACATAATATTATCAATAAGAATTTATTTTATTAATAACTATTTCTTTAAACTTAAATTCTGGACAATCCGAATTTTTGAGTTGTCACATCTCCAATTTGATTACCTTACTTTTAGTAATTAGTATTTTTGTGCTAATTTAGATATCAATTCACTTTTTAATTGATCGTTTGAGCAAATAATAAAAGTGATAAGGTTGTTGCATGATAGCATTGATTTATTCACCTTTCTCCGTGGGATCGATACTTTCTTACTCTGTACTACTTGCTGACCCATGTATATTTGCATGAGTTAGAGTCCATTTTGTTAAACCAAAAAGGAGGCAAAAGGTTTTTGGCGCCGTTGCCGGGGAACGGTGTTTAATTTTCTTACTGTTGTCATCAATTAAAGCTATATTTGTTTGACTTGAACAATTCTTTTCTTATCTTATTTCTATTTTGTTTTTGTTTGCATTTTAGGTACTTGTGTATAGTATATGCGCACTCGATCGTCACATCCTGAGTTGATTCCTGCACACGACAATGTCAACGGGAGAGCTTGGAGAGCGCGTTCAAATCAAAATACACAAGTAGAAACTGAAACTTCATCATCCAACATGGCGGAAGAACCTCGAGAAGAACATAGAGCCTTAAGGGATTATTCCATGCCCAAGATTAATGAGTTGCAGTCGAGCATAGTGAGGCCAACTATAGCAGCAAATTCCTTCAAAATTAAGCCGGGGCACGATACAGATGGTGCATGATTCAGTTCAATTTGGGGGTGCTGCTATAAATTAACCGAATGAGCATTTGTTGAGCTTCATAGAGATTTGTGACACTTTTAAGTACAATGGGGTGTCAGAAGATGCAATAAGGCTCAAACTATGTCCATTTTCTTTGAGGGATAAGGCAAGAAGTTGGCTCCACTCGTTACCACCGGGGTCAATCACCACATGGGCGGACCTAGCACAGAAGTTCTTAGCCAAATTTTTCCATATGGCTAAGACAACAAAAATGAGAACTGCGATTTCCCAGTTTGAATAGCAACAAGGTGATTCACTGTATGAAGCTTGGGAACGATACAAAGAAATGCTAAGGAAATGTCCCCATCATGGAATGCCTGATTGGATGGTTATAAACACTTTTTATAATGGATTGGGTTGGAAGTCAAGGCCATTAGTAGATGTTGTTGCAGGAGGAGCCTTGTGGGCTAAAAGCTATGAAGAAGCTTACTAGCTTATTGAGACTATGGCAGCGAACGATTTTTAGAATCCTACAGCCAAAATGCCACAACAAAAAGTTGCGGGGGTGTTAGAGGTGGATGCCATTACAACATTGTCTGCACAAATGGCAACTATGGCAAAGAAGATTGATTCATTGGCAGAGAGCAAGGTCAAGTCAGTTACTTATGTATGTGAGATATGTGAGGGGTCACATCAAATGGACCAGTGTGCTATCAGTTTACAATCAGTGCAATTTGTGAGCAACTACCAAAAGAATTAGAATCAGTTTCAGAATTCGTATAACCCCAACAATCGCAACCATCCCAATTTTAGCTGAAGCAACAATCAAAATAACCAACAACACTAACAACCACAACAAGTTCAGTCTTAACATCAATACCAACCCCAACCATCTCACCAACAATATGCTCCTAACCCACCTTACCCACTTGGATTTCAATAATAACAACAACAACATCCACCACCTACCCCTTAGATAGAAAAGAAGTTAAAAATGGAGGAGATGATGCTTAAGTACATGGAGAATAATGAGGTTATGATCAAGAGCCAAGCTGTCGCTATCAAGAACTTGGAGACCCAAATGGGCCAAATGGCCAATACATTGAACAATAGACCACAAGGGGCTTTGCCAAGTAATACAGAAACCAATCCAAGAAGGGAATGAAAGGAGCAATGTCAGACTATTTCACTAAGGTTAGGAAAATAGTTGGCAGATGTACAGATTGGCGCGCCCGCTACAAATATACAAGAGAAGACCGCGTGGCTGCACCATGAGGAAAATGGTTCTGATGATGGTTTAACGAAAGAAGGTTCTGAACATAGGATAGTGGAGAAGGATAATGAAGAGTTACCTCATAAACCAATAACCAAACCACCACCTGTTTACCCTCATGCTCCATATCCACAAAGATTGCAGAAACCAAGAAATGATAAACAAATTGCCAAATTTTTGGAGGTATTCAAGAAGCTGCAGATTAACATACCCTTCACCGAAGCATTAGAACAGATGCCGAGCTACGCAAAGTTCATGAAGGGAATTCTGTCAAGGAAGAAATGACTAGAGGACTTTGAGACAGTGGCTTTGATAGAAGAGTGTAGTGCAGTGCTACAGCGTAAGCTTCCTCCAAAGCTTAAGGATCCGAGCAGTTTCACAATACCTTGTACCATTGGAAAGATGTCTTTCAACAGATGCATATGCGATTTAGTTGCGAGCATAAATTTGATGCCTCTGTCACTTTTCAATCAATTGGGATTGCCGGCTCCAAGGTTGACAAATAATTCATTATAGCTTGGTGACAGATCCATTACGTATCCACGGGGTATTGTGGAAGATGTGTTGTTCAAAGTAGATAAATTTATCTTCCCAGCTGACTTCATCATCTTAGACTATGAAGAAGATAGAAATATATCAATCATCCTGGGGAGGCCTTTCTTAGCCACATGATGAACTCTGATAGATGTTCAAAAAGGTGAGTTGACAATGAGAGTGCATGATCAAGAAGTCACCTTCAACGTGTTTAAGGCTATGAAGTTTCCTATCGACGAGGAATAATGCTTTTGGATTGATGTGGTAGACAAACTGTTGAATGAAGAAGTTGGAAATATGGTGGATAATGAGCCTTTGAAGAGTGCTATACTGGGAGATTCAGAGATGGAAGATAATGAGATTGTAGAATTTGTACAGATTCTTGTCACAACACCGAAGTTTCGAAGATTTAAGATTTTTGTCGAGCCACTCAAAATTGCTGGAGAGACATCAGAACGACTCAAGCCATCTATTGAGACACCTCCAGATCGTGAACTTAAACCTCTTCCTGATCACTTAAGGTATGCATTTTTAAATGATTTTTCAAAGTTGCCTATTATTATCTCTGATGCACTAACATCTTGCCAGGAAGAGAAACTGCTAATGTGACGGCCCCAAATCCGGGTCCCAAATCACCGCAGATTTGGTACAATCATTCTACAACTATTGCGAAAGATATAAATATAAATTGTTTATACAATATATTTAACACTCTATTTCACCAAGGTCGAGTAACCTTCACATAAATACAATTCATAACCTGTCTAATACATAACATATTATCATACTATAATATTACAATTCTAACTGCACACGAATACTAAAGCTGGAACTGTCTTTAACATTTCCTTGTATCCGACGCGTTCGTCTTAATCTGCAATGTTTTATCATGATATAACAAGGGTGAGCATAAGGATTGCCTAGCAAGTTTAAGTTCAATAATATAACGATATATCATGATTGAAAGAGTCTGAATAATAAGCTGACTATAATTCAACAATATAATTGTGAACTAGCAGGAACAAATTTTTGACTGAACAAATATATAACATGAACAAATATATCTGGACCAAACGATAATGAAGGTGATCAGCCTTTCATACCTGAATTATACATGCAATATATACAGAGTACAATTCTACATGGCAATCAGCAATGATTAATTATAAGCATATCCGAATGAAACAACTCTTAGTAGAGTTAAGTAAAAACAAACTTACCTGAACCGTTGATTACCGCTACGTAATTTATATCGCTTTATCCGAAGACCTAATATTAGTAATATAGATCTCTTCTATTAGAATAATATCATCATAATATAATACTATTATATATATATATATATATATATATATATATATATATATATATATATATATATATATATATATATATATATACATAGAATAACCTAAACACATAACACATAACCCTATCAGTCTACAACACACATATGACTCGGTATCAAGTCAAACTATTACAGTCTAAGATGAACCCGACACAAATATGACATCCCAGTTGTGAGAACCCAGAATTTCACATAATTCAAAATTTTTGAATAATTGTTTTTAATGAAAGTACTTGAATCATATAAGTGTATATGATAATTAAGCTAGATAGTTAATTTATTAACTAAGAAGTATACTTAATCATTTTGAAGGAAGAGTAATGAAAGTTATGTAAGAAATTAATATAGCTTGAATGTTAGCCTTGATTACTAAATTAAAAGGATTTACAATCCTTAAGTAATTGATTATTGATATGTGTATGTATGTGTTTATAACTTATTAAGTCAATTTGTGATAATAAATTAATAAACTATGAGAAATATGTTAGGACATATGTGAATTAGGTACGTGCTTGCGTAAATATGTATTTTATAATGTGTGTACATTTATTTTGTAAACAAATGAAGATTAAAGTTATGCAACCTAATACATATGTTAGGTATGATAATTAAATAACCTAATGGGTTATGATTTAAGAGAATGATAGTATGTAAAAGCATATACTAATCCTTAGAGATTTATTTTATACGTCTCCATTAATTAATTTTATAGTCTAAGAATAGCAAGTCTAATTGGGTTATGAAATTAAAGATATATGAGTAAGAAATTAACTTACTAATGTGTGTAAGGGAACCCTAATTAAATAATGGGGACTGGATAAAAATTAATAAGTATAAACTATGTTGAATTTCAAGCCCAATGAATTAGAATTTCTAGCCTTAGTAATTAATTGATTGGCCCAACACTTATCCCAATTGGGAGGGAACCTTTTTGGACCATTAAGTAAGCTAAATGGAGCTTAAAAGATAATAGAAAGGGGCCCAAGAAGGCCATCATGGCCAAAACTATCACAGAGGAGATAAAGGGGAGAGGCATGTAATCATTACACCACTTTAGTAGGTGAACAACTTTGCTTAGGTGTTAACTTTGGATGAAACCAACACTTATAACCAATCTTGCAAGCAACATTTTGCTAAGGCTACAAGCAACCGCCAATGACTAAGAGAGAGAAGAATGAGAGATCTTGGAAGATTATATACATACATATATTATATTTTTCCCCATTATAAATACCTCATTTAATTATCTAGCAAAAGTTTTTCTTTACTTTTAACTCCTAGAGAACTAAGAACAAAACAAAGTAAGAGAGAGAGAGAGAGAGTGCAAGAGGTTTCAGTCAAGAGAGAAGAAGAGAGAGAGGGAGAGTTTTGTAAGTTTCCAAGTTCCATAATCTAAGTATTAGGAAGAAGAAGAAGATGAATCAAGAGAAGGTATAAAGAAATCCCTACTTTTATAGTTTAATTTCTCTTTGTGATGATTTGAGTTTTGATTTTTATAAAACTATGTTCTTGAGGCTTAAAACATTAGATCTCGGTGTTTAAAAGTGTTTTATGTCTAGATCCAACTCTTTTGTAGATCAAAAGTGGAAGCTAAACTAAGAAATATGAGTTAGGTTTTTCAAAAGATAGAAAATCAAATTTTTATTAGCTTTTGTTGTGTTTGATCTTATGATTGTTGATTATTTGGGGAATTAAACCATGGATCATGTTAGATCCATGAGTATATGAGTTATTTTGAGTTAATATGATGAGTTATGTTGGTTTTTTGAGATATCATGAAAGTTTTCATACAAAACATAAAGAGTTGAAAAATAGATTTTTGAGAAAACAAAGTATGATATGGAAATGACCATATCTCTCATTCTACTTTGAATTTTTGAGTGTGATCAAGTCCTAGAGTTAGATCTATGAGTTTTCTAACATCTCCAACTGGAATCACTGAAAAAGGAGTTGTAGATTTCCGTATGAATTATTTTTAGCAAAGCACGAAAACCTTATTTTTCTAATTTAACTTCTGCCCAAAATATTGGAAGGGCTGTTTTGGCCACTTATTTAATGACATAAAATCCGGCCTTTTGGGGGATGAAAATATATGGGATAAAGTAGGTTGTGTCCAAAAATTAGCACATTCCGACTTAAAATGAACAAGTTATGACTATTTCAATTTTTGCGTTTTCCCGATGAAAAATGCTATAACCGGAGTTGTATTACTCCGATGGCCTTGAAATTTAAACTGTAAGCTCACGTTAACATGGGTAAGATCCCGCCAAGAGTTTGGAATTTTTGGAGTTAATTATGAGGTATCTAATTTCTTAAGGAATTAACTAGAAATTGATATTTGAAAAATACTTGAGGGAGTTGAAAAATTCCAGAAAAATACTTTTTGTGTATGGAATATATGTATATATGATTGGCCAAAATATTAGAAAAAAATAAGTTTATTTCATATTTTCGTGAATAGTGTATTTCAGCTTCCAGAAATGAACATTTTAGGTTGCTGAAAAGGGAAACTGAAATGTCAGGAAGAGAAGTCAGTTTTGTTTTAGCTTGCTGAAATAGAACTGAAATGATATATTAAGTCTACTGAGTTCATTAATAGTTTGTCAACTTATATTACGAACTTATAAATGAACGGGTAAGTGTTAAGTCTAAGATAGTATAGTGTACTCACTAATGATTAGTTATGTGATTTCATGTTAAATTGTTATGAGTAAGATATGTTATGCTAATTAAGAGATCGATTTTATCAATGATAGGTATTACAAAAGAAGTTAACTTAAATTGCGTAGCAGTACTCAACGAATCAGACAAGTTCCTAACTCAACTTGAGTTACTATTTTTCAAGCATGGTAGTGAATAATTATTGATAGTTATTCACATCTATAATGATTATTGTAATTCGCACGTAGTGCAATTGATTCTTGTTCTATTATTTGAATTGTTTATAAATCATATCTCAGCTAATTGTTTTGGTGAGACTAATATTTGTTAAAGCGTGAAATGTTCTATTTATTATGAACTGAATTGTTATTGGAAGATCTACGGACTCGTGATGGAAGACTGAGATGAACAAATTTTAATATCGTAAATCGACCTATGCGCTATTATTGAGTATTATGCATATTATAGGGTACAAAGGAGTTGGCCGCTCCAGGTACTTGCAGAAGAGTATAGTTTAGTTTTTATAACTAATTTATATTCTTGTGAAAATTTAGTTTTAATAACTAAATGATTCCTCTAGTAGTTCATGATCCTTTTGTGATCACTTAGCATGAAATCTGGGTATATCCCACTTTATTGAATATTGTTGCAGTATTGTTAATTCTTATTATTCAATTGAATATTATTGAATCTTTGAAAGAATTTTACTCTTTCATCTTTGATATGTTATTCAGTATGAAATGGGAGAAAGTTTTATTATTGAGATTGAATTATTATTCAGCTACTTCGAAATCTTTTGATTATTGTTGAAGTTCTAAAGAAGCTAGACTCTTCTATTCAGGATATATATTATTTGTTGTATATTTTAACTTGTTGGGAAAACTCGTTGCTCACTCTTGCTTAAACAAAATATTTCAGTTAATGTCGATGTAGCAGAAGGTTCTAATAGGGACAAAGGCAAAGGCAAGGCTCAAGAGTAGTTAATGTCAATTTTTAATGGTTATGTTTTATTATGTAATTAATTATGTAAACCTTTCGATTATATAAGGGTATGTAAGTTATGTCAAGGTTAGTTAATATGGGATATTGTTATAAGTTGTATTAAGGAATATTATGAATGATATTTTTCATTAATGAATGGGTAGTTAGATCTGATATATATGATGGATCGTGAGTACCAAACCCGAGGTTAGGGAACCCGGATTTGGAGGTGTCACACCGGCGGTCTAGTCGGACAAAATTTTGAGTTTAAGTTCAATTAAACTCTGGTTAAACACTTAACCATTAACTTAAATAGTTTTATTATCAGTCAAAATATTTTTCTAAGTCTTATACTAATTATTAAATAATTATTATCATTTATCTAGATTTTTCAATCATTAAAAATGTATTTAAATAAATTAAATACCACAAAATTCTTTTATCATTAATATTTATTTATTATGAAATATTAATGAAATATATGTCATCATGTTATAATATACTTATAATATCACAAAGTATTTTTAATACTTTAAAATCACCTTTATATGATTTTTAAATACTTAAATTTATTATCCGTTAATTGCTATTAATATTAAAATATTAATATTTTCATGGCAAAATATCAAAAGTTATATTTTATAACTAAAAATATTTTTATAACTCTTAAATCATTTTTATATGATTTTTAAATGATTTATTCTATTTTTCCATAATTTATTTAATATAGTTATTAAATAAATTAATTATCATTAATATTAATTTATTAATGAAATTCTCACAAAATATTAAAAGTCACTGAAAATAACTTAAAATAATTTTTTTTACCATAATATAATTTTTAATGATTTTTCATGAATTATAATCATTTTTAAATAATTTATTAAATATTATAATTGAATAAATTAAATACCATTTATATTCCAAAAATAATAAATATTTATGAAATATAATCAAAATAATTAAAAACTATTTTTCAGAATTTAAAATAATTTTTCAGAATTTATTTTGTATTTTTAATAATTAAAAACCATTTAATTCGATTTATTTAATTAAAAATATTAATTTCTAAAACTAACTGTCGCTAAAGGGGTCATAGGCGACGAATCCGTCGCTAATGGTGTTCTTGGGCTGTTCTTGAGCTTGCCCAGATCTTCATGTCAGACACGAAGGGGGGTAGTTTGACCGGTTCTAAAATCGTGATGTTTGTATTTTTTGGGAAGCTAAAGTTTTGATGTTGTAGTATAAGTGTAACACTACGACTAGAGACTGAGTTCATGGCCATCCAACAACAAATCAGTGAGATCTAAGTCTACAAATTCATTGTCAGAGGCTGCTGCGTTTTTCTGGGTTTTCAAGAATTAAAGGTTCCTATTTAGCCACCTTAAATCTTTGTTTTCTAGGCTTAGTTTGTGTGATTTAGAGGTTCTATCTTGTAGCTCTGATGTCAGAGTACAACCACATAACATCATATCAACATAACAGCATCATCTACACAAGATATGTGCCGGTCAAAGTAGGCCGGAAAACTGTTCTTGAGCGAATTCTAGGTTTCCCAGAATTCTCTAAAGCTGGTGGTCAACGCCTGTTTGACTGCTTACAGATTTCATTATATGTCATATTTGGGTGATCTACTAGTCCTCATGTCAGGCTACAAGATGCAAACCATAAATTAGCCAAACAACTAAACACGTGCAAGATCCGAGCCTTCAAAATGGTTGTCAGACGAGATATGGGTTTCTGGGTTGCCCAGAAACTCAGTCTCCGTGAACGGTCAACAATGTTTGACCAGCAATAACATAAGATCTAGACATGTTATAACCCTGTTACCAGTTTCAGATAACAGTCCTCATGTCATAGAATAGATCCAAAACATATAACACAGAAAACAACTAACGCACACGGATCTAGAGGCACTGACATTTGACTGTCAGGCCTTAAAATTAGGGTTTTTGGTCAGTTTTGAAAACTTGATTTTCGTGCCTCTAGATGTTATGGATCTATGATCCAACAACCCAGATCACTTATAGACACAGTCTAACACGTATCTAAACAACAAAACATATCATCTAACATAAAATCTAAAGATTTTGAATTTTGAAGATTTATACCTTTCTAGCTTGGATCTTGGAATCTGACCATTGTGATCAGATCCTTAACTTGCTACAAGATGATCATGGTCTAACTTCTCACTCCCTCTCACTCTAAAATTTTGAAATGGATGAGAGAGAAAAGGTTGGCAAGTATGTTAAGGAAAGTAAGACTCTCTTTTTTTTTCTTAACTTATAAACTTAGATTTTGATTCATTGTATCTAAGGCATGCAAGGTGGCAATGAATTGGCTGATATAAGTCACATGCCTAGGGTTTAGTGTTGGTGAACCACTTACTAGGACAATACTTGCAAGCAATCTACTAAATAATGTAATAAGGGTAATTGAGTCATTTTGCTTTCAATTTTTAATACCAAAGTTGTAATTTGATCAAACCTTTCGGATTTAGGGTTTGGAACCCTTAACTTTGCAATTTAGTTTCTAACATTCTAAATTTCGGTTTTTAAAAATTGAAAATTAGTATTTCTAAATTATAATTAGAATTTTCTAATTATATTAAAATTTCTTAATCATAATTTAAATCTTGCTAATTAGGATTAGTATTTCCTAATTAAAATTACTAATTAAGCAATTAGGGTCCAAATGATATATTAGGATTTATAATCCACGAGTTAAGGTTTCTAATAGAAAAATAATTTTCCTAAATTAAAAATTAGATTTCGTAATTAGATTAGAATTTTCTAATTACTTATAACTTGAAAATTATGATTAATATTTTCTAATTAACATTAAAATTATTAAATTAACACTTAGGTATTCTTGAAATATAAATTAGGGTTTCTAATCCCGAAATTAGGGTTTAATAAATTTGAAATTAGGGTTTTCTAAATAATTAAGCTTTACCCTGATTAACATTATAATTAATATCACTTCAGAATTATAATTATCCTTTAAGTTCCCATAAGGTTTTAAATTCCCAAATTAGGGTTTTAGATTCTCAGAACTGAAATTAGGGTTTCTAGAACCGATTTTAGGGTTTCTTGTCAATTGCTAGGGTTTTTTAATAGAACGTTAACATTCTTAATCATATTAGGGTTTGAAACTGATAAAAATTTATCTAGTCAACCCTTGACCCTTAACCACATACTGAACACATAAACAACCATATACACATAACATATTCACTTATTCCCTTAATCCTGAATAATTCACTTAAATTCTTCACAGAATTTTGAAATCCTCTAAATTCCATCCTAAAAATATCAAACGCATACACTTATTTTCTGTCTAGGTTCTAATATTGAATCTTCAATTAATTAATTAAAATTTTAAAAAAAATTCTAATTTCTCGGGTTGTCACAGCTAAGAGTTCTAAGAGAGTTCAAATCAACGATATGATGGACCATGGCAGACATTAAAGGGATCAACCCATCATTATGTATGCACAAGATCCTGTTGGAAGATGATAGTAAACCTTCAGTGGAGTAACAACGAAGACTGAATCCTATTATAAAGGAAGTGGTCAAGAAATAGGTTCTGAAGTGGTTAGATGTAGGGATAATATATCTGATATCAGACAACTTTTGGGTGAACCCGGTACAGTGTGTGCCGAAGAAAGGGGGTATGACCGTGGTATCCAACGAGAACAACGAGCTAATACCGACCAAGACAGTGACGGGGTGGAGAGCCTGCACGAACAACCGCAGACTGAATAAGGTTACAAGGAAAGACCATTTTCCCCTTCCGTTTATTGATCAGATGTTGAACTGGCTAGTAGGTCATGAATACTATTGCCTTCTAGATGGGTACTCAGGTTATAATCAGATTGTGATAGCTCCAGAAGACCAGGAAAGGACTACTTTTACTTGTCCGTACGGAACATTCGCGTTCAGAAGGATGTCTTTTGGGTTGTGCAATGCCCCAACCACATTTCAGAGGTATATGATGGCTATTGTTTCGGATATGGTTGAGCACAAAGTTGAAGTTTTCATGGACGACTTCTCTATTTTTTGATATTCATTTGACCCGTTTCTAGAGAATTTGGTGATGGTGTTAAGAAGATGTGTTGAGACGAATTTGGTTCTGAATTGGTAAAAGTGCCATTTTATGGTACAAGAAGGTATAATATTGGGACAAAAAGTTTTAAAGAAAGGATTAGAGGTGAATTGAGCTAAATTGGAAGCCAATGAGAATTAACCTACACCGACTTCTGTTAAAGGTGTTCGTAGTTTTTTGGGGCATGCAGTCTTCTATCGTAGGTTTATAAAGGACTTCTCGAAGATTAAAAAGCCACTTTGTAGTTTGTTAGATAAGGATGTTCAATTTAAATTTGATGATGAATGCCTGTCTACATTTGAACATTTGAAGAAGAAGTTAGCTACAGCACCTGTTATCACAGCACTAAATTAGGACCTTCCTTTTGAGTTGATATGTGACGCAAGTGACTTTCCTGTTGGAGCTGTTTTGGGTCAGCGAAGGGATAAGATCTTCCATGTGATATATTATGCGAACAAGACCCTTACGGATGCCCAGTTAAACTACACCACCACAGAAAAGGAGCTTTTAGTAGTGGTGTACGCATTTGATAAGTTTTGTGCGTATTTAATTAGGACTAGAGTAATTGTGTATGCAATTCGGTATTTGGTGGCAAAGAAAGATGACAAACCTCGTCTGATTAGATGGATAATTTTTTTGCAAGAATTTGACTTAGAAATCAAGGACAGGAAAGGGACTGAGAATCAAGTGGCGGACCACTTATCTCGATTGGAAAATTAGGGAAGGGATGCAAATGACCAGGTTATGATAAACGAGTCTTTCCCAGATGAGTAATTGTTTGTGGTGCAAGATGAAGTGTCATGGTTCGTAGATTATGCAAACTTCTTAGTAAGCAAGATAATCCCTTCTAACCTAACTTGGTATCAAAAGAAGAAGTTTTTATATGACATAAAATGGTATATTTGGGATGAACCGTATTTGTTCAAGTAGTGTTCAGATCAAATGTTAAGAAGGTACATTCCATACAGCGAGACAGGGGGTATTTTGCAGGATTGCCACGCATCAATGTATGGAGGTCACTATGGGGGTGAACGGAAAACAGTTAGAGTTTTGAAAGGAGGTTTTTACTGGCCAACTACTTTTAAAGATGCTTATAGCTTTGTTCAGAAATGTGGCAGATGTCAGAGAGTAGGGAACATATCTAAGAGAAATGAGATGCCCTTAAATACGATCCTCGAGGTGGAGATATTCGATGTTTGGGGGATAGACTTCATGGGGCCTTTCGTTTCATCATATGGGAACTTATACATCTTATTGGTAGTCGACAACGTATCTAAGTAGGTGGAAGTGGCAGCTTTACCAACGAATAATGCTAGGGTGGTTCTACGATTTTTACAAAAGAGCATTTTCACGAGGTTTGGGACTCCCGGGGCAATCATTAGTGATGAAGGAAGCTATTTTTGTAATCGTCAGTTCACAAAGCTGCTGGCCAAATATGGGGTGAATCACCGAATTGCTACAGCTTACCACCCCTAGACTAATGGCCAAGTAGTGGTATCGAATCGTGAGGTGAATAAAATCCTAGAAAAGATCGTGAACCACACGAGGAAGGATTGGTCGCTGAAGCTAGATGATACGGTATGGGCTTACAGGACTGCCAATAAAACTCCGTTGGGTATGTCACCATTTTAGCTGGTGTATAAAAAGGCTTGTCACCTTCCCATGGAGCTCGAACACAAAGCATACTAGGCAATAAAGAAGCTGAATTTCGATTTAAAGGCTGCATGAGAGAAAAAACTACTCCAACTCAATGAGTTGGATGAATTTAGATTGCAAGCCAATGAGAATTCTAAATTGTACAAGGAAAAGGTGAAGAAATGGCATGATCGCAAGATTATGGAAAGGGTGTTTGAGCTGGGGCAAAAAGTGTTGTTGTTTAATTCCAGACTCTAAATCTTCCCTGGGAAGCTCAAGTCAAGGTGGTCAAGGCCGTTCACTGTGAAGAATGTCTATCCACATGGAGCAATCGAAATTTTTGACAAGTTCGCAGACAAGCCCTTTAAGGTCAATGGACAGAGGCATAAGCATTACTATGGTGGTGAGTTTGACAGGAAAAAGGTCGCCTCAATTCTTTCTACGACTTGACAAGAGCAGAGATAGTCAAGCTAACTGATTATAAACTAGCGCTCAATGAGAGGCACCCCATTATTTCTCTTCTTTCTTCATGTTTAATTATTTGTGCATCATATCTATTTATTCCTTAAGTTTAATTTTATTTGTTCATGTCTATTTTCTTCCTTCATGTTTAATTCTTGTAAGTATAAAATCTTTGGCACAAATTTTGATAGAGCCGAATGCACATATAATTTTTGTTAGGAAAAGTATATAGAGCATTTTTGGATATACACTCATTCATACATGTTATTCAGTACAAATTTTGATTTGGAAATTAGTATATCATATTTCTATAAATGCTTGGTATGCAGGTTTGATTGTTGGTAGAAAGTTGTTGTTGGCTTTCTCTTCTCGTGCACATCAGTTCATTCTAGGGATGCAGGACAGCGCCGCCGCGAGGTTGGGTAGTACAAATTTGGTGTGCCCGTGCCAGACCTTCATGCATTCTGACCTAAAGCGTGCCCGCGCCATTAATACGCCTAGTCTTAGAGCGCCTGCGGCATAAACTACTTGCCCACGCCACACTAAAGAACAAACTCGACGAGGCCGCGCCCGAGTCCGGTTCCCAAAAATTTTAAATCTTTGAAAGCATGACTTACCCCACTTATATCAGTTACAACCCTTTTTCAGACGTGCGCCTACCCACTTCTCTTCCTAAAAACTGAAAACTCTTCCTCTTCTTCCACTCCATTCGATTTCCCACATATAAACTCCTAATCCACTACAATCTATCTCACTCTATCTCTCCATACTCATTCTCCATAACTTACCCATTCAGTTACAGATTAGTGGCCTAGGGTTTGTTATAGTTCTTCAAAGCAACGAGTTTGGGGGTTTTATTGTTCTTCAGAGTATACAGAGATTGTTTCATCAGGCAAGTTCTCCTCTTCTCAAATCATTCCGGGAAGTAGGATGGTCAGTTATGGGAAATGATTCGGGAGAGAGGATGGGTAGGAGTTGTATCAAGCCCCATGCCTGTACCAATTGCTTTAGTGCATGAATTCTACGCCAACGCTATGGAAACTATGAGTGGATTGTCATTTGTTAGGGGTGTTCAAGTGGATTATCGCCCACAGGCGATTAGAGGAGTTTTCTGTCAGGAATAGGCATGTGAATGTTATTCCAATTTATATATGATTTGATTATGATATATATGAATGAATATGCAAGTATGCTTACATTAAGAAAATTTATAAAGTCCTTTGATGGATAATAGGAACATATGTATAAGGACATAGAATGAATTGATCAAAAATGTTAGGTTGATCCTACATAAGCAAAACAGTTGTGAAAAGTCCTTAAAAAGAAATGATGCACAAGGACTATAAATGTAGAAAGATCATGCTTGTTAGGTTAATCTAATAAATGTAATAGATAGGCTTGTCTAATCATCGAGCACTGCACCAGAAATCATAGTCTGCCAGGAAGGGTCGAGGAAAACTTGAGAACTATCGAGGTAGAATCGTAGTCTGCAAGATAGTAGATCTCGGAGTTCGTAGACTGCCAGGAGAGACGAGGAAGGATCGTAGTGAGTCGAGAAGAACTTCCTTGGATCCATAGTCTGTTGAGGAAGTCATGTTCAGAATCGTAGAGACAGCCTGTTTAAGAGCCGATCGAGTATCTGCCAAAGCCAAGTCAAGAATTGTAGACCACATCTCGGAGTCGTAGAGTCTACTGATCATATAAGAGGTAGAGATCGTAGTCGAGCCAGATCAGATGAAGACAACAAGCTTAAATATAGAAATCATAGAGTGTCAACATCTGATCTCATAATCGTAGTGTTTGCACAACCAAAGCTAACTCGTAGAGTGTAGAACTAAGGCTTCAACAGATGTGCTCACAACGCCAAGGCAGAATTGTAGAGTAAACACGATTCTAAATAAATGTACTCCCAGAATATCCAAAATATGAAGCCTCTGGTTTGAACTGCAAAGATACATCCCACCTGAAGGAAACTAGTGAGCACTTAACGAATGGCATGCAAGCTAACAGAAGATCTAAGCACCAACTCACTCAACATCCAGATTGAGTTGTGAAGCCATTTAAGATAAAGTCTTCCACAAGTTGATTAGAAGAAGACTTCTGTCAAAATAATTGACTAAGGAAAGTCAGCAAGTACAGTAGCTGTCAAGTGAATAGAAGACAACTATCTTGGAAGTAACCAGGATTGTAGTGTTTGCCAAACATAGCAGGAACTGATAAAGTGTACACAGAGATACTGGTCATCTTATGAAGAATAAGGCTAAAATGATTAAGCATTGGGTTAGTCCATTGATGATAAGTGACCGGGAGATCACAAGGAGAAAGCGAGCTAGACATGCCACAAATCTGAAGTGTCTTGCTATTCATAAGAGGCCAGAATAAGGAGTCAAGCTATTAGTTCCTGAGATCAGTCAAGGCAAACAGAAGTGTTGAAGCGTTGCACAAGAGAAGGAAGAGGTGTTCTACATTGAAGATCCAATGAACACTCTTCAGGATCGTAGTGTTGTCTCAACCTGTCAATGAGCAACATTCAAAAAGACACACTATGATCAGGTCCAAGAACATCTGCAACAGAATTGTAGAGTTTGGTCATCTAAAGATTGAAGCATTGGTAACAGTTCAATCTGAAGACTGATATTCGAATACTGCTAGTTGAGAGCATCGATGCAAAAGGACAGATCCTGACGTTCTAATCCAGAAGTCAGAAAGGAGAAATAAAGATGACTACCTGCTCGAGACATTAAAGTGACATCTCTGACGGGGTAGGTGAACTAGTAGACTGCAGTATCAGAAAGTCATAAAGGAGTTGTCATGTCACATCTGCAGTCTACATCAAATAACTTGAGATCTGCGAAGCAATTCAAACTGCTCCCAACGGCTACATTCCAACGGAAAGGTTGTGAAGGAGTATAAATCAATAAGAGCTTCAAAGACCAAAGAGTGAGTTGTTGCAGAACCGTTGAGTTGTTGCAATGCTATATTGTTGACTCTACGAGTTCCACCAGAGCTTTACATAACAAGTCTCGATGACAGTGAGACTACGAAGGTGGAAGTGAAGCAGATTTGAAGAAGGACTCAAATAGACTAAAGCTTCACTCAACAAAGATGAGAATGCCACTGAAGAAGGCAGCTAAGCTAAGAAACGAGAAGGACAATAAGATAGCATTCAGAAAAGTGACAGAGCAATCAGAAGATTCAGAGAGCCACTCTACAAATCACCATGAAGCAAAAGCTGATACAGAACAAGTGTAGAACCATGTCTGCAAACCAGTTAAGAAGGGTTCAAGGAATGCTAAGTGCCAGATGAAGTCTACCAAAAGCTCTAACACTTAGCAAACCTAAATGGTGATGGTGCACAGCTAACATCGAATGAGGATGAATAGAACAAAATGAAGATCAGCTGCACCAGTAGAGATGTGGTCCAGACTCGAAGCAGAATGCAAAGAGGACCACACCAAGCTGCTAAGTATAGAAAATATTCAAGCTTAAAGATATCTTAGTAGTAAGAAGACACTGCTCAATAATTGTTTTAATAATTACTGTTCAATATTTTATTTTATTAATTTAATAATTGTTACGTTGATATTTTATATTATTATTGATTCAATAACTGTCACTGCACAGTATTTCCCATTATCAGATCAATAATTCATACTATTTGAATAATATTATTAGATAGTATTATTTGTAATGTCTAAAGAAGTTCTGTCTAGAAAAGGGGTTTGGTCACCTAATTGTGCGCCAGTAAGGAGAAATCCTTATCAGAAAATCCCCTCTTTCCTGGGAACGACCTGGTTATCATTATTGTGATTCTATAATATTATTTGTGAATAATTAATTATTGATTTATATGATAAAAAAATATTTATTTTATGTGGATATAAATGAAGGAATTAATGTTGAGGTGTTTTATCAGTATTTTGTCAGAATTGATGTGGCGCCCCAGAAAATCGGATTTTTAGGATAATTAAAATTTTATTTGATTATATAGATTAAATGAATTTAATTGATTATTTATGGGAGTAAGCTAATTAAAGGTCGTTCTATGACCTAGACAAGTCAGCACATCGTAGGATTTTCGCTACGTGGTAGAATTAAAGTGTTTGAATTTTCAAGACGAAAATAAAAGCTTTCCGAGAAATTTTCTGAAAAATACTATTCACGCATTTCTACTCGGGAATTATTTTTGAACTTTCGAGAAATACGTAACGATATAATATCGAGGAGAGCTAGAATATCTAATAATATTTCAGTTATGGAAAACGTAATATTTCGCGTATGGACTTAATTTGAGAACGTTAGGAAAATCAAGCGTTAAGTAGTTGATGTAATGATTGTATGATACGTAGGTATTGAGTGAGGTAGAGTATACGAGTATGATACGAGGTATTATACGAGTATGTATGAACGATGGTATATCGTATATGAAGAATAAGTATACGAGTTAAAATACGAGAATTATACGTATAGTATACGTTATAAGGCTTTAAGCCAAATGTATTGAATTTGTAGGATTGTGTAGGAAATATTAAAGTCCAATGGGATTTGATAAAGCCCAAATGTAGGAATGGTTAAGTTCAATGTAAGGTAATGAACAAGCCCGAGTGTTTGTTTAATTACAAGCTCAATGTATAAGTTAAGTTAGATAAGCTAATTAAATGTAAAGCCCAAAGTAAGAATCCAATGGGTAGGCATGAACCATGGGTGATCCAAAGTGATTAGCAAGAATACTTAATGGTTAAGTAAATGTGGTGCCCAATTATTGGATAGATGTTGTGATGGCCAAGCAAAAAGTGTAGAGACCAAGTTTACTTAGGGACAAAATAATGAATCATGAGGAGGTGGATTAAGGAGGTGGAAGTGACTTAATGACCATTATTCCCTCACTTAGGATTTCCTATAAATAGCAAGGTTGCATTTCATTTGTTGGTTGTTTATTTCATCCAACACCTTATACATTATAAGTTGAGAGCTTATTTACTTAAGGGAAAAAGCTAGAAAAGCTAGAAGTTAGCCTTTGTTAATTCAAAGAAGCAGGAAGGAGATTAAGGTTTAGTAAGTGATCATCAAAGGGTAAGCAATCTTGAACCATGTTTCTTTTTTTCTTCCATTGTTAGAGAAGTGGGTAGTGGTAGGATTTGTATGCTAAGAAGTGAAGAGAATGAACAACTTAATGAACTTAAGTCGTGTAAGTCACGAATAAGTAATTCAATCCTAAATAAGTTATGAACTTATGAAGAACAATGATGAACTTGTCACATGTTTACTTTAAGAAGTTAGTATAATTAATGAGAGGTAAGAATGGTGGTTAAAAACGTAATCTATAATAAGTCATGTGAAACAAAGTCATAAGTGGTTTATACTTTTATAAGTTATAAACTCACAAAGAACAAGAAATAACTTATCATGTTTATAAGTTAATGAAGTATGTATGTCAATATGATAGCATAATGGATTGAAATCATTTAGAACGATGAATAAATCTTAAGTAACGAAGTTTTGCCGGAATTCACACAATTAGACGATAATCGTCGGATTCGTGAAATTCTCAGAATGGAAGATGAATTTTGATATTGAGCTTGGAAACATTGGTTTTCAATGGAGACAAGTCGTATTGGGCATTATAAAGTTGCGGACTCGAAAATGGTCGTATTCTGACTTAGAACGAAGAAACGAGCGTTGAACGTACACGAATGTTTATCGTTTTTGTTAAAAATAGACTAATAGGTGAATTTTTAGTTAACGAAGTCAAATAGATAAAATTCTTGTATGAACACGTTGAGTGCATAATTTGTGAACCGTAGGCTCTTGAATGAGCCAATTCAGACTTATAACGAA
This sequence comes from Panax notoginseng, assembly GCA_016801055.1. NCBI lineage: Eukaryota > Viridiplantae > Streptophyta > Magnoliopsida > Apiales > Araliaceae > Panax > Panax notoginseng. The sequence continues at coordinate 127,821,927 of CM029020.1, read as the reverse complement.
GAAGTTACGAGCCCGAAATCTCACAAAGTTAAAAATATGTCAAAATTATCTGAGGCATAAAATCCGCGCCGCGGCTCGACTTAAGGCAGGAATGGCCAGCGCAGCAGTACGAGACCGGATCGTAGCCCCTATTAACTGGCACCGCAGCACGGCCGAATACACTAGGCGTGACACCGCAGCGCCGTGACTGAATCTTAGGAACCAAAAGCCCGCGTCGCGCTAGCCTAAGAGGAGAAGCTGGCGCAGCAGCGCCAGCACTAGATCATGAACAGTAATAAAAGCTTACAAGTAAGGAAATAAATATAATTGATTAGTAATGAACCAATACATTATTGAACTTAATGTAGCATCATTAAGGATGTTATAAATCCTAAGTATAACTAAAGGTTGAAGATAATCAATTGAGCGGGAACAACGAACGTAAAGGTTAAGTAAACAAATCGTGAATGATATTTAATGGTAATACTTCACCAATGACGATCGAGTTTCGATTAATAACGTAAGAACATTAATAAGTCGTGAGGAAGGTTGTTTAACTCAAACTGAGTTGTGTTAATGAAACTATTTCAATTAAGTTATAAAAGGGAAAGAAGATGATAAGAATGATGTAAAAGAACGACGGTAAGCCGAAACCAATAATAACAAATCTAATATATGATTAGATTGAGAAGATGGGTAAGATTCTTTAGGAACCATGTATGTACATTCATGACCTAATGTGGTATGTTGTGTGATTATGTGTTGTAGAGACCATAAAGGCTCAAAGGAAATGTAATTTTACTATAGCAGGCATTGAAGGCAAGTTTTTCTTAAACGCTTGTGTAACCTTCGTGTTAGCCAGGTTTTCAAATGATTCAAGTTATGAGATGCATGTATGGTTTTAAAGAAAGAGTCGATGCATGTTTTAACTCGGCTAGACTAATATTGATAGATTAATTGATATATTTACAAGTCTTTCAATATAGAATTGCTAATGCTATCCCACGCCAACTGTTTGCTATGGATTCAAGGTAAGCCTGAATATGAATAAACAAATGTATTTTCATCGAGTATTCGATGGGCATGTGAGGTTGCCACAACTTAAATGTATATACGTTTAACGGATGTAGTGTTGATCAACATAGAGTACTATAGGCTGATCACCTAGAAGTGCTCGTAAGATATGTTGGAGTTACGGACTTTGTGCTGGGTTGTCCTTTTCAAAGAAATTATGAAACACTGATGGTCTCGGACCAGATTTGGTGTTTTACTGAATAATGTTACGGTAAAACATTTTAAAGGAAAATGAATGCTATTTTAAGTTATTGATAGTACTTCGTAACTATTTTCTAGTTACTGAAGATATACGATTCCTATGTTTCAAGCATGCTTTTAAAATGAAATTATTGTACTTGCTGAGCTTGTTATGCTCACTTTTGCTTGAACCATATGAATGCAGCTTAGACTAAATGGACCGAAGGATTCGACAAGGATAAAGGGAAGGCTAAAGCAAACTTGTAGATTACCTATGTAATAGTATAGGTCTGTAATGATAATATTTGATATTATTACAAGAACAAATGTAACGGTTATAAAGAACCTAGGGAATGGTAGTATTGTTTTGGAATATATATAAGACATATTCGTTCTTTTGACGCATTTCAATTGAATGTTTGTGTGAACTGTAGCACCGTGGAGCACCATATGTCGGATTGGAAGAGACCCAGATTTGGGGGCGTCACAAGTTGGTATTAAAGCATTAGGTTATAAAACTTAAGGGGGGAAGAACCTTAGGCTCATAACCTCGTTAAGGAAGAGAAGTACGAAGGAAGTAAACTTGAGCTTTACTTAAGCTGAATGAGTTAATAAGGTATTGAAGAAACTCAGTACCGAAAGATTTAAAAGTTGGAAAGTAACCCTAAGTAAATTAAATGTGATTGGTGCTTATACTATTGTGTATTACGTACTAATAAACATGTTATGTGTTATTGTAAGATGTCGATCGATAGCTTGATGTATAGAGATATAAACGTGGGGAGCGAAGAGCTTGTGAACAGAGTAGAGCCTGTACCTATGCCAGTGGCGGAGGTACCAATAGTGATTTTGGAGGAGTCAGAGACAGTGGAGTATTTTTCTGAGGAAGACTACTCTGAGGGAGATGTAGCCTGGACATCATACTTGGATATGATGAGCGATGTGGAGGAAGGAATGGAGGTAACATCGGTTACTACGGTGGTACCTACACTATAGTCAGCACCTCCCGATGCAATGAGATCATTGTATCTGACAGAGCTTGACAAGAATGTGCAACCGAGTGCAGTTGTGCAGAATCAGAATGAAGAGATTAGTACCCTTTATGTAGCGAATGAGTCTGCAGAAGCAGATTTTGAATCAGAGCATGATGAGAAGATGTTCATGATAAATAAGGCTAGGGACTATAAGAACGAGGCCGATGAGCTTCGTAAAGAATTGGGGGAGAAGGACCGGACGATAGCACAGATGTCTTACATCCATGAGAGTGCTCATAAGGATTTTCAAGCTGAAAGTTGCTTGTTATTCCAATGAGTAAGGACAAACCCGTTATACTATTAGTCGGGATACTGTAGCGGCGATTGCGAATGAGAAACACGAGGACGCTGTTATGTATTATTAGAAGTCTAGAGGTATAAATATGTGTGTAGTGACGTTAAACCCTCTTTTGTATAAAAGGGTAGTCTTTTTATAAATCCCAACTTTTGTGAAATTCAATTGAGGGATAGAAATGTAATAGCTTTTGGTTATGGAAACATATTGTAAATAGTTTCAAACTATGAAGAAGCATATTAATATAATGAAGTTTTCATTCAATATGATTTGTTATGGTATGAGTTGGTATGTGGCAAATAATAACGACGTAAGTAAATAGATAAATGAAATTTTATTGAATTAGAAAATGCCGCCAAGAAGAAAACAGCGTAATCTGGAAGTTGAATCACATAATGATAATCAATGGGGTCAAAACAACCCTATGCAAGAGTTCGTTAATTTATTAGCGACTACATTTAACCAAACCAGGGGTAGAGTACCCGCGGAACCTAGGGTAGCCAGAACGACAACCTTTAAAGAGTTTAAAAGCGTAGGTCCGCCGGAGTTCAGAGGAATGACGGACCCAATAGAGGCCCAGACCTGGGTAAAAGAAATAGAGAAGGTGTTTGTTATTACAAACGTAGCTGACGCGCAAAAGACTTCTTTTGTGACTTACATGAAGGAGGGGGAAGCCAACTTTTGGTGGAAGGCTCACCAGGGTGGGGCTAGAACATATGCGGTAATGTGGGAACAATTCAAGAAGGTTTTCCTTGAGAATTATTTCCCTACAAGGAGGTAATGGGGGATGGAGATAGAGTTATTAGAACATAAACTATGGGACATGACAGTTACCCAGTATGCGACCAAATTCAATGGCAAGGTTTGCCCCACACCAAGTGGACACTGAGGAGAGGAAGGCTCGTAGGTATGAGTAGGGCCTGAAACCTTGGCTCTGTAGTAGGATTATGGCGTTCCAGAAGGTTTCCTATGGGACCATTCTTGAGAAGGTGATTATAGCAGAAGGCTATAGTGGAGCATTGACTCAATACCACAAAGAGAGGAAGAATAAGAGTAAGGGAGAGGGAGGAACCAAGGTAAAGAATGCCAGTGGCAATATAGCAAAAAGAAATAATTTTACCTCAGAATACTGGAATGGGGAAAGGGGATCCTAAGCGTAGGATCAAAGTGTGTAAGACATGTAGAAAGACTCATCTAGGAGTATGTCTCAAAGGGATTATAAGTACCTTTAAACATTAAGGTAGGGGAGGAGGAGATAACTTTCGTTAATTATATTCGTGAAAATTATTTTATGAATAATAAAGGTAAGCAAGTATCGGTAGATATATATTAATAAAGTTAAGAAAATTTGAATTAATTCTCGGTATGAATGGGTTGAGTCACCATAGAGCTATAATAAATAGTTATAAGAAAAGTGTGAATCTTCGGTTTCTCAGAAAATTCAAGGTAGTAAAATTACGGTAATAAATCATCGAAACGTTATGTTTGTCCAACCTTGACGCAAGTTAGGAGGATGTTAAGGAAGAGGATGAGTCGTTACAATTGCGTATCGGCTATTGTAAATAGGAGTAAGTTAGTGGTTAAGAATGAATACACATGGCCTAGGATCGATGATCTAATCGATCAGTTGAAATGGGCAAAGAATATTTCTAAGATAGATTTGCGTACGGGGTATACTCAGTTGAAAGTAAGGAAGAAGGAGGAGGTGCCTAAGATGACGTCCAGGACTCATTATAGTTATGACAAGTTTTTGGTTACGTCGTTTGGGTTAACTAATGTGCGAAAGTTAGACTTTCTATAAAGGGCGCCGAGCAGGTCGGTGGTAAACAGATAGGTTCTATTGCGAGGTGCTATGGTTGATGGTACCATTAGCATCACAAGATTTAAGAGGAAGGTTAAGTGAGGCACCTATATTATCATTATTATATGATACGAGGAATTTTGTAGTGTATCTCGATGTTTAGCATAGATGACGAGATTGCGTGCTCATGTAGCATGGTAAGGTCATTGTGTATGCATCACGCCAGTTAAGGATTATGAGGAGGTCTATCCTACTTATGATCTATGATTGGCAGCTGTAGTTTTTGAATTAAAAAAAATCTAAAGATAGTAATTATATGGGGAGAAGGGTGAGATATACACGGACTCTAAGAGTCTGAAATATATCTCCACACAGAAAAAGTTGAAATAGGAAGTAGAGAAGGTGATTATAATTGATAAGAGATTATGACTGCGATATGTAATATCATTTTGGGAAGGTAAACGTAGAAGATGACGCGTTAAGTAGGAAGGGTAAGGAAAAGCTATCGATGTTAACGACTCAGAATTAGTTAATAACGGAGATGGCAAGAACATAGTTAGAAGTTAAATTATGGAATGAAGCGGTAGAAATGTTATTCACAATATAGACTCAATCCACAAAAATGGAAAAAGTTAAGTAACTACAACTAAGTAATGAGGAGTACAAGCGAATGAAGAAGAGGATGCAGGATAAATAGAAGACTAAGTATAGTCTTGTTTTGATGGAGGAATTTGAGTTCCAAATAATTACAAGTTAAAAGAAGGACCAATAAAAGGAAGATAGTGTAATATGTTAGTAAGTGTTTAACTTCCAACTCAAATTATTGATAGGAAGTGACAAGTCATGTCAATTAAGATAATACCTTCGGTAAAGATGAAATGAAAGAACCACAATGTCGAAGAAGCATTGTAGGAACTCGAGATTAAAATGAAGAAAACTTTTCTTCATTTGTTTATATAAGTGTAGCGAGATTTTGGGGACAGAATCCTTATCAGGAGGGAAGAATGTGATGCCCCAAAAAATCGGATTTTTAAGAGAATTAAAATTTTATTTGATTATATAGATTAAATGAATTTAATTGATTATTTATGGGAGTAAGCTAATTAAAGGTCGTTCTATGACCTAGACATGTCAGAACATCGTAGGATTTTGGCTACGTGGTAGAATTAAAGTGTTTGAATTTCCAAGATGAAAATAAAAGCTTTCCGATAAATTTTCTGAAAAATACTATTCACGCATTTCTGCTCGGGAATTATTTTTGAAGTTCTGAGAAATAAGTAACGATAGAATATCGAGGTGAGCTAGAATATCTAATAATATTTCAGTTATGTAAAACATAATATTTCGCCAGTGGACTTAATTTGAGAACGTTAGGAAAATCAAGCGTTAAGAAGTTAATGTAATGACTATATGATACGTAGGTATTGAGCGAGGTAGAGTATACGAGTATGATACGAGGTATTATACGAGCATGTATGAATGATGGTATATCGTATATATGAGGGCCCCGAATCCGGGTCTTGAATCACCGCAGATCTGGTACGATCATTCTAACACTATTACTATATTTGCGGAAGATATAAACATAAATTGTTTATACAATAAACTTTACATACTATTCTCCAAGGTCGAGTAACCTTAACTTATACGCGCAATTCATAACTTGACTAACACATAACATTATTATCATACCATACTATTACAAATCTAATCGTACACAATAACTTTAAGCTGGGACTGTCTTTGACCTTTCCTTGTATCCGACGTAATCGTCTTAATCTGCAATGTTAATAATGATATAGCAAGGGTGAGCATAAGATTGCCTATCAAGTTTAAGTTCAATAATATAACGATATATCATGATTGAAAGAATCTGAATAATAAGCAGACTATAATTCAACAATATAATTGTGAACTAGCAGGAACAAGTTTTTTGACTGAACAAGTATTTAACATGAACAATATCTGGACCGAATGGTAATGAAGGTGATCAGCCTTTCATACCTGACTTTATACATACAATATGTACAGAGTACAATTCTACAATGGCAATCAGCAATGATTAACCATAATCATATCTGAATGAAACAACTCTTAGTAGAGTTAAGTAAAACTTGCCTAAACCGTTGATTACTGCTACGCAATTTATAACGCTTTATCCAAAGACCTAATATTAGTAATATAGATCTCCAATATTAGAATAATATAATCACAATATAATACTATTATATATATATATATATATATATATATATATACACACACACACACACACACACACAAAGAATAACCTAAACACATAACCCTATCAGTTTACAACACACGTAGGACTCGGTATCAAGTCAAACTATTGCAGTCTGAGTTGAACCCGACACAAATCCGACATCCCGACGGTCTAGTCGGACTATTCACGAGTTTAAGTTCAATTAAACTCAGCCTTAACACTTAACAATTAACTTAAATAATTTTATTAACAGTCGAAATATTTTTTAAAAGCTCGTAATAATTTTCAGATAATTATTATCGTTTATCATGAATTTTCAATCACTTATATCGTATTTAAATGAAATAAATACCACATAATTCCATTATCATTAATATTTATTTATTATCAAATATTAATAAAATACATGTCATAATATTATAATATATTTATAATATCACAAAGTATTTTTAATACTTTAAAATCACCTTTATATGATTTTTAAACCATTAAATTCATTATTCGATAATTGTTATTAATATTAAAATATTAATATTTTTATGACAAAATATCAAAAGTTATATTTTATAACTTAAAATATTTTTATAACACTTAAATCATTTTTATATGATTTATAAAACATTAATTCAATTTTTCCACAATTTATTTAATATATTTATTAAATAAACTAATTATCATTAATATTGAATAATTAATAAAATTCATCACAAAATATTAAAAGTCACTGAAAATAACTTTAAATTTTTTCTTATACCATAATATTATTTTTCATGATTTTTCATATATTAAATTCATTTTTAAATAATTTATTTAATATTATAATTAAATACAATTTATATTCTAAAAATATTAAATATTTATGAAATATACTCAAAATAATTAAACACAATTTTTCAGACTTTAAAATAATTTTTCGGAATTTATTTTGGATTTTTAATAATTAAAAACTATTTATTTTGATTTATATAATAAAATAAGTATTTTCAAAAATTAAGCGTTGCTATAGGGGCTTTAGGCGACAAATCCGTCGCTGTTGGTGTTCTTCGCGTGTTCTTGAGCCTTGCCCAGAAAACATGTCAGTCTACAAGGTGGGTAGTTTGACCAGGCTTAATTCTTAGTGTAATTAGTTTATGGGCTAGCTTGAAGCTTGATCGTGTAGCTGAATTGTAACACTACAACAACCCACCATCATCTAGGTCAAAACACAACATAACATGACAATCTGGGCGATCAAAGTCGTTGTCAGATGTCACCTGGGTTTTCCAGAAACCCAGGCAGTTCGAGTGGTTATATTGAAGCTCGATTGTCTAAGTGTTCTAATCATTCATATGATCTACCGGCTCAAATGTGTACTCCTTTTGTCAAGGAACAAATAAACCAATAGATCAATTTATCATCACTAGGATCACCAGGAATCATACTGTCAAAGTATGTCAGACGTCTTGTTCATAAGGGTTTCTGGAATTTCCAGAAAACTCAAAATCAGTCTAGGATGACTACTTTGACCATCTCTTATATCCAACACAATTGTTGTTTAAAAGGTTTTTAAGGCACAGATTTATACTTCATCTAGCAGGCTATAATATGAATTCAACAACATCAACAAACAACAAACAACCTGACAGATCTGGTCGTTGCAAAAACCTGTCAAACGCTGATTTTACAGTTCTGGGTTACCCAGAATTATACTCGGTCATGGTCGGTCAACCGACTTTGACCGATTATAACTTACGATCTAGACATCTGATGGTTGTACTACCACTTCTAGATTAAAGACAAAATAACAGACTACCTATCCAAAAGATCAAACAACAAAAATCATAAACGAGCAATGATCTGTGGTCACTGACATTAGGTTGTCAGACCACTTTTCGAGCTCAAGAACAGTTTCTTAAAAATGCTATTTACGTGCATCTAAGTGTTGTAGATATATACTCTATCAACCCAGATCACTTATAGACACCTTTTAACACGACTTAACATAATAGATCATAATGTTAACAACAATCTTTAAGGATTTCCAAAATTTAGGGTTTATACCACTTTGATGCTTGAGCTTTGATTCCGACTTTGTGATCTAATTTTAGTAAGTTAATAGTCTAACTTAGCTTTAATTCTCACTCTCCCTCACTCTTAGTCCCGAAATTCTAGAGAGAGAAGGTCTTGGTAGAAAATGAAAAATGAAAGTGGCTTTCTCTCTCTCTTTAAAACAATATATGTTATGATACAATGCATGAATCTGCTGAAATGGACTTAATGGCTGGAGTTTTAGGAGTCACCAAGTCAAATTAGTTGGTCACCAACTCCTCATTTGGTAAGATTTGCAAGTAACCTCATAAAAATCCAAAAAGTGCATTATAACCATTTTGATTTTAAAATTAATGGTATTTTTGTCAATTGCCCTAACCCTTATGGTTTAGGGTTTGGGTTTAGGGTTTGAACCCTTTAGGATTTAGGATTTGAACCCTTTAGGTTTGCAATTTAATTTCAAAGATTTTCGAATTTCGGTTATCAAAATATAAAATTAATATTTCTAAATTATAATTAGAATTTTCTAATTATATTAAAATTTCCTAATCATAATTTAAATCTTGCTAATTAGGATTAGTATTTCCTAATTAAAATTGCTAATTAAGAAATTAAGGACGAAATTGGTCATTAGGGTTTTTAACCTAAAATTAGGGTTTCTAATAGAAAATAATTTTCTAATTTAAAAATTAGATTAGAGTTTTCTAATTACTAAACTTAAAAATTAGGATTAATATTTCCTAATTAACATTAAAACTATTTAATTACCATTTAGGTTTCCCTAATTATAAATTAGGGTTTCAAATCCCGAAATTAGGGTTTTCTAAATTTGAAATTAGGATTTGCTAATTAATAAGGTTTACCCTAATTAATATTATAGTTAATAGCATTTAAGCAATATAATAATCATTTAAGTTCCCATATTAGGGTTTCATTTTTTGAATTAGGGTTTGAGATTCCCGAAACTGAAATTAGGGTTTTCAGATTTGATTTCTAGGGTTTCTTATAATTCGTAAGAACTTTCTAACCGAACGCTGACGTTCTTAATATACGATTAGGGTTTGTTACATATGTCGTTTACATGGTCAACCCTTGACCCTTAACCACACAATGTATACATACATAACCATATACACCGAACATATTTACGTATACACTTAATCCTGAATAATTCACCTAAATTCTTCACAAAATTTTGAAATCCTCAAAAATTACATCATAAAAATATCAAATGCATACACTTATTTTCTATTTAGGTTCTAATATCGAACCTTAAATTAATTAATTAAAATTTTAAAAATTTTCTAAATTCTCGGATTGTCACATTCACCCCTTCTTCTAAAAATTTCATCCCCAAAATTTATCTTACACTTTACACCATACACTATACACCATTCATACACATTATCACATGCTACCCAATACACCTCTCACAAGAGTAAAAAATTTCAAATTTTGTTGAGGAGTCGTATAGACTATTTGTCTATCATTTTCGCAAAGGTTATATGGAAATTCATTCACAAACCATCATAACTTACAGACACAATGGGTGATTAGCCCGATATGCCCTGTACTGGCCAAGTGCTGCTGATTGGAACAATTTGTTCCTCTTATCCGCCTTGGGAGCATAAACTTTTACCTCAGTCTTTAGCAGAATCCGCACCAAAATAATTTGGTTCGGGAAATTTTTCAAAGAACTCGTAGAGTTTTCAAAAATATTAGTCTAGCTGAATCGAATAACATAGACTCATATCAATAATTCAATTCAATCGAATTATTAAGGTGTAGCCAAACCCCGTTGGCAAATTTAAATTTTTAAAAATATTTTTGAGAATGACGTCATGAAGTTGTACTGTACTAACAGTCCGTTTGAGGATACCATCATTATATGACTTTGTCATAACACATCTTATAATAGTGGAACAATTATTTTCAGATCGGATTCACGCTAAGTATTCATGCGTTTACAACTCTATTAACTTTTATCATCTCTGCACCAGGTTACATAGTACATGAGTGATAAATAAAAATAAATTTTGATATTTCAAATTATCTTTGTCTAGCTGAAACAAGTAGCATAGACTATACTTTAATCTGTTTCAAAAATGATTACGAGCCTACATTTTTTTTATTTTTGTTAAAGCACATAGTGCGTATTTAGCTTGATGTCAAAATTTCGAAGTCTAGCATAGCTATGAGTTTTCGAAAACTTATGTCTCCACTAATAATTATTTTCTTAAACAGTCTATCTATTCTTATTATCCTTAATACTCCGTTTACACACAACTATATCCATTTCGTCAAACCACACTTATGAGTTCATGAACTTGCCACAATCATATGAGTTTAAGAACTTGTCCTAGTCAGACCTTTGGCATCCATTCGCTGAGGGGTTCATAAATATTTCATATAACTATGAATCAAGAATGTCACATAAGTATGAGTTTTAAGAACTCGTACTTAATCCTATATCCTCTACCTATGACCTATCTATTTGTTATATACATGAGAAAGGAATCGCCCTCTTAACACGCATATAGCAAATAGCACGACACAAACATTTCAATGATTATCAGTGTTAAAACTAAGTAGTTGTTACACCAAGTACAATTCCCCGCCAATACAAGGAATCATACAACTCAGCTGCTGACATAAGTCCTCAATTGAAATCCCCACCTAATCTTAACACCCAACAATCCTGCTATAAACTGTTCAATCATTCACTTGATCCTTCTCCATACTAAAACCTTATCCAATCACTGGGTGATCTCGTCATATATATTACGATTCATTTCTATACTATGATCTTTTTATTTTATGATCTCCTATCACTGTACTTTTAGCCTTTTAGACTCTATCTATTCACCACAACTATCAGAGTTAGGGAACTCTGTATCTGTTAACTCGCCGAGATTTGTCTTTTAATCTTACCGACCAACTAACTCTATGTGAGTTAGTACTTATCCTAATCACTGCGGTTATTAGTCTCATGTATTCCAACCTAAGGTTCATAACCTACAACTTTGATACCAACTGTGAGGGCCCCGAATTCGGGTCCTGAATCACCGCGGATCCGGTTCGATCATTCTAACACTATTATTATATTTGCGGAAGATATAAACATAAATTGTTTATACAATAAACTTTACATACTATTCCCAATGGTCGAGTAACCTTAACTTACATACAATTCATAACTTGACTAACACATAACATTATTATCATATCATACTATTACAAATCTAATCGTACACATCAACTTTAAGATGGGACTGTCTTTGACCTTTTCTTGTATCCGACGTAATCGTCTTAATCTGCAATGTAAATCATGATATAGCAAGGGTGAGCATAAGATTGCCCAGCAAGTTTAAGTTCAATAATATAATGATATATCATGATTGAAAGAATCTGAATAATAAGCTGGCTATAATTCAACAATATAATTGTGAACTAGCAAGAACAAGTTTTATGACTGAACAAGTATTTAACATAAACAATATCTGGACCGAATGGTAATGAAGGTGATCAGCCTTTCTTACCTGACTTATACATGCAATATGTACAGAGTACAATTCTACAATGGTAATCACCAATGATTAACCATAAGCATATCTGAATGAAACAACTTTTAGTAGAGTTAAGTAAAACTTACATGAACCGTTGATTACTGCTGCGCAATTTATAGCGCTTTATCCGAAGACCTAATATTAGTAATATAGATCTTCAATATTTGAATAATATCATCACAATATAATACTATTATATATATATATATATATATATATATATATATATATATACAAAATAACCTAAACACATAACACATAACCCTATCAGTCTACAACACACATAGTACTCTGTATCAAGTCAAACTATTACAGTTTGAGTTGAACCCGACACAAATCTGACATCCCGACGGTCTAGTCAGACTATTCACGAGTTTAAGTTCAATTAAACTCTGCCTTAACACTTAACAATTAACTTAAATAATTTTATTAACAGTCGAAATATTTTTCATAAGCTCGTAATAATTTTCAGATAATTATTATTGTTTTTCATGAATTTTCAATCACTTATATCGTATTTAAATGAATTAAATATCACATAATTCCATTATCATTAATATTTATTTATTATGAAATATTAATAAAATACATGTCATAATATTATAATATATTTATAATATCACAAAGTATTTTTAATACTTTAAAATCACCTTTATATGATTTTTAAACCATTAAATTCATTATCCGATAATTGTTATTAATATTAAAATATTAATATTTTCATGACAAAATATCAAAAGTTATATTTTATAACTTAAAATATTTTTATAACACTTAAATTATTTTTATATGATTTATAAAACATTAATTCTATTTTTTCATAATTTATTTAATATATTTATTAAATAAACTAATTATCATTAATATTGATTAATTAATAAAATTCATCACAAAATATTAAAAGTCACTGAAAATATCTTTAAATATTTTCTTATACCATAATATTATTTTTCATAATTTTTCATGTATTAAAATCATTTTAAAATAATTTATTTAATATTATAATTAAATAAATTAAATACCATTTATATTCCAAAAATATTTAATATTTATGAAATATACTCAAAATAATTAAATACTATTTTTCAGACTTTAAAATAATTTTTCAGAATTTATTTTTTATTTTTAATAATTAAAAACTATTTATTTCGATTTATTTAATAAAATAAGTATTTTCAAAAATTAAGCGTCGCTATAGGGGCTTTAGGCGATAAATCCGTCGCTGTTGGTGTTCTTGAGCCTTGCCCAGAAAACATGTTAGTCTACAAGGTGGGTAGTTTGACCAGGCTTAATTCTTAGTATAATTAGTTTCTGGGCTAGCTTGAAGCTTTATCGTGTAGCTGAATTGTAACACTACAACAACCCACCATCATTTAGGTCAAAACACAACATTACATGACGATCTGGGCAATCAAAGTCGTTGTCAGATGTCACCTGGGTTTTCCAGAAACCCATGCAGTTCGAGTGGCTCTATTGAAGCTCGATTATCTAAGTGTTCTAATCATGGTTAATATGATCTACTGGCTCAAATGTGTACTCCTTATGTCAAGGAACATTAATAAACCAATAGATCAATTTATCATCAACAGGATCACCAGGAATTATACGGTCAAAGTATGTCAGACGTCCTGTTCATATGGGTTTCTGGAATTTTCAGAAACTTAAAATCAGTTTAGGATGACTACTTTGACCATCTTATATATCCAACACAATTGTTGTTTAAAAGGTTTAAGGCACGGATTTATACTCCATCTAGCAGGCTATAACATGTATTCAACAACATCAACAAACAACAAACAACCTGACAGATCTGAACGTTGCAAAAACCTGTCAAACGCTGATTTTACAGTTTTGGGTTACCCAGAATTATACTCGGCCATGGTCGGTCAACCGACTTTGACAGATTATAACCCACGATCTAGACATCTGATGGTTGTACTATCACTTCCAGATTAAAGACAAAATAACAGACTACCTATCCAAAAGATCAAACAACAAAAATCATAAACGAGCAATAATCTGTGGTCACTGACATTAGGTTGTCAAACCACTTTTCGAGTTCAAGAACAATTTCTTAAAAATGCTATTTTCGTGCATCTAAGTGTTATAGATCTATGATCTATCAACCCATATCACTTATAGACACCTCCTAACACATCTTAACACAATAGATCATAACATTAACAACAATCTTTAAGGATTTACAAAAATTAGGGTTTATACCACTTTGATGCTTGAGCTTTGATTCAGACTTTGTGATTTGATCTTAGTAAGTTAATAGGCTAACTTAGCTTTGATTCTCACTCTCTCTCACTCTTAGTCCCGAAATTCTAGAGAGAGAAGGTCTTGGTAGAAAATGAAAAATAAAAGTGGCTTTTATTTTTCAATGCATGAATACAATGCATGTTATGATACAATGCATGAATATGCTGAAATGGACTTAATGGCTGGAGTTTTAGGGGTCACCAAGTCAAATTAGTTTTTCACCAACTCCTCATTTGGTATGATCTGCAAGTAACCTCATAAAAATCCAAAAAGGGCATTATAGTCATTTTGATTTTAAAATTAATGGTATTTTTGTCAATTGCCCTAACCCTTAGGGTTTAGCGTTTGGGTTTAAGGTTTGAACTCTTTAGAGTCTAGGGTTTGAACCCTTTAGGTTTGTAATTTAATTTCCAAGATTTTTAAATTTCGGTTATTATAATTAGAATTTTCTAATTATATTAAAATTTCTTAATCATAATATAAATCTTGCTAATTAGGATTAGTATTTCCTAATTAAAATTGTTAATTAAGCAATTAAGGACAAAATTGGTCATTAGGGTTTTTAACCCAAAATTAGGCTAACTAATAGAAAAATAATTTTCTAATTTAGAAATTAGATTAGAGTTTTCTAATTACTAAACTTGAAAATTAGGATTAATACTTCCTAATTAACATTAAAACTATTTAATTAACACTTAGGTTTCCCTAATTATAAATTAGGGTTTTAAATCCCGAAATTAGGGTTTTCTAAATTTGAAATTAGGGCTTGTTAATTAATTAAGCTTTACCCTAATTAATATTATAATTAATAGTATTTAAGCAATATAATAATCATTTAAGTTCCCATATTAGGGTTTCAATTTTCGAATTAAGGTTTCGAATTAAAAAAACTGAAATTAGGGTTTCCAGAACCGATTTCTAGGGTTTTTTATAATTCGTAAGAAATTTCTAACTGAACGCTGACGTTCTTAATATACGATTAGGGTTTGTTACATATATCGTTTACCTGGTCAACCATTGACCCTTAACCACATATTGTACACATACATAACCATATACACCAAACATACTCACGTATGCACTTAATCCTGAATAATTCACCTAAATCCTTCACATAATTTTAAAATCCTCAAAAATTCTATCTTAAAAATATCAAACGCATACACTTATTTTCTGTCTAGGTTCTAATATAGAACCTTAAATTAATTAATTAAAATTTTAAAAATTTTCTAAATTCTCGTGTTGTCACAGTATATATGATGAATAAGTATACGAGTTAGAATACGAGTATTATACGTATAGTATACGTTATAAGGCTTTAAGCCAAATATATTGAATTTGTAGGATTGTGTAGGAAATATTAAAGTCCAATGGGATTTGATAAAGCCCAAATGTAGGAATGGTTAAGTCCAATGCAAGTTAATGAACAAGCCCAAGTGTTTGTTTAATTACAAGCCCAATGTATAATTTAAGTTAGATAAGCTAATTAAATGTAAAGCCCAAAGTAAGAATCCAATAGGTAGGCATGAACCATGGGGCAACCCATGGGTGATCCAAAGTGATTAGGAAGAATACTTAATGGTTAAGTAAATGTGGTGCCCAAGTATTGGATAGATGTTGTGATGGCCAAGCAAAAAGTGTGGAGGCCAAGTTTACTTAGGGACAAAGTAATGAATAGTAAGGAGGTGGATTAAGGAGGTGGAAGTGGCTTAATGACCATTATGCCCTCACTTAGGATTTCCTATAAATAGCAAGCTTGCATTTCATTTGTTGGTTGTTTTTTTATCCAACACCTTATACATTATAAGTTGAGAGCTTATTTACTTAAGAGAAAAAGCTATAAAAGCTAGAAGTTAGTCTTTGTTAATTCAAAGAAGCAAGAAGGAGATTAAGGTTTAGCAAGTGATCATCAAAGGGTAAGCAATCTTGAACCATGTTTCTTTTTTTCTTCCATTGTTAGAGAAGTGGGTAGTGATAGGATTTGTATGCTAAGAAATGAAGAGAATGAACAACTTAATGAACTTAAGCCGTGTAAGTCGCGAATAAGTAATTCAATCCAAAATAAGTTATGACCTTATGAAGAACAATGATGAACTTATCATATGTTTACTTTAAGAAGATAGTATGATTAATGAGAGGTAAGAATGGTGGTTAAAAGACTTAATCTATAATAAGTCATGTGAAATAAATTCATAAGTAGTTTATACTTTTATAAGTTATAAACTCACAAAGAACAAGAAATAACTTATCATGTTTATAAGTTAATGAAGTATGTATGTCAAGATGATAGCATAATGGATTGAACTCGTTTAGAACGATGAACAAATCTTAAGTAACGAAGTTTTGCCGGAATTCATACGATTAGACGAAAATCGTCGAATTCGTGAAATTCTCGGAATGGAAGTTGAATTTTGATATTGAGCTTGGAAACGTTGGTTTTCAATGGAGACAAGTCGTATTTGGCATTATAGAGTTGCGAACTCGAAAATGGCCGAGTTCCGACTTAGAACGAAGAAACGAGTGTTGAACGTTCACGAATGTTTATCGCTTTTGTTAAAAATGGACTAATAGGTGAATTTTTAGTTAACAAAGTCAAATAGATAAAATTCTTGCAAGAACACGTAGAATACATAATTTGTGAACCGTAGGCTCTTGAACGAGCCAATTCGGACTTATAACGAAGAAGTTACAAGCCCGGAATCTCACAAAGTCAAAAATCTGTAAAAATTATCTGAGGCACAGAGTCCGCGCCGCTGCGCGACTCAAGGCAAGAATGGCCGGCGCCGCAGCGCGAGACCGGACCGTAGCCCCTATTAACTGGCATCGCAGCGCGGCCGAATACACTAGGCGTGACGCCACAGCGCCGTGACTGAATCTTAGGAACCAAAAGCCAGCGTCGCGCGAGCCCAAGAGGAGAAGTTGGCGCAGCAGCGCCAGCACTAGATCATGCATAGTAATAAAAGCTTACAAGTAAGGAAATAAAGATAATTGATTAGTAATGAACCAATACATTATTGAACTTAATGTTGCATCATTAAGGATGTTATAAACCTTAAGTATAACTAAAGGTTGAAGATAATCAATTGAGCGGGAACGAAGAACGTAAAGGTTAAGTAAACAAATCGTGAATGATATTTATTGTTAGTACTTCACCAATGACGATCGAGTTTCGATTAATAACGTAAGAACATTAATAAGCCGTGAGGAAGGATGTTTAACTCGAACTAAGTTGTGTTAATGAAATTATTTCAATTAAGTTATAAAAGGGAAAGAAAATGATAAGAACGATGTAAAAGAACGACGGCAAGCCGGATCCTATAATAACAAATCTACTATATGATTAGATTGAGAAGAAGGGTAAGATTTTTTAGGAACCATGTATGTTCATTCATAACCTAATGTGGTATGTTGTGTGATTATGTGTTGTAGAAACCATAAAGGCTCAAAGGAAACATAATTTTACTATAGCAGACGCTAAAGGCAAGTTTTTCTTAAACGCTTGTCTAACCTTCATGTTAGCCAGGTTTTCAAATGATTTAAGTTATGAGATGCATGTATGATTTTAAAGAAAGAGTCGATGCCAGTTTTAACTCAGCTAGACTAATCTTGATAGATTGATTGATATATTTACAAGTCTTTCAATATACAATTGCTAATGCTATCCCACGCCAACTGTTTGGTACGAATTCAAGGTAAGCCTGAATATGAATAAATAAATGTATTTTCATCGAGTATTCGATGGGCACGTGAGGTTGCCACAACTTAAACATACATACGTTTAATGGATGTAGTGTTGATCAACATAGAGTACTATAGGCTGATCACCTAAAAGTGCTCGTAAGATATGCCGGACTTACGGACTTCGAGCTAGGTTGTCCTTTTCAAAGAAATTATGAAACGCTGATGGTCTTGGACCAGATTTGGTGTTTTACTGAATATTGTTATGGTAAAACATTTTGAAGGAAAATGAATGTTGTTTTAAGTTATTGATAGTACTTCGTAACTATTATCCAGTTACTGAAGATATACGATTTATATGTTTCAAGCATGCTTTTAAAATGAAATTATTGTACTTACTAAGCTTGTTATACTCACTCTTGCTTGAACCATATGAATACAGCTTAGACCGAATGGATCGAAGGATTCGACAAGGATAAAGGGAAGGCTAAAGCGAACTTGTAGATTACCTATGTAATAGTATAGGTTTGTAATGAAAATATTTGATATTATGACAAGAACAAATGTAACGGTTATAAAGAACCTGGGGAATGGTAGTATTGTCTTGGAATATATATAAGACATATTCGTTCTTCTGAGGCATTTCAATTGAATATTTGTGTGAACTGTAGCATCGTGGAGCACCATAAGTCGGGTTGGAAGAGACCCGAATTTGGGGGCGTCACAACTGAGGAATTAAAAATCATCCGTCTGTGGATTTCGGTCATTTCTGTTTGAAATTTGGAAATAACTTTCTTCTACATAGTTGTAGATAATTAAATTTCCTATGGAATGGACATAAAATTCGTATTTTTCTGATAAAAGGGATATTTATTATGAATTATTAAAGTTTCGAAAATAAATATGCTTATTAAAAACATGGTTGGCCCCACTTTTGGTTGTTATGGAATTTTCTGAATTTTGTGGGCCCCACTTGTGGTGTGCTTAGTTTGGTCAAGTGGTGTGCTTGAAATTTTTTTATTAAAATATTTTTTTTATTAAATTTTAGAATACTTTAGCGTTCTGGCATTTTTCTATAAATAGAGTACTTAGTTAGAATTGAAAATCACACCAGAATCAGAAGTTTTCTCTCTCTATAATATCGAGTGTATTTTTGTGAGTATTTAGATACTTTGAGAGTTGCTGTTCAGTGCAAGTTTCCTTAAACATTATATCTGATATTCCAGTCAAAAGTACTGTTCTTTTGAGAAGGGATGTTATTTTCCTTGTAAATGATGTTGTTGGGGTATATTTAAATTTGATGTTGAAAGTAAATATTCATGATTATATGTAAAGTCCTTCAGTGAATATATGTACAAGGACTTAGTGGTAGATCAAATCTGTTAGGTTGATCTAAGCTTTTAATGTTTATCATTTTGTAAATAAATGTATAGATGAAAAGATCAAAGCTATTAGGTTGATCTATATCTTGAGATGTAATAGATAGGCTTCAACAGAATCGTAGTCTATCGAGCTGATCAAGAGATTCCAGTAGCTAAGGCAGAATCGTAGAGCATTGAAAATTGTAGTGTGTCTGCTTTGGAGGGCCTCTCACAGAATCGTAGAGTGGTTCAAACGTTTGCCAAGCCAACACAGAGATCGTAGTGTGTTCTAAAAAATGTAGAGTCTGCAAGTTAAGCAAGTGAAGATCATAATGTGTTAGTACTTAAGATACATTGTAGTGTTCTCGTTTGCTAGTATCGAATGAAGCACCAAGGTGGCTAGACACCACGATCAGAATCGTAGAGCATCATCTGTCGGTATCAGAAGCATCGAGCCTTGCCCATTTGTTTAAGAATAAATCCTAACAAATGTGGAATGGATTATAAACGTTGAAGTTGTAATGCCCGAGAAAATTGGATTTTTATGATAATTAAATTTTTATTCGATTATGTGGATTAAATGAATTTATTTGATTATTTATGGGAGTAAGCTATTTGAAGGTCGTTCTATGACCTAGATATATCGAAACGTCGTAGTATTTTGGCTACGTGATAGAATTAAAGTGTTTGAATGTTCAAGACAAAAAAAAGCTTTCTGAGAAGTTTTCTAACAAATACTATTAACGCATTTCTACTCGGGAATTATTTTTTGAATTTTCGAGAAATACGTAATGATAGAATATCAAGGTAAGATCGATTATCCAATAATATTTCAGTTATGGCAAACACAGTTTTTCGCCTGCGGACTTAAAACCTAACGGTAAGGGAAAGTGATTTTCGAGAAGGAAATGAAATGCGTATAATGAATCAAACGATAATCGTATAATACGTAGGTATTGTACGAGGTAATGAATACGAGTATGATACGAGGTATTATACGAGTATGTATGAATAATGCTATGTCGTATATGAATAAGTATACGAATGGAATACGAGAGTAATACGTAAATTATACGTTATAAGGCTTTAAGCAAAATGGATTGGACTTGTAGGATTGTGTAGGAAATTGTAAAGTCCAATGGGAATTGATAAGGCCCAATGGTAGAAATGGTTAAGTCCAGTTGGAATTAAAGGTTAAGGTCCAAAGTGATTTAATGAACAAGCATAATGTTTGTTTAATTGCAAGCCCAATGTATAAGTTAAGATTATTTAAGCTATAAGGAAAATATATGAACCAATAGGGTATTGGATGGTTTAAACTCATGAGGCAACCCATGAATGACCCAAAGTGGTGGCCAAGTAAAGTACTTGGTGGCTAAGCAAAAGATAAGTTAAGACCAAGTAAAGTGCTTATGCTTGGTAGCTAAGTAAATGTGATGAGCAAGCAAGAGATAAGCTAGGTGATAAGCAAGTGAACTTAATAGCTAAGTAAAGTACTTATACTTAATGGCTAAGCAAGAGATAAGTTATGTAATGACCAAGTAGACTTAATGGCTAAGTAAATGTGGAGGCCAAGTAAACTTAGTGCTTAAGCTAGGAATAGTAAGGAGGTGGAGTGGCTTTATGACCATTAGACCCTAACTTTGAGATTCCTATAAATAGAAGAGGTGCTAGCTCATTTGTTGGTTGTTTTCATTTCATCCAACACATTACAACTTATTGGTTAGAGAGAAAGACTTAGAAAAAATAAAAAAGTTAGAAAAGTTAGATCTTTGAAATTCAAGAAGCAAGAAGAAGAACAAGGCATAGTCAAGTGATCTTCATGGGTAAGAACTTAAACCATGATTCTCTTTCTCTTCCATTGCTAGAGAAGTGAGTAGTGGTAGAACATGTATGCTAAGAAGGAGTAGGAATGATTAATCAAAAGACTTAAGCCGTGAATAAATCATATGGTAAGATAAACAAGAAATGAAGTTTTGAACTTATGAAGAACAAGTAAGAACTTATTATGTTTATAAGTTAATAAAATATGTATGTCAAGATGTTAGTATAATGGATTGAATCCATTTGAAACAAAGAACAAATCATAAGAAACAAAGTTAAGGCGGAATTCACAAGTTTGGACGATAATCGTCGAATTCGTGAAATTCTCGGAATGGAAGTCGAATTTTGATATTGAGTTCAGAAACATTGGTTTTCGATGGAGTATAGTCTCATTTGGCATTCTAGAGTTGTGGACTCAAAAATGATCGAATTCTGACTTAGAACGAAGAAACGAGCGTTAAACGTTCACGAACGTTTATCGTTTTCGTTAAAATGAACTAAAAGGAGAATTTTGAGTTAACATATTCGAAATTGTAAAATTCTTGCATGAACACGTAGAGTATGTAATGTGTGAGCTAATGGATTTTCAGCGAATCAATTCAGACTTATAATAAAGAAGTTACGAGTCTGGGAATCTCAAATACAAAGATGTCTGTCAAATTTTTCTGGGACTGAGGTCTGGCGCCGCAGCGCCAGACAAAGCCTTATAAGTCATGCCGCAACGTCAAGAATGATGTGTGAGCTACTGAAGTCTCATGCCGCAGCGCGACCAAATGAACTAAGCATGGCACTGCAGCGCCAAGGCCGGGTTTCAGCCATTGCTGACTCGCGCCGCAACGCGGCATAGAGAAGGGAAGATGGCGCCACAGTGCCAGCACTAGAAGGTAGATAGAGAAGAAAGATTTTGAATGTAAACTAAAGGAGAAGTGAACAAAGAGTGAATTAAATCCTTAATCAACTTGATCTAACATCATTAAGGATGTTATAAACCTTAAGTATAACACTAAAGGTTGGAGGTAAGTCAAATGAATGTGAACGGGAACGGTATGTAATAAGTGTACTTAACCAATGACGATCGAGTTTTGATTAATAGTGTAAGGACGTTAGTAAGCCGCGAGGAAGGATGATTAACTCGAAACGAGTTGTGTTACTGAAATAATTTCAGTTAAGTTATAGAAGAGAAAGAAGTTGGTAAGAATGATGTAAAAGAACAATGGCAAGCCGAAACCAATAATAACAAATCTAATACATGATTAGATTGAGAAGAAGGGTAAGATTCATTAGGAGCCATGTATGTTCATTCATGAACTAATGGGGTATTTTATGTGGTTATGTGTTGTAGAGACTGTAAAGACTCACAGAGAAAGTAATTTTACTGTAGCAGACGCTAAAGGAAAGTTTTTCTTATCGTTTGTCTAACCTTCGTGTTAGCTAGGTTTTCAGTGATTCATCATATGAGATGCATGAATTATTTTACGAAAGGGTCAATGCCAGTTTTACCTCGGCTAGACTAATCTTGAAGAGTTAATTGATTTATTTAGAAGTCCTTCAATATAGAATTGATAACGATATCCTACGCCAATTGTTTGGTACAACTTCAAGGTAAGCCTGAGTATGAATAAACAAATATATTTTACATCGATTATTCGATGGGCACGCGAGGTTGCCAAAACTTAAATGTACATACATTTAAAGGATGTAGTATTGATAAACATAGAGTACTATAGGCTGATCACCTAGATGTGCTCGTAAGTTATGTCGAACATACAGACTTAGTGTCGGGTTGTCCTTTTCAAAGAAATTATGAAATGCTTATTGTCTTGGACCGAAATTGATGTTTTACTAAATATTGTCATTGAAAAACATTTTGAAGGAAAAGTGAAGAGCTATTTTGAATTATCGATAGTACTTCATAACTATTGTTTAGTTACTGAAGATATACTATTCTTCTGTTTCAAGCATGTCGTTTAAATGAAATTATTGTACTTGCTTAGCTTGTTATGCTCACTCTTTCTTGAACCATATGAATGCAGCTAAGACCGAACGGACCGAAGGTTCTGGCAAGGATAAAGGGAAGGCTAAGGCAAACCTGTAGATTATCTATGTAACAGTATAGGTTTGTAATGATAATATTTGATATTATGACATGAACAAATGTAACGGTTATAAAGAACCTGGGGAATGGAAATATTATTTTAGAATATATATATAAGGCATATTTGTTCTTTTGAGGAATGTCAATTGAATGTATGTGTGAACTGTAGCACCGTGTACCACCATATGCCGGGTTGGAAGATACCCGGATTTGGGGGCGTCATATGTTGGTATCAAAGCATTAAGTTATAAAACTTAAGGGGGGAAAAACCTTAGGCTAATAACCTCGTTAAGGAAGGAAAAGTCCGAAGGAAGTAAACTCAAGTTTTATTTGAGTCGAATGAGTTAATAAGGTATTGAAAAAACTCAGTACCGAAAGATTTGAAAGATGAAAATTAACCCTAAATAAATTAAATGTGATTTGTGCTTATACTATTGTGTGTTATGTACTAATCAATATGTTATGTGTTATTGTAAGATGTCGATCGATAGCTTGATGTATAGAGCTATACACGCGATGAGCGAAGAAACTGTGAACATAGTAGATCCTATACCTATGCTAGTGGCGGAGGTATCATTAGTAATTCTAGAAGAGTCAGAGCCAGAGGAGTACTTTTTTGAGGAAGACTACTCTGAGGGAGATATGGATATAACATCATATCTTAATATGATGAGCAATGAGGAGGAAGTAATGGATGTAACATCGGTTGGTATGGTGGTACCTACACAAGAGTCATCACCCCCAGATGCAATGAGAGCATTGTATCTGGCAGTGCTTGACAAGAATGTGCAACCGTGTACAGTTTTGCAAAACCAGAATGAAGTGATTAGTGCCCTTTATGAAGTGAAGGAGCCTACAGAAGCAGATTTTAAGTCAGAGCATGATGAGAAGGTGCTCATGATAAATAAGGCTAGGGATTATATGAACGAGGTAGTAGAGCTTCGTAAGAAACTGGTTGAGAAAGACTAGAAGATAGCACAGATGTCTTACATCCATGAGAGTGCTCATAAGAATTTTAAGCTGAAAGTTGCTTGTTATTCTATTGAGTTGAGACAAACTCGACATACTATTAGTCAGGATATATTATAGCGAGTATTACGAATAAGAAACACGAGGATGCTGTTATGCATTATTAGAAGTCTAGAGTTATAAATATGTGTGTAGTGAAGTAAAATCCTTTTTTGTTTAAAAGGGTAGTCTTTATGTAAATCCCAACTTTTATGAAGTTCAGTTGCGGGATATAAATGTAATAGCTTTTGGGCTATGGAAACAAATTGTAAATAGTTTCAAACTATGAAGAAGCATTTGAATATAATGAAGTTTTCATTTAATATGCTTTGTTATGGTATGAGTTGTTATGTGGCGAATAATAATGAAGTACGTAAATAGATAATAATGAAATTTTAGTTATTTAATCAGAAAATGCCACTAAGGGGAAGACAACGTAATCAGGAAGCGGAATCACATAATGATAATCAAGGGGGTCAGTACAACCTTATGCAAGAGTTCGTTAATTTATTAACGGCTGCGTTTAATCAAATCGGGGGTAGAGTACCTGCGGGACCTAGGGTAGCCAGAATGACTACCTTTAAAGAGTTTAAAAGCGTAGGTCCGCTGGAGTTCAAAGGAACGACGGACCCAATAGAGGCCCAGACATGGGTGACAGAAATAGAGAAGGTGTTTGTTTTTACAAACGTAGGTGATGCGCAAAAGACTTCTTTTACGACTTACATGATGAAAGGGGAAGCCAACTTTTGGTGGGAGGCTGACCAGCGTAGGGCTAGAACCGATGTGGTAACGTGGGAACAATTCAAGAAGGTTTTCTTCGAGAATTATTTCCCTACAAGTAGTATGCAAGGGATGATGGAGATTAAGTTCTTAGAACTTAAGCAACGGGACATGACGGTTCCCCAGTATGCGGCCAAATTTAATGAATTGGTATGGTTTACTCCACAGCAAGTGGATACTGAGGAAATGAAGGCTCGTACGTTTGAGCATGACCTAAAACTCTGGCACTATAGTAGGATTTCTGTGTTCCAGAGGGCTTCCTATGGGACCATTCTGGAGAAAGCAATTATAGCAGAGGGTGGTAGTGAGGCATTGACCCAATACCACAAAGAGCGAAAGAAAAAGAGCAAGGGAGAGGGAGGAAACAAGGCAGAGAGTGCTAGTGGTAGTGGCAGTATTCCAAAAAAAAGAAAGAATTTTAACTTTGGGAATACTGGAATATGACAATGGGATCCTAAACGTAGGATGGAAGCTTGTAAGACATGTGGCTTTCCACATGTAGACAGGAGGGTCATATATCACCCAATTGTCCTAATCCTAAGAAAAACCATGGCTGTTTTTGTATGTGGGTCTTTGGACCACATGGAAAAAAAAAATTTGCCCAAATAAGGGGTTGGAGGAAAGTAAGGGTGCTAGTAGTGGTAAGTTAGTCATTACTGGACCACCATCGTCGGGTAGACCTAGGGCCCATACTTTTAATATGATTGTCCAATATGCGGTTGCATCAACGGATGTAGTAACATGTATCATTCCAGTCAATACAATGAATGCTTATGAACTATTTGATTGGAGTGCTACTTGATCTTATATAGCATGTGAAATTGCTAAGTGATTAAGTTCATTCCCGAAAGGATTATAAAAACATTTAAACGTTAAGTTAAAGAATGAGGAAATAACTCTCATTGAATATTTTCATGGAATTGTTTCATGGATAATAGAGGTAAGCAAGTATCAGTAGATAAGTACCGATAAAGTTGAAAGAATTTAAAGTAATTCTCGGTATAAATGGGTTGATTAACAAGAGAACTTTAATAAATTGTTAGAATAAAGTAAGAATCTTTGATTTTCTAAGAAACCCAAGGTAGTATTTTACGGTAATAAATTACAGGAACTTTCTTATTGTCTAACCATAACGCAAGCTAGGAGAAATTAGAGGAAGAGGAGTATAGAACATATGTTCCATGTTGTGGACACCTAGAGAATAGGAGTGCTGAAGTTATTAGTAAATAAGAAGGATAAGTCGTTACGGTTGCGTATCGACTATCGTGAGTGGAGTAAGTGAGAGGTTGAAAGTAAATATCCATTACCCAGGATCGATGATCTATTTGATTAGTTGAAAGGGGCAAAGTATTTCTCCAGGATAGATTTGTGTACGGGGTATCGTCGATTGAAAGTAAGAAAGGAGAATGTGATGACGTTCAGAACTCGTGTGACAATCCGAAAATTCATAAAATCTTGCATGATTAGAATAAAGGTTAAAGAATAAAACCTAGAAGAGAATTTGAGGATTTATTTAAAATTTTCAAGTAAAACCTATATGCTTTGCTATTCGAATGAGAATAGAGAAAACATGAGTTACAAAATTTCAAAACCCTAGAAATGAATTAATATGTAATTGAAGGGATATCAAGAATACGGTATTACGATACCTATAAAGTCGATGTGAACTGAATAGTCTAAGAAATGTTATATAAGTACATATGAAAATTTTATTAAGGAGATAAGATTTCGGATGAAGAGATGCTATGGGGTTAAACGAAGATGAGTATATATATATATATATATATATATATATATATATATATATATATATATATATATATATATACTGTAACATTCCAGAATTTTAATTGTAATGTTTAAATATTTATTGAATTATATAAATATTTAATAGATGTGTTTATAGTTGAATAAATATTTGTTTAATTGATTTGATTTTATTTGATTAATTATTTGTTAAATAAATAATTAATGAGTTAAGGAAATTATTATTATAATGATATTTCAATTTGATAGTTAATTATTTGTATGGAGTTATGTGATTAAATGATTTATTTAATAAATTGTTATTTGAAGTAATTAATTAAGTATGAAAACTTAATTAAAATATAGTGTGACAAATAACTATATTATAAGGAGTATTAAAATAAATTAAAGTAGTTTTAATTGAGTTTACCCAAACAAGGCTTAAGTATATTAAGTATTTAATTTTAAAAGATTTTGTCAAACAAAGCCTTATCACTTTTGGATTTCTAATTTTTTTATTTAAATAAAATAAATTAAAATAATAAATATAGTATATTTATAATATATATACATTAGTTTTGTAACAAATATCTTATTAAGTTTGGCGTATTAAGGATTAATAGTTTTATTTTTACGCATTATAACTATCAGTTTGTTTTCTTTTTATGCATTCTAGTTGTTGAGAAAAGAGAGACGAACATTCAGAGTGAATTGAGTGAGAGTTGATAGGAAACCTAAGGATTTCATATTGATTATCAGTGGTGATAGTAAGGATTGCAAGCAAATTAAATGTATTTTTACATAACCTTAGTATTGTGTGTGTGTGTATATATATATATATATATATATATATATATATATATATATATATATATATATATATATATATATATATATATATATGTTTATGTGTATCACGACATAGTTTTGGTCATGTTTTGTGAATTCAAAATTCTAAGTTTATGATTATACAACTAAGTACTTGTAGTTGTATGTGTTTTTGATGATTAGAATTTGTGTTTAAACCAGAATTGTATACTAATTTCGTATGACAGTAGGAAGAAAATAATGTCAGTATATGTATTTTTCATATGGCTTATGTAAGTATTACTTTTGATGATCAATTGTATGTTAAATTGCAAATTGAAGCTTGTTCATACTAATTCGTTAAGAAACGAGCATAACATAATTTGAATGAAGTGATTTGGTCAAGTATAGACATTACAGTGATGATTTTTCAAGAGATGTCAAAAAAATGAGTTTTTATATGAAAACTTAAAATTTGAGAAATTAAACTAGTTTTAGTTGATGTTAAATTATTTTAATTGGTTGAATATGTTAGCAATCATGTTTATGATAGTGCTATATTTATTTTATATGTTAATTTCACTGTTTGGTGGGTGAAATTCGTGTTTGTTGGGCTAAAGTCGGCTACTGTTCATAGCCGTCTCTGCCTCTGTCTGTGCACCAGCGCAGCTGCGCTGGTGCCAAGTCTAAAAACTGCGCAACTGTGCCGGTTCCAAGCCTATGTATGGCGCAGCTGCGCGCTATACACTGATCTGAGACAGTTTGTTCTGCTGCTACTGCAGACCTTGAAACACCCCTATAGCTCAGTCTAAGGTTGTGTTAAGATGTCAAACATGTGATAACATGGTTAAAACAGAATCGTGTTAGGTGGTTAGTAGTTTCAAAGTTTCAAATGATTATAAGTTATGAGCGTGTTATGTTATAACTTAGTTTATACAATGAATGTTAGATAAGTGCTGTGATGTTAACACTTGGATTTTCTAAAATGTAAATGGTAATGTAAGACTTGTATTGAAATAATAAGTCTAACTAGAAATGCGTGTTATGTTGGAACGTGAATGTTAGTATATCTAATAGACGGTGGTTCTAAACCAATATGTAGGTGAACGTGAGTTTAATATTATAGCATACACTCGAGGCAAGTTTCTAAACTTATCTTTTTACATTGAGCAAGTTCTTGTATCTAGTTTTTTTATGATTTCTAAATCTAGATCTTGTTCTGATATTGATCAAGTTATTCTTGTCTTTAACTTGTTATCTAGCATACTAGTTTACATATTCTGATATACTAATGTTGAACAAGTTTTATCGTTTAAATTACTATTTGTTATGCATGCTTCTAAATAACCTTGGCTTAATATTGTTCAAGCAAATCACGTTATGATTATTCAATGTTTATGCTATTAGATTATTCCCAAAGCATGGCCTTAATTTACAATGTCGATTCAGTTATGATTTATTCTATAGCATAAGTTATTACCTTTTTATTCAACTAATCCTTAGTTGATGTTCGTTGAATTCCAAATTACCTTGAAACGTATCCAAACCAAACTTACTTTGGGGCGGACTTGTATTCTAAATACTGAGATGAACAACCCTATTATTAAGGGATAATTTACGCTTAGCGTTGAAATATTTGGGCACAATACATTGTACGAAGGGTTGATCCCCCTAAGTACGAGGAGTCTTTATAGTTTTATGATTGTTAAAGTTGAAGTTGAAAGATTACTTACAACTGTGGGCATAGTTCATGGTCTTATGACCCTCAGATATATAATCCCTATTTTGATTCCAGTCTTTTGTTATTAGTGATAGAGTACTATTCAGTTTTGATGAGGCAATTCATTGGCAGTTATCATTATCTTGTTGATTCATTGTTATATCTAGTGAGCATTTGTTTTGCTCACTCTTGCATAAATTTAATTATTGCAGCTAAAGTTGAGAAGGTCGATGAGCTTTCAAATAGCAAAGGAAAGGGAAAAATGTACAAGTGATGAAGACTTGTAATTTCATTTAATGTTATGATGATAGACTTTTAAATTAATGATGTGATGTAATAATTTTATTTTCGCACTTATATGATGTTTAAGGTTAGACAACCTGGGAGATTTTATTAATGTAATCCCTTAAGGGAAGTTTTATTATTCAATTTTTATTATGATTGGGTAGTTATATATGAAAGTATTATTTAAGTGAACACCAAATCTTGTGGTAATGAAGTACTGGGATTTGTGGGTGTCACAAGTTGGTATCAAAGCTTTAGGTTATGAACATTAGGTGTGGAAAAGCCTTAGGAAGTAACCTTTTAAAAGATAATGGTGATAAACTCTTATCGAGTTTTAAGGAAAAAGTAATAAAACACTTATGTGCTTATGTGATTACAACTTATGTGCTCGTGAGTGTCGAGTAGTAATGATTAGTAATTAAAACTTAAAATTTTGTTATCAGGATGACTAATGTCGGAGAATCCAGTCAGGCTAAGGAGGAAGGACCTCATATGCCTAAAGAGGTCTTGTGTCATTCCGGTGGTTTGGGAACAACTACTGACATGGGAGTCAGCCACGTTGGTCACAGTGGTTGAAGATGAGGATGATGAGGTAGAAAAGGATCAGGAGGATCCTGTTGAGCTGCCGCTGGCGAATGAGGATGACGATGACGAGGAGGAAGAGATTCCACTGAACTCGATAGCTGCTCGTATGTACGATGAAGTCTACGACCGCAATGTGGAACTTCAGGATATTGTCAAGGAGTTGCAAGAAATAGTAGTTGAACAACAAACCTCGATGGCACAGAAGGACGATGAGATCCTAGATCGAGAGGAACGTCTGAATAATGTTGAAGAGAAGCTGGTCCACACTGAAGAGGAGAACGAGCAAATGACAGAGGAGATTACAGAGTTAAAGAACAAGCTGAAGGAAGAAGATACTAAGAGGGCAAGAGCCGAAGACGCATACAGGGAAGCTTATCAACGAGCCGAAATAGCATAGAGAGACACACAATCAAAGAGGATGAAGATGGAAGAGATGAGTAACGTATCCAACACAATGATCAATCGATCTCAAGATCGGGTCATGGGTTATCCTATTCAGTTCGAGACGCTGCCATCATTCATATTAGATCACAGAACAATGTTCTGGATTATAGAGGAAGAGCGTCATAAGGCTACGCAGTATCTTAGTAGGACATTGTAGGGGTTGTATCTGTTATGCGATTAATAAAATGCTAAATAATATATAAATCCCTAGTGATATGTAATCTATGGGATATGATGACGATGTTATCCTGAAACTTTACTAGTTCAGGAAAGTAATGCAAATTGCAGAGATGCTATTATTAGGGTGTTTTCAAAAATATTATGAAGGAATAAAAGTTATTATTTTATTTTATTTCAAGTGTGATGTGTTTTGTGATGATAATCTTTTATGGAGTGCAACTTAAGTATAAAATACTTAAAAGAATTGAGAAATAATCTAACGGGTGTATTTTTAACAGAAAATGTCTCCAAGACGTCAACCATGACAAGGACCTACCAATAACAACAATGTTGAGGCTAATCCAGTTCAGCAATTCGTGACGTTACTAACAGGAGCATTGCAGAATCAGCCACAAAATCAAGGTACAACATTTAAGGATTTTAAGGCGGTGGGACCACCTGAATTCCGTGGGACCATGAATCCCGTGGAGGCACAATTATGGATCATGGAAATAGAGAAGGTATTCGATGTTGCGAGAGTAGGGGAGGATCAGAAGACTGCTTTCGCAACATTCATGTTGAAAGAAGAGGCTAGTTACTTGTGGCAAGTCAATAAAACCCGAGGAGGTCAAGGGATAATGTCTTGGGAAAGGTTCAAGGAAATATTCTTTGAGACCTATTTTCCAGAAAGTTCGAAGAATCAGATGGAGGTGCAGTTTCTAGAATTGAAAAAGGGCACAATGACAGTGTCGGAGTATGCAGCGAAATTCAATGAGTTAGCAAAGGTTTGCGTCATATCAAGTGAATACGGATGAGCGCAAGGCAAGGAGATTTGAACAGGGACTGAAACCCTGGTTGTACAGTAGGGTTTCCCTGTTCCAGCTAAAGATGTTTGCAGCGGTGCTTGAGAAAGCAATTCTCGCTGAAAGTGGAGGCGAGGCTGTAACAAAGCACAACCAAGAGCAAAGGAAGAAGAAGAATGAAGTGGAGATTAAGAATGGAGGTGGTAGTACTGGAAACGACAACAACAATCTAAAGAGGAAATGGAGTGGAAATGTGAGTGATGGAAGTCAGTAGGGTAACCAGAAAAATTAGAAGTTCGAAGCATGTGTTACATGTGGGAAGTTTCACAAGGGCGTGTGCTTGATAGGGAAACGAGTATGCTTCAACTGTGGCTAAGAGGGTCACATTGCCCCAAATTGCAATCAACCCAAGAAGAATGTTTGCTACACCTGCGGGTCGAAGGACCATTTTGCTCGCGAGTGTCCAAAGAAGAAATCTGGTGAGACAGCTGGAAGCAAGGTAAATGGCGGTGGAGGTGCACTGACTATTGCTGGGCCAACATCATCGAATAAGCCTACATCTAGAACCTTTAACATGACGGTGCAGGACGCGGTGCAATCATAAGATGTCGTGTCAGGTATTATCCTAATCAATGATATTTTTATTTGATTCGGGAGCTACTTGCTCGTTTATATCTGATGAATTTGCTAAGAAGTTAGAAATACCTAGTGAAGAATTGAATTTCCCTTTAAATATAGAAATTGCGAATAGGGAAGTAATTCTTGTTAGGTTCGTATACAAGAACTGTAGGGTGAACTTTAAGTGGAATATCACGATGGTAGATTTAATTCCGATTAGACTTGGAGAGTTTGATGTTATTTTGGAAATGGATTGGCTATTCAATTATGGAGCAGTAATTGATTGAAAAAGGAAATGTGTAAACCTTCTGACTCCGTCAAAGGTAATTTTCTATGGTAGAAAATTTCCTAGACAAAGGAGATGTCTGACGGTTATGCAGGCCAAGAAGTTGTTTAGTCAAGGCTGTGTGGGTTATTTAGCTTACATAGTCGATACTCAGAAGAAGGGGGTAAAACTTGAGGAGATACCAGTGGTTAGGGACTTTGTGGACGTATTTCTGGAAGATTTGTCAGGACTTCCGCCGTACAGAGAAATTGAGTTCGTGATCAACTTAGCGCCAGGAACTACTCCAATATCAAAGGCCCTGTACAGAATGGCTCCGATGGAGATGAAGGAACTAATGGTACAACTGCAAGAGCTTTTAGACAAGAAATATATTCAGCCTAGTGTATCACCATGGGGAGCGCTGGTGTTATTCGTGAAGAAGAAGGATGGGCCAATGCGTCTTTGCATTGATTATAGGGAATTGATCAAAGTCACTATTAAAAACAAATATTTGTTGCCAGGAATAGATGACTTGTTTGATCAACTGAAAGGTGTTAGATATTTCTCGAAAATAGATTTGAGAAGTGGGTATCACCAACTGAAAGTAAGGAAGGAGGATGTACCTAAGACGGCATTCCAAACTCGGTATGGACATTACGAATTTTTGGTGATGTCTTTTGGTTTGACAAATGGCCCTACAACGTTCATGGATTTGATGAACGGGGTGTTTAAATCATTTTTAGACAAGTCTGTGGTAGTGTTCATCGATGATATTTTGGTGTACTCTAAGTCTCAAGAGGAACACGTGGAACACTTACGTCTAACGCTAGAGACGCTAAGAAAAGAAAAGTTGTACGCAAAATTTTATAAATGTGAATTTTGGCTGGAACGTGTACAATTTCTTGGTCATTTAATCGATAAGGATGGGATTTCAGTGGATCCACCAAAAGTCGAAGCTGTGATAAATTGGGAACAACTAAGAACACCTTCGGAGGTGAGGAGTTTCTTGGGACTGACCGGTTATTATAGAAGATTTATTCAAGAGTTTTCCAAGATTGACACTCCGCTAACAAATTTGACAAGGAAAGCTGTAAAATTTGTTTTGATCGAGAAATGTGAAGAGAGTTTTCAAGATTTGAAGAAGAAGTTAAGTGTGGCACCTGTGTTGTTATTAACAGATAATACGGGAAACTTTGTGGTCTATAGTGATGCCTCACGCAAAGGATTGGGTTGTGTCCTTATGTAGAACGACAAGGTTATTGCATATGCATCAAGGCAACTAAAAGACTACGAGAAAGGGTATCCGACTCATGATTTAGGGTTGGCGACGGTTGTGTTTGTACTGAAGAT
Organism: Panax notoginseng; assembly: GCA_016801055.1. Classification (NCBI taxonomy): domain Eukaryota; kingdom Viridiplantae; phylum Streptophyta; class Magnoliopsida; order Apiales; family Araliaceae; genus Panax; species Panax notoginseng. Next base: position 127,787,953 of record CM029020.1, on the reverse strand, counting down.
ATGGAGACACTATCTGTACGGAGAGAAATATGAGATTTACACAGAGCATAAAAGTCTGAAGTATATTTTCACACAGAAAGACCTGAACATGCGGCAAAGGAGATGGATGGAATTGATAAAGGATTACGATTGTGAGATCGTTTATCATCTGGGAAAAGCTAATGTTGTTGCAGATGCCTTGAGTAGGAAAGGAAGAGAAAAGTTGATGTTGTTAACAGATAAGGAGGAGCTTATTTCAGCGATGGTAAGGCTAGAGTTAGAAATCAAATTTCCAAAAGAATCTGATGAAAAATTGTACCAGATAGAAACTAGTTCAACTTTGGTGGACAAGGTGAAGAACGCTCACCTACAGAATGAAGAATGCAGGAAAATAAAGGAAAGTGTAGTCGAAGGTAAAGAGGTGAAGTATAAGGTTGATACTGAGGGAATGCTAAGATTCGAGGGACGAATTTGGGTTTCAGCAGTACCGAATATTAAAGAAGATATCTTAACAGTTGCTCATAACTCAAGATATTTGATACATCAGGGAATTACGAAGATGTATCAAGATTTACGGCGACATTTTTGGTGGCCAAATATGAAAAGAGACATTGCAAAATGCGTTGCGAAGTGCTTGACATGCCAGAAAGTGAAGGCAGAACATCAAAGGCCAAGCGGATTACTTCAACCGTTAGAGATACCGAAATGGAAATGGGAGCATATCAAAATAGATTTTGTGGTAGGTTTTCCAACGACTCAGAAAGGATACGATGCGATTTGGGTGATAGTGGATAGACTGACAAAATCTGTGCACTTTTTGCCAATAAAGATTAGATTTAATCTTGATCAACTGGCAAAACTATACGTCAAAGAGATCGTGTCAAGACATGGAGTTCCAGTGTCAATAGTGTCAGATCGAGACCTGAGGTTCACATTAAATTTCTGGAAGAAACTGAAAGAATGCATGGGAACGCAACTGAAGATGAGTACATCATATCATCCGCAGACCGATGGGCAAAGCGAATGAACAATACAGATGCTAGAAGATATGCTTAGGGCATGTATCATGGATTTTAAAGGAAACTGGGATGATCATCTACCATTGGTGGAATTTACATACAACAACAGTTAGCATGCAAGCATTGACATGCCGCCATATGAGGCGTTATACGGCAGCAAGTGCAGAACTCCACTGTGCTGGGATGAAGTCGGTGAATGCAAACTATTAGGTCCCGAACTGGTACAGCAGACCGCTGAAGTTATGAAACTCATCATAGCAAGATTGGTAGCTGCTCAAGATCGACAGAAGAAGTATGTTGACCACCACAGGCAAAATCGCGAATTTGAAGCAGGAAATTTCTTGTTCCAAAAAGTTTCTCCTTAGAAGGGGAAAATTCATTTTGGCAAGAAAGGAAAGCTTAGCCCAGGATTTATTGGCCCGTTCGAGATAGTATGAAGAGTGGGAGAAGTGGTTTACGAGGTAACTTTACCTCCAGAATTAGAACATGTGCACAATGTTTTTCATGTGTCGGTGTTACAACCGTATAAACCTGATTACAAGCATGTAATCGAGTATGAACCGTTGCAATTCGATAAAGATTTGTCTTATGAAGAGATTCCTATTCATATAGTTGACAGGAAAGAACAAGTGCTCAAAAATAAAGTGACACCTTCTGTGAAGGTGATATGGAGAAACCACAATGTCGAAGAGACAACGTGGGAAGTCGAAGCTGAAATGATGAAAAGCTACCCTGAGTTATTTGTTTGATCTATGTCTTCGATTCTGATGACAGAATCTTTGTAAGAAAGGAAGAATGTGACGATTTGATTGTTTGAATTGTGATTCTAAGGATAGAATCCTTGTAATGGGGGAATGATGTAACATTCCAGAATTTTAATTTTAATGTTTAAACATTTATTGAATTATATAAATATTTAATTGATGTGTTTATAGTTAAATAAATATTTGTTTAATTAATTTAATTTTATTTGGTTAATTATTTGTTAAATAAATAATTAATGAGTTAAGAAAATTATTATTATATTGATATTTCAATTTGATAGTTAATTATTTGTATGGAGTTATGTGATTAAATGATTTATTTAATAAATTGTTATTTAAAGTAATTAATTAAGTATGAAAACTTAATTAAAATATAGTGTGACAAATAACTATATTATAAAGAGTATTAAAATAAATTAAAGTAGCATTAATTGAGTTTACCCAAACAATGTTTAAGTATATTAAGCCTTTAATTTTAAAGGATTTTGCCAAATAAAGTCTTATGGCTTTTGGATTTCTATTTTTTTTATTTAAATAAAATAAATTAAACTAATAAATATAGTATATTTATAATATATATACGTTAGTTTTGTAACTGATATCTTATTAAGTTTGGCGTATTAAGGATTAGCAGTTTTATTTTTACGTATTATAGCTATCAGTTTGTTTCTTTTTTACGCATTCTAGTTGTTGAGAAAAGAGAGAAGAACATTTAGAGGGAATTGAGAGATAGTAAATATAGTGTAACAAATAACTATATTATAAAGAGTATTAAAATAAATTAAAGTAGTTTTAATTGAGTTTACCCAAACAAGACTTAAGTATATTAAGTCTTTAATTTTAAAGGGTTTTGCCAAACAAAGCCTTATGGCTTTTGGATTTCTAATTTTTTTATTTAAATAAAATAAATTAAAATAATAAATATATTATATTTATAATATATATACGTTAGTTTTATAACTGATATCTTATTAAGTTTGGCGTATTAAGGATTAACAGTTTTATTTTTACGCATTATAGCTATCAGTTTGTTTTCTTTTTATGCATTCTAGTTGTTGAGAAAAGAGAGAAGAACATTTAGAGAGAATTGATAGTGAGTTGAGAGGAAACCTGAGGATTTCATATTGATTATCAATGGTGATAATAAGGATTGCGACCAAATTAAAGATATTTTTACATAACCTTAGTATTGTGTGTGTGTGTGTGTGTGTGTGTGTGTATATATATATATATATATATATATATATATATATATATATATATATATATATATATTTATGTGTATCACGACATAGTTTTGGTCATGTTCTGTGAATTCAAAATTCTAAGTTTACAATTATGCAACTGAGTACTTGTAGTTGTATGTGTTTTTGATGATCAGAATTTGTGTTTAAACCATAATTGTATACTAACTTCGTTTGACAGTAGGATGAAAATAATGTCAGTATATGTATTTTTCATATGGCTTATGTAAGTATCAATTTTGATGATCAATTGTATGTTAAACTGCAAATTGAAGCTTGTTCATACTAATTTGTTAAGAAACGAGCGTAACATAATTTGAATGAAGTGATTTGGTCAAGTATAGAGATTACAGTGATGATTTTTCAAGAGATGTCAAAAAAATGAGTTTTTATATGAAAACTTGAAATTTGAGAAAGTAATCTAGTTTTAATTGATGTTAAATTGTTTTAATTTGTTGAATATGTTAGCAATCATATTTATGATAGTGTTATATTTATTTTATATGTTAATTTCACTGTTTGGTGGGAGAAATTCGTGTTTGTTGGGCTAAAGTCGGCTACTGTTCATAGCCGTCTCTGCCTCTGTCTCTGCACCAGCGCAGCTGCGCTAGTGCCAAGACTAAAAATTGCGCAGCTGCACCGACACAGCTGTGCCGGTTCCAAGCCTATGCATGGCGCAGCTGCGCCATACACTGATCTGAGACAGTTTTATCTGCTGCTACTGTAGACCTTGAAACACCCCTATAGCTCGGTCTAAGGTTGTGTTAAGGTGTCAAACATGTGATAACATGGTTAAAATAGAATCGTGTTAGGTGGTTAGTAGTTTCAAAATTTCAAATGATTATAAGTTATGAACGTGTTATGTTATAACTTAGTTTATACAATGAATGTTAGATAAGTGTTGTGATGTTAACACTTGGTTTTTCTGAAATGTAAATGGTAATGTAAGACTTGTATTGAAATAATAAGCTTAACTAGAATTGCGTGTTATGTTGGAACGTGAATGTTAGTATATCTAATAGATGGTGGTTCTAAACCTATATGTAGGTGAACGTGAGTTTAATATTATAACGTACACTCGAGGCAAGTTTCTAAACTTATCTTTTTATATTGAGCATGTTATTGTATCTAGTTTGTTTATGATTTCTAAATCTAGATCTTATTCTGATATTGAACAAGTTATTCTTGTCTTTAACTTGTTATCTAGCATACAAGTTTACATATTCTGATATACTAATGTTGAACAAGTTTTATCGTTTAAATTACTATTTGTTATGCATGCTTCTAAATAACATTAGCTTAATATTGTTCAAGCAAGGCACGTTATGATTATTCAATGTTTACGCTATTAGATTATTCCTAAAGCATGACCTTAATTTACAATGTCGATTCAGTTATGATTTATTCCATAGCATAAGTTATTACCTTTTTATTCAACTAATCCTTAGTTGATGTTCGTTGAATTCCAAATTACCTTGAAACGTATCCAAACCAAACTTACTTTGGGGCGGACTTGTATTCTAAATACTGAGATGAACAACCCTGTTATTAGGGGATAATTTATGCTTAGCATTGAAATGTTTGTGCACAATACATTGTACAAAGGGCAGATCCCCCTAAGTACGAGGAGTCCTTATAGTGTTATAACTGTTAAAGTTGAAGTTGAAAGATTACTTACAACTATGGACATAGTTCATGGTCTTATGACCCTCAGATATATAATCCCTATTTTGATTCCAGTCTTTTGTTATTAGTGATAGAGTACTATTCAGTTTTGATGAGGCAATTCATTGGCAGTTATCATTATCTTGTTAATTCATTGTTATATCTAGTGAGCATTTGTTTTGCTCACTCTTGCATAAATATAATTATTGCAGCTAAAGTTGAGAAGGTCGGTGAGTCTTTAAATAACAAAGGAAAGGGAAAAATGTACAAGTGATGAAGACTTGTAATTTCATTTAATGTTATGATGATAGACTTTTAAATTAATGATGTGATGTAATAATTTTATTTGTGCACTTGTATGATGTTTAAGGTTAGACAACCTAGGAGATTTTATTAATGTAATCCCTTGAGGGAAGGTTTATTATTCAACTTTTATTATGGTTGGGTAGTTATATATGAATGTATTATTTAAGTGAACACCAAATCTTGTGGTAATGAAGTACCGAAATTTGGGGATGTCATATATACTTAGTAAGGTACTATATATATTTTAGCAAGAGGAATGATAAATTAAGTTACTGATATAAGGATCAAGATAAAACTATGTTAGTAATTAAAATAGCTTGAACGTTAGCCTTGACTGGCAAATAAGAATTTGAATAAGTATAAAGTCGTTAGTTGATACGATTAGCAATAAGAAGGGAGTAATTTAAAACTCAAAATTTGAGTTAGAGATAAAATTTTAAAGCACGGACTGCTCGATTGCGTCCAGAACGTCAAGTTTAGTCAGAATGGACATTAACACAAAATGTGTAAAGGTTAACTTTTGGTCAAAGTCAACAGTTGACTTTTTATGGAGAAAAGTCAAAATTAGTGTGAGAAGTGAAATATGTTATGATTATGTGAATAATATGCTATGATATTTAAAGGAAGTCTCACTAATAAGTTAAATAAGTTAGTGAACTAACCTAAGTATTTTATTAATCTAGAAAATAGATGTAAGATGTTAAATCCTAATTAAATATTCAATAAACTTGAATAAGACAAGTCTAATTGGGTTATGTGAGTGAATTAATATTATTAATGAATAATAATACAGGAATATTAATAATAATAAGCATAAGCTCAAGAGATAATAATGAAAAAATAATAATAATTAAACAAGCCCAATTAAATTTTTAGTGTGGGACTTGTAGATAAAATTAATTTAAGGGCAATTGGTTTATTAAATTAGCCCAATAGGACATGTATAAGATAAATATAATAATGACCCAATTGAATTAATGGGGAAGCTCAAGTTCAAAATATTTAGTAAGCATGATAATAAAAATACAAGCTCATTAAACATGTAATTGCAAGCCCAATTGTTAAGCCAACTTGGAGAGGTTATTATAGTCATTAATTAAGTTAGCTAATAAAAAAAAAATTTGTGAATGAAGAGGGCATGTGGCCGAAAATTAGAGGAGTGGGAAAAGGAGTGAAATGTAATGATGAGCTAACTTTAGTAGATAAACAACTTCTTTAGTTGGCAACTTATTATTTGGACAACACATCAAGTGTTACTTGCAAGTTAGCTTTGCTATGATGAAAGAGTAGGTAAGATATATGGATGAGATGCAATCTAATCCTTTGGATTATGCTAGCAAATTTATGATATCAATTTTATTCTCATTTTATTTGGTAGAGAAAAAAAAAGAATAGAGAAAGAAAAGGAAAATACTAGAGAGAGAGAGAGAGGATCTCATGGGGAAGAAGAAGAAGAGAGGAAGAGGGTCTAAGTTCATGCATCCAAGATTTATAACCTACTTTGGGTATAGAAGGAAGGAGGCTAAAAAGTCAAGGTAAAAAAATTAATTTCAAGACTTTATTTTCTTTTTTTTAATGGATTTGATGGAGAAAAGGGTTTTTGATTTGGAAGTTCAAACCCCTATAATATATATGTTTTTCATATATTTAAGTATGGATCTACCCATAATGGGTGTTGATTTGGTTTGAATCAAAAAGAAAACAAAATTAATTTTTTTAGTTTTGAAAACCTAACTTTTGAGTGATTTGACAATCCATCGTTTTTGATCTATGCATTCTTTTCTCGATCCGTCGAAGAGAGGTGCTAGATATATGTGTTGACTAGTAAACCCAAGTGGTAGAACTCAAAAATCACGTTTCTAAAAGTCGTGGTGTGAATTTTGGTGAAAACAATCCCGTTTTCTTAAAACTATTTTGGATCAGTCTGAAACGGGGGTATTTTCGTCTACTTTATGTGGCTTAAAAATTCTAGAAAATTTTGGAGTGTTAATATCAGAAGTTATGAAGGTTGTGTAAAAATTTGAGAATTTTTGGCCATAAGGTTCTAGAGTTATGGATTTTACGGTGAAGGGCTATTTTTATGAAGCCACCCGGATAATTCTCTGTGTCTAACTCCAAATATTACAAAATTTTTGCTGGAAGTACATGTGTATAACAGGAACATACTGTAAAATTTTAGAATTTTTGGAGTTAATCTCGATTTATGAAAAATCTGATAATATTTGGCTATTATGTACTATTTAAAAATAGTAGAAGGATTTTAAAAATTCTGGGAAAAATATATGGAACTATATTCTGTCAAATCTCAGAAAAAAAATATTTTTGGGACAGATTTGGTATTTTCATCTAAATGATGATAAATGGATAAATGGACTTAATTAAATATATGATGTCCAAAAATATGAAAAATACGATTTATGACCTGAGACCCTTGAGCATGGCTTATGCAGATTTTTGATGAAGTTTTGGATCGGGTGTGAAGTGTTGTGATGTTTATGGTATTTTAGAATGTTTAATGAGTTAATTAAGGAAAGGAAAACAATTGAACTAAATTGTTTATTAATGTGATTAATGACTTAAATTATTGTTATATGGCTAATAATATTGGATTAAGATATTATTAGTAGTATTTGACTGGAATGTTATTAAAATGTTAATAACCTTAGCGTAAAATATTATTACCAAATTAATAATATTCGTCGAGAGATTAAAATAAGATATTATGTTATTTTTCAATATAATTGTTGAATTTGGAATTCAATGAACTATATTATGCTTGTAATAGACTACAATGAGAATTCAGGAAGCTGAATTGGATTTTGGATTGCTGAAATGGTTTCAGTCTGCTGAAATATTTTGTGGTCTGCTGAAATAGTAATTTCAGGATGCTGAAATGTAATCCGAGTTACTAAAATGATATTTCAGTTTACTGAAAGGTTATCAAGTATACTAAGATAACATATAAAGGGAAAACTTATAAGTATAAGTTATAAGTGATGAAAAGATTATCAAAGTATAATGATAACACTAAGACTAAGGTGTAATGTCTTATACTTAACTTTGTGAGTGAATGTTATACAAGTTAATATAAGATGATGAGATTATAAGTAAGTAAATGAATATGGTGTTAAGATTATCTAATATTTGACTATGTGATTAAGTGTTAGATAGTATTATGAAATAAGGTATGATATGCTAATTGAAAGATCAATCTTATACCTGATAGGTCTTTTCAATAAAGAGAATAAATTAATTTGCGTAGCGGTAATCGACTATGCAGGCAAGTTTCCTTAACTCAGACTCGAGTTATATTTCAAAGCATGTTAGTGAATGAATATTGATGATTATTCACGTCTAAATTGATTATTGATTCGCACATAATGCATGTTGCATATGTTCATCAGGTATGAAAGGCTGATCACCTTTATTACCCTAAGGTTCAGATAAAGTTATTTCTAGTTCTTGTTGACTTTAAACGTTATTGATTCAGTCATTCAATTATTGACATATTGATTCATGTTACTTCACAATTATTAAATTGTTGAAAACTTGAAAGCTTATTATTATTTCAATCATGATATATCCTCAAATAAATTTAAACTTGCTGGGCAAATTTGATGCTCACCCTTGCTATATCATGATAATAAATTTCAAATATAGGCGAAGGCTTGAAGAAGGACAGAGACGAAAGCAAAATACAGTAATAGATTGTTATAAGAATAGCTGTTTAGTTATCTTATTGTAAACCTTTGTAATTTTGAAGGTATGTATTCAGTTAAGGTTAATAAACTTGGGAAAATGGTATATAATTATGTAAAATAAACAATATATGTTTATTTGTTCCACATTAGATGATAGAATATGTATGATGATGAAGTACCGTAACGTACCAAGTACGAGGTTATTGGGACCCAGATTTAGGGGCGCTATAATTGGTATCAAAGTCTTAGGTTATAAACCTTAGGTAAGGGTACCTTAGGCTATAACTACAGAGATGAGGATAAGGAATAAACTTAAATAGAGTTTAAGTGCTGAGAGATGAACTTTAGAAATTCATCATTAAAGTAAAGAGTAAGCTAAAAGAAGATTCAAAGAAGAATCTTGAAAAGATATAAGGATAAGAATTCGGAGTTACCTGACTCATGTAATAAAAATGAAAAGTGAAAATAAATAGACAATGTCTATAAGATGAAAAGTGTAAATAAAATCATAATATAATATGATTAAAGAGAAGAATAAGAAGATCGTAATATAAAACGATCGTAAGTATAAGGAGAAATGATTTCAAAATAAGATCACGACATGATCAGATTAAATTGTTGAATAACATATGATATGTTAAGTGATTGGTATGATATAGCTTGACGTTATAAAGAGAAGGTACTATGAAATGGTACAATGTAAACTCATAAAAGAGTGTTAAATGTTTAGATAGGAATTAAAGAAAATTCGTATTAAGAAAAGAGAAAGTAAGAATTGTGTAGGATTTTAATTGAGCACTCATATTACCAGCTGAGTTGTATGATTCCTTGTATGGGCGGGGAATTTGTGCTTGGTTTTAGAATCACTTAGCTTCCTGGTCGATATAGTGGTTAGGTTGACAAATTCTTTGTATGGGTGGGGATTTGTCCGCTTAGCTTCCTATATTGAATAGTGGCCGAGTTTGGTTTGACAACCACTTAGTTTCTTACATTGATAATCATTGGAACTTGATGTCGCGCTATTTGCTATGTGCATGTTGATAAGGTGATTCTTTTCTCATGTGTATAACAAATAGGTAGAGAATATAAGGTTAGTTGTAAGTTCTTAAAACTCATACTTATGCTAAGTTCATGACTCATAATCATATGGTATGTTTTGAACTCCTCAGCGAATGGACGCCTATGGTCTGACTAGGATAAGTTCTTAAACCCATATGATTGTGGCAAGTTACTGAACTCATAATGTGTGGTAAGTTTGATTAAATGGGTATAGGAAAGTGGTGAATGAAGCATTGAGGATTATAGGAATAGATAGATTTATTAAGCAATGGTTCATTGCGGAAAATGAAGTTGATGATGGAAGCATAGGTATTCAAAATCTTCTAGCTATGCTAGACTTCGAAGTTTTTGACATAAAGATAAATTCGCACTGATGTGCCTATCAAAATAAAATAAATTTTTGTTATCCTCAACACATGGTAACAAGTGTGTAGGTGTGGACTTTGAGCCACTAACACATCGTTACTTGTTGTGGCATGATGACACCAATGATGATTTTCAAATATTTTTGAACTGTTTAAAGAAGAGTCTATGCTAATTAATTCGGCTAGACAAAAATGATTTGAGATGTCGAAATGTATTTTATATATCATCAATGCATCATGGAACTTGTTGTAGAATGATAAAAATGATAGAGTCATCAATGCAATATTACTTAGTGTTGGATGCAATCTAAGGATCGTCAGCCCACTATGGTATGATGTAGTATGACAAAGTCACCAAATGACGGAATCCTCAAACGGACTGTAAATACAGTGCGGTATCATGACGTCATAAAATGATTTTAAGAAATTTAAAGGTAAATTATTGCCAATTGAATGTGGCTAGCAATGTTTCGATTGAAATTTGAATTATTTGATATGTGTCTAAGCTATTTTATTCAGCTAGACAAAGGTTTATGAAAATTCAAAGTATTTTTGAGAATTTATCCCTAGCCAAATTGTTTTGCTGCGGAATCATATGATAAGACTGAGGTGAACTTTGTTGTTTGGATAAAATAATCCAATCTAGTAGCGTAAATATTCACTAGACATAATTGGTACATTATGCATGACGTACACGTACGATAGGCTAATCACCTAAAGTACTAGCAACGGTAGTTTACCTTCTTTGTGATTGTAAACATACCTAGTAATTTACTGTTTTGCGATATAAATATCGTTAAAACTACGTGTTCATGGTCTATATGACCCCTCAGCATAATTTGAAAAGTTTTAACTCTTTAGACGAAAGTCATGGAAGAATATGATGATAGCAGAGCTCCTCATAGTAGGAAGCAAGTTGTACTCATTAAAAATTGAGCATGAAATCAAGTAAAGGTTAATTTGAAAACCTAGTTTTGATGAATAAAAGGATTGGTGATTGGTAGACTGTAATTTTGAGGACGAAATTCCTAGAAGAAGGGGTGAATGTGATAACCCGAAAATTCATAAAATCTTGAATGATTAGAATAAAGGTTAAAGAATAAAACTTAGAAGATAATTTGAGTATTTATTTAAAATTTTCAAGTAAAACCTATATGGTTTGCTATTCAAATGAGAATAGAGAAAACATGGGTTATAAAACTCCAAAACCCTATAAATGAATTAATATATAATTGAAGGAATATCAAGAATAAGGTATTACGATACCTATAAATTCGATGTGAACTGAATAGTCTAAGAAATGTTATACAAGTACATATGAAAATTTTATTAAGGAGATAAGATTTCGCATAAAGAGATGCTATGAGGTTAAACGAAGATGAGTATATATATATATATATATATATATATATATATATATATATATATATATATATACACACACACACACACACACTTAGTAAGGTGCTATATATATTTTGGCAAGAGGAATGATGAATTAAGTTAATGATATAAGGACCAAGATAAAACTATGTTAGTAATTAACATAGCTTGAACGTTGGCATTGACTGGCAAATAATAATTTGAATAAGTATAAAGTTGTTAGTTAATACAATTAGCAATAAGAAGGGAGTAATTTTAAACTCAAAATTTGAGTTAGAGATAAAATTTTGAAGCACAGACTGCTCGGTTGCGTCCGGAACGTCAAGTTTAGTTAGAATGGACAGTAAACACAAAATGTGTAATGGTTGACTTTTGGTCAAAGTTAACAGTTGACTTTTTATGGAGAAAAGTCAAAATTAGTGTGAGAAGTGAAATATGTTATGATTATGTGTATAATATGATATGATAATTAAAGGAAGTCTCATTAATAAGTTAAATAAGTTAGTGAACTAACCTAAGTATTTTATTATTCTAGCAAATAGATGTAAGATGTTAAACCCTAATTAAATACTCAATAAACTTAAATGAGACAAGTCTAATTGGGTTATGTGAATGGATTAACATTATTAATGAATAGTAATATAGGAATGTTAATAATAATGAGCATAAGCTCAAGAGATATTAATGAAAAAAATAATAATAATTAAACAATCCCAATTATATTTTTAGTGTGGGACTTGTAGATAAAATTAATTTAAGGGCAATTGGTTTATTAAATTAGCCCAATAGGACATGTATAAGATAAATATAATAATGGCTCAATTGAATTAATGAGGAAGCCCAAGTTTAAAATATTTAGTAAGCATGATAATAAAAATGCAAGCCCAATTGTTAAGCCCACTTGGAGAGGTTATTATAGTCATTAATCAAGGTAGCTAATAAAAATAAAATTGGTTAATGAAGAGGGCATGTGGCCGAAAATTAGAGGAGTGGGAAAAAGAGTGGAATGTAATGATGAGCTAACTTTAGTATGTAAACAACTTCTTTAGTTGGTAACTTATTATTTGGACAACACATTAAGTGTTTCTTGCAAGTTAGCTTTGCTATGATGAGAGAGTAGGTAAGATATGGATGAGATGCAATCTAATCCTTTGGATTATGCTAGCAAAATTAGGATATCAATTTTTTTCTCATTTTATTTGCTAGAGAAAAAAAAAGAATAGAGAGAGAAAAGGATAATACTAGGGAGAGAAAGGATCTCGTGGGGAAGAAGATGAAAAGAGGAAGAGGGTCTAAGTTCATGCACCCAAGATTTATAACCTACTTTGGGTATAGAAGGAAGGAGGCTAAAAAGTCAAGGTAAAAAAAATTAATTTCTAGACTTTATTTTCTTTTCTTGTTATGAATTTGATAGAGAAAAGGGTTTTTGATTTGGACATTCAAACCCCTATAATATATGTGTTTTTCATGGATTTGAGTATGGATCTACGCATAATGGGTGTTGATTTGGTTTGAATCTAAAAGAAAAGAAAATTAATTTTTCTAGTTTTGAAAACCTAACTTTTGAGTGATTTGAAAATCCACCGTTTTTGATCTATGCATTCTTTTCTCGATCCGTCGGAGAGAGTTGCTCTATATATGTGTTGACTAGTAAACCCAAGTGGTAGAACTCAAAAATCACGTTTCTAAAAGTTGTGGTGTGGATTTTGCTAAAAATAGTCCCGTTTTCTTAAAACTATTTTGGATCAGTCTGAAACGGGGATATTTACATCCACTTTTTGTACTTTAAAAATTTTGGAAAAATTTGGAGTGTTAATATCATAAGTGATGAAGGTTGTGTAAAAATTTGATAATTTTTTGCCATACGGTTTGAGAGTTATGGATTTTACGGTGAATGCCTATTTTTATGAAGCCACCCGAATAACTCTCTATGTATTAGTCCAAAAATTACAAAATTTGTACTGGAAGTACATGTGTATAACAGGAACATACTCTAAAAATTTCAAAATTTTTGGAGTTAATCTCGAGTTATGAAAAATTTGATAATATTTGGTTATTATGGACAATTTAAAAATAGTAGAAAGATTTAAAAAATTCCGGGAAAAATATATATGTTCAATATGGAACTATATTCTGTCAAATATCAGGAAAGAAATATATTTGGGACTGATTTGGTATTTTTCATCTAAATGATGATAAATGGATAAATGGATTTAATTAAATATATGATGTCCAAAAATATGAAAAATACGATTTATGACTTGAGACCCTTTGTAAGACCCCGAATTTTATGAAATTAAAGTATTCAATTTTTTTATAATTACTATTCAGTAAATGGTTAAATTGATAAAAGTTTAAAGTTATGGGTGAAATATGAATTTTTTTTTTAAAATAAGCAAGTGGTTATAAAATAATCATTGTTGTCGGTCGGGGATTATTCGTTTGGTCGTGGAATATTCTTTCTGTCGGGGAATATTCGTACGACAGCGCAGCTATTTGTGGGCCCCATAACGAATAACTGTCGGATGAAGATAACGACAAAATGGAATTTTTATAATTAACGGCGTAGTTGTTACCACTAACACTGTTGGAATACCCGGTGGTTAAAATACAGTAATACGCGTGGTTGCACAGTAGCACACGGTATTGCACAGTATTGTTGAATTATTGATCCTTACGTAAGAAGGCACTACTCAATAATTGTTACAGTAATTACTGTTCAATATTTTATTTTATTGATTCAATAATTGCTGCGTTGATAGGTTATATTATTGTTGATTCAATAATTGTCACTGCACAGTATTTCCCATTATCAGATAAATAATTCATATTATAATATTATTAGATAACATTATTGGCAATGTCTAGAAAGTTCTGTCTAAGGAGAGGTTTGGTCATCTAATTGCGCGCCAGTAAGGAGAAATTCTTATTGGAAAGCCCCCCTCTTTCCTGGGAACGGCCTGGTTGTCATAAATGTGATTCTGTAATATTATTTGTGAGTAATTAATTATTGATTCATATGATAAGGAAATATTTATTTTATGTGGATATAAATGAGGGATATATTTTTGTGGTTAAAAATGAAGGAGTTAATGTTGATGTTTTTATCAGTATTTTTGTCGGAATGGAGGTATTAAAAATCAGGGTTTTTGAGATATTTTGCGGGGGTTATAATTTTTAATCCGACCGTTGGATCGTGGTAATTTTTGGATATGTTATATATATATAAGTTGAGTATATGTCCACAAATTTTGAACCGTTAAAAATGAACGTATGATTTGTTATGAATTTTACGAGATGACTGGTTTAGAAATTGTTGAATTTTCGGAGTTAATCATTTTGGTAAAAAATTCTAGAATTGGTGGGCCCCACTTGTGGTTGGTGAAGAAATGTGCTGAATTATATTTCAAATGTGGTGGGTGGGAATAGTAGCAGGTAAAGCCATCAGGTTGCAGGTCAAGCCTACTAAAATTTTCCTATAAATAGAGTGCTAAGTTAGAATTGAAAATCACACCAGAAACAAGTTTTCTCTTTCTATATTATGAAGCATATTTTGTGAGTATTTATATATTTTGAGAGTTGCTATTCAATGCAAGTTTCCTTCGGCTTTGCATTCCAGTCATAAATACTGCACTTTTGAGGTAAGAGATAGTAAGGGATTTTAAGGGTTGTTATATTTTTCAGTTTTATAATTTTTCTGACCTTCAAAAATTCTAGAAAAATGTAAAATGATATTTTGATGAGTTTTATTGATTATGTCCAAAAATGGTGATTTTTGGATGTATAGATTAAGAGTTGTGAATTTTACGGGGAAAGACTATTTTAAAAGTAACCGCTTATAACTCCTTGTGGTTAACTCCAAAATTGATGAAATTTTTATTGAGAGTACATGTATATGATAGGAGTATACTCTGTGAATTTTAGAATTTTTAGATAAAAGTATAATTTTTGATAAATGTCTAAATATTCGACTATTTTGGCCATATAAAAAATAGTAAATGACTTTTAAAAATTCTGAGAAAAATATATGTTCACTATGGGACTATATTATGCTAAATTCCAGAAAAGAAATATTTTTGGAACTGATTTGGTATTTTTCATGAAAATAGTCTAGTTATGAGTAAATAAATTAAATATGTTTTGTGAAGTAAGAAAATTGGAAAATAGGATTTTATGACTTGAGAATCCTATATGAGGTATATGCAGATTTTTGATGAGGGTTTTGATTATTGGTGATAAAATCTTATGAGTTTGGTATTTTAGAATGATTAACAATTAAAATAAATTGTTTATAAACTTAAGAAATATTATTCTTTCAATATCATTATACCGAAATATTGGTATGTATTTTATTATGGAATTTCTATATTTTTGTGTCGGGGTTACTATTCATGAGTGACTATTCACGAGTTACTATTCATGAATTACTATTCACGAGTTACTATTCACGATAAAATTAGTTTCTTTTTCTAACCAAATTATAATTGATTTATGAATTCTTAAGATTAAATCTATATGTTGATCATATTATTTTTATTATCATATATAATATTTTTATAACCCTGATGTTGAAATTCTCTTTCACTTGAGTGTAAAGATGGGTAGATTATTGGTATGATCATGACTTTGGGTTCTCTTTGGCCAGTAGTGCAAAGTTGAATTATTGACTAGTATGATCATGACCATTAAATTTATAATTGAATATCTTCAGCTTAAGTACAAAGGTGAAATGATCAACATGGTTATAATTATTGTTTATATAAATGATTATATATTTCTTTGAGATATTAATATATTTGGCCTGTAGTGCAAATATGAACTGTTGATGAATATATTTGGTCGTAGTGCAAATATGAACTGTTGAGGAATATCTTTGGCCTGTAGTGCAAAGATGAAATATTGATGAATATCTTTGGCCTGTAGTGCAAAGATGAATTGTTGATGAATATCTTTGGCTCGTAGTGCAAAGATGACATGTTGTTGAATATCTCTGGCCAGTAGTGCAAAGATGAGCAGGTGTTGAGATGAACATGACCAACTGGTGATACAAATGAATATATTTGGCCGTAGTGCAAAGATGAAGTTATTAGTATGATTATGAACAGGAAATGTGATTTGGTGTAACCATGATCTTTGATGTTTCAGGTAAAGATAGGTGATAAAAATTATCTTCGTCCTAGATGAGAAGAGGAATTTAGAACTACAGTTATGATTATGAGTTATTCATATGATTGTGGACCAGAATTGTTGATTGATGTTACAGGGATAAAACATTGTTGATAGATTTTTAACATGGAGAAGATAATAGACTTTATAGTCTATTTGACTCTTCTAATGGATTGCTCGTTCCGCTGCAAATATGGTTAAAATTTTTATCATTTACCATATGTTCTAAATCTCTGATTTATTATTGATGAAGGCTATTGATAATTCAATTATCTTTAGTCATGATATTCTTTACTGAGCTAGTTGTGCTCACCCTTTTGCTTCACAATTCCTTTCAGGTAATAAGAGTGTAGCTGGGTCGAGCGAGGGTAACGGAAAAATAGAACGGTGGTCTCTAGCTGTGGATGTTCTCCCGAAGCAGTATAGAAAAGTTCATTTAGTAGTTATATTTGGTGAATCATCTAGGGTGAAGCGAACCCAACGTTGGAAGGGTGTTTTGTCACTATCATACAAGATGTCTAATGACATACAACCTCGTGTCATCATAACACAAGATTGTGTTCATCCACTTGGTGAGTATATTTACAAGCACTACCTATAATCTTGGTGTTTGTTTGAAGTATAATTCTCAATTAGAGACAGTGGAGATAATGATAAGTCAAGAGAAGACTCACCATTGGGAAGAATATGATAGTAATCTTCTCGTTTTTCTTTGGGGTCTATTGGGTCAACCAAGAATAATTCTGTGGCCATATGATATCTACCATAACCTAGACGTATGGCCTCCCATGTACGAAGGTTTCCTTGAGCACTTTCCAAAGATTCTAGTTTCTAAAATAATTTTTGACTATACCTTTATGTAAGGTACCTTTGTGAGGTGCTGATACATGATGCTGTCCAATGTCACATTTGGTATATATATGTATCCAAACTCACAGCATATGTGTTGTTGTATTTTGCACGACAATTGTTGTAATAAAGTTGTAGTTATTTTTTGTACCATATATTTAACGACTCATAATGGGTTGGGTGGAATGGACCTATTTTGGGGTTGTTACAGTTGGTATCAGAGCTTAGGGATATGGTCTCTGGCGGAGATCAGGAAATATAATTAGGAGGGGAGAGATGAGTAAATCCTTCGCTAGTGTATCATGCCTAAGCTTATTTGTTAGTCAGTCATAATATCGGGATATTATGTGATATGTTAATTTGTTAAATTAACCCTTGTTTTGAAGCTGTATTCTTGAATGATATTTAAAATACTGGAGATGATCAATGGAGAAATCGTGATGACAGGAAAGATGGAATCTGAAATGAAAGCAAGGTATTCTCAACTCTTTGAAATACCAGGTACGTAAATTTTGGGGACGAAATTTCATAAGGAGGGGAGATTGTAAGACCCCGAATTTTATGAAATAAAAGTATTCAATTTGTCTTATAATTACTATTCAGTAAATGGTTAAATTGATAAAAGTTTAAAGTTATGGGTGAAATATGAATTTTTTTTCAAAATAAGCAAGTGGTTATAAGATAATCATTGTTGTCGGGGAATATTCGTTTGGTCGTGGAATATTCTTTCTGTCGGGGAATATTCGTACGACGACGCAGCTATTTGTGGTCCCCATAACGAATAACTGTCGGATGAAGATAACGACAAAATGAAATTTTTATAATTAACGGCGTAGTTGTTACCGCTAACACTGTTGGAATACCCGGTGGTTAAAATACAGTAATACGCGTGGTTGCACAGTAGCACACGGTATTGCACAGTATTGTTGAATTATTGATCCTTACGTAAGAAGGCACTACTCAATAATTGTTACAGTAATTACTGTTCAATATTTTATTTTATTGATTCAATAATTGCTGCGTTGATAGGTTATATTATTGTTGATTCAATAATTGTCACTGCACAGTATTTCCCATTATCAGATAAATAATTCATATTATTTGAATAATATTATTAGATAACATTATTGGCAATGTCTAGAAAGTTCTGTCTAAGGAGAGGTTTGGTCATCTAATTGCGCGCCAGTAAGGAGAAATTCTTATTGGAAAGCCCCCTCTTTCCTGGGAACGGCCTGGTTGTTATAAATGTGATTCTGTAATATTATTTGTGAGTAATTAATTATTGATTCATATGATAAGGAAATATTTATTTTATGTGGATATAAATGAGGGATATATTTTTGTAGTTAAAAATGAAGGAGTTAATGTTGAGGTTTTTATCAGTATTTTTGTCGGAATGGAGGTATTAAAAATCAGGGTTTTTAAGATATTTTGCGGGGGTTATAATTTTTAATCCGACCGTTGGATCGTGGTAATTTTTGGATATGTTATACATATATAAGTTGAGTATATGTCCATAAATTTTGAACCGTTAAAAATGAACGTATGATTTGTTATGAATTTTACGAGATGACTGGTTCAGAAATTGTTGAATTTTCGGAGTTAATCATTTTGGTGGAAAATTCTAGAATTGGTGGGCCCCACTTGTGGTTGGTGAAGAAATATACTGAATTATATTTCAAATGTTGTGGGTGGGAATAGTAGCAGGTAAAGCCATCAGGTTGCAGGTCAAGCCTACTAAAATTTTCCTATAAATAGAGGGCTAAGTTAGAATTGAAAATCACACCAGAAACAAGTTTTCTCTCTTTCTCTCTCTATATTATGAAGCATATTTTGTGAGTATTTAGATACTTTGAGAGTTGCTATTCAGTGCAAGTTTCCTTCGGCTTTGCATTCCAGTCAGAAATACTGCACTTTTGAGGTAAGAGATAGTAAGGGATTTTAAGGGTTGTTATATTTTTCAGTTTTATAATTTTTCTGACCTTCAAAAATTCTAGAAAAATGTAAAATGATATTTTGATGAGTTTTATTGATTGTGTCCAAAAATGGTGATTTTTGGATGTATAGATTAAGAGTTGTGAATTTTACGGGGAAAGACTATTTTAAAAGTAACCGCTTATAACTCCTTGTGGTTAACTCCAAAATTGATGAAATTTTTATTGAGAGTACATGTATATGATAGGAGTATACTCTGTGAATTTTAGAATTTTTAGATAAAAGTATAATTTTTGATAAATGTCTAAATATTCGACTATTTTGGCCATATAAAAAATAGTAAATGAGTTTTAAAAATTCTGAGAAAAATATATGTTCACTATGGGACTATATTATGCTAAATTCCAGAAAAGAAATATTTTTGGAACTGATTTGGTATTTTTCATGAAAATAGTCTAGTTATGAGTAAATAAATTAAATATGTTTTGTGAAGTAAGAAAATTGGAAAATAGGATTTTATGACTTGAGAATCCTATATGAGGTATATGCAGATTTTTGATGAGGGTTTTGATTATTGGTGATAAAATCTTATGAGTTTGGTATTTTAGAATGATTAAATGCATTATTTAGTAAAGTGTAAACAATTAAAATAAATTGTTTATAAACTTAAGAAATATTATTCTTTCAATATCATTATACCGAAATATTGGTATGTATTTTATTATGGAATTTCTATATTTTTGTGTCGGGGTTACTATTCATGAGTGACTATTCACGAGTTACTATTCATGAATTACTATTCACGAGTTACTATTCACGATAAAATTAGTTTCTTTTTCTAACCAAATTATAGTTGATTTATGAATTCTTAAGATTAAATCTATATGTTGATCATATTATTTTTATTATCATATATAATATTTTTATAACCCTGATGTTGAAATTCTCTTTCACTTGAGTGTAAAGATGGGGAGATTATTGGTATGATCATGACTTTGGGTTCTCTTTGGCCAATAGTGTAAAGTTGAATTATTGACTAGTATGATCATGACCATTAAATTTATAATTGAATATCTTCAGCTTAAGTACAAAGGTGAAATGATCAACATGGTTATAATTATTGTTTATATAAATGATTATATATTTCTTTGAGATATTAATATATTTGGCCTGTAGTGCAAATATGAACTGTTGATGAATATATTTGGTCGTAGTGCAAATATGAACTGTTGAGGAATATCTTTGGCCTGTAGTGCAAAGATGAAATATTGATGAATATCTTTGGCCTGTAGTGCAAAGATGAATTGTTGATGAATATCTTTGACTCGTAGTGAAAAGATGACATGTTGTTGAATATCTCTGGCCAGTAGTGCAAAGATGAGCAGGTGTTGAGATGAACATGACCAACTGGTGATACAAATGAATATATTTGGCCGTAGTGCAAAGATGAAGTTATTAGTATGATTATGAACAGGAAATGTGATTTGGTGTAACCATGATCTTTGATGTTTCAGGTAAAGATAGGTGATAAAAATTATCTTCGTCCTAGATGAGAAGAGGAATTTAGAACTACAGTTATGATTATGAGTTATTCAAATGATTGTGGACCAGAACTGTTGATTGATGTTACAGGGATAAAACATTGTTGATAGATTTTTAACATGGAGAAGATAATAGACTTTATAGTCTATTTGACTCTTCTAATGGATTGCTCGTTCCGCTGCAAATATGGTTAAAAGTTTTATCATTTACCATATGTTCTAAATCTCTGATTTATTATTGATGAAGGCTATTGATAATTCAATTATCTTTAGTCATGATATTCTTTACTGAGCTAGTTGTGCTCACCCTTTTGCTTCACAATTCCTTTCAGGCAATAAGAGTGTAGCTGGGTCGAGCGAGGGTAACGGGAAAATAGAACGGTGGTCCTCTAGCTGTGGATGTTCTCCCGAAGCAGTATAGAAAAGTTCATTTAGTAGTTATATTTGGTGAATCATCTAGGGTGAAGCGAACCCAACGTTGGAAGGGTGTTTTGTCACTATCATACAAGATGTCTAATGACATACAACCTCGTGTCATCATAACACAAGATTGTGTTCATCCACTTGGTTAGTATATTTACAAGCACTACCTATATAATCTTGGTGTTTGTTTGAAGTATAATTCTCAATTAGAGAGAGATAATGATAAGTCAAGAGA
Source organism: Panax notoginseng (assembly GCA_016801055.1). Lineage (NCBI taxonomy): Eukaryota > Viridiplantae > Streptophyta > Magnoliopsida > Apiales > Araliaceae > Panax > Panax notoginseng. The sequence goes on along the minus strand of CM029020.1, from coordinate 127,766,319 downwards.
AGACTCACCATTGGGAAGAATATGATAGTAATCTTCTCGTTTTTCTTTGGGGTCTATTGGGTCAACCAAGAATAATTCTGTGGCCATATGATATCTATCACAACCTAGACGCATGGCCTCCCACGTACGAAGGTTTCCTTGAGCACTTTCTAAAGATTCTAGTTTCTAAAATAATTTTTGACTATACCTTTATGTAAGGTACCTTTGTGAGGTGCTGATACATGATGGTGTCCAATGTCACATTTGGTGTATATATGTATCCAAACTCACAGCATATATGTTGTTGTATTTTGTACGACAATTGTTGTAATAAAGTTGTAGTTATTTTCTGTACCATGTATTTAACGACTCAGAATGGGTTGGGTGGAATGGACCTATTTTGGGGTTGTTACACCCTTGAGCATGGCTTATGCAGATTTTTGATGAAGTTTTGGGTCGGGTGTGAAGTGTTGTGATGTTTATAGCATTTTAGAATGTTTAATGAGTTAATTAAGGAAAGGAAAACAATTGAACTAAATTGTTTATTAATGTGATTAATGACTTAAATTATTATTATATGGCTAATAATATTGGATTAAGATATTATTAGTATTATTTGATTGGAATGTTATTAAAATGTTAATAACCTTAGCATAAAATATTATTACCTAATTAATAATATTCGATGGGAGATTAAAATAAGAGATTTATGTTATTTTTCAATATTATTGTTGAATTGGTATTCAATGAACTATATTATGCTTGTAACAGACTAAAATGAGAATTCATGATGCTGAATTGGATTTTGGATTTCTGAAATGGTTTCAGTTAGCTGAAATATTTTGTGGTCTGCTGAAATAGTAATTTCAAGATGCTGAAATGTAATCCGATTTACGAAAATGATATTTCAGTTTACTAAAATGTTATCTAGCTTACTAAGATAACATACAAAGGGAAAACTTATAAGTATAAGTTATAAGTGATGAAAAGATTATCAAAGTATAATGATAATACTAAGACTAAGGTGTAATTTCTAATACTTAACTTTGTGAGTGAAGGTTAGACAAGGTAATATAAGGTGATGAGATTATAAGTAAATATGGTGTTAAGATTATATAATATTTAACTATGTGATTAAGTGTTAGACAGTATTATGAAATAAGGTATGATATGTTAATTGAAAGATCAATCTTATACCTAATAGGTCTTTTCAATAAAGAGATTAAATTAATTTGTGTAGTGGTAATCGACTATGCAGGAAAGTTTCTTAACTCAAACTCGAGTTATATTTCAAAGCATGTTAGTGAATGATTATTGATGATTATTCACGTCTAAACCGATTATTGATTCGCACATAGTGCATGTTGCATATGTTCATCAGGTATGAAAGGCTGATCACCTTCATTACCCTAAGGTTCAGATAAAGCTATTTGTAGTCCTTGTTAACTTTAAACGTTATTGATTCAGTCATTCAATTATTGACATCTTGATTCATGTTCCTTCGCAATTATTAAATTGTTGAAAACTTGAAAGCTTATTATTCTTTCAATCATGATATATCCTCAAATAAATTTAAACTTGGTGGGCAAATTTTATGCTCACCCTTGCTATATCATGATAATAAATTTCAGATAATGTGATAACCCGAAAATTCGGTTTGTCCAGAATTTAATTTTAAAGAATTAGTTATTAATAAAATAAATTTTTATTAAACTATTCTGTGCTAAGTGTTTATTAATCGTTCTATAACCTATAATGATTATTAATCGGGAGGATTCTGGCTACGAGCTAGATTAAACGAGTAAGAATTTTCAAGACGAAAATGAAAGTTTTCCGGAAACAAAATTTATCTGGGGAAAAAGACGAAATAGGCACTATTCATCAGTTTCTGCTCGGAGATTTATTTTGAAATTCCGAGAAGTTAACGATTACGTAAAATGTTGAGACGTGATGGAATATTCAATAATATTTCAGTTATGGCAAAAACGAAGTTTTCGCCTACGGACGTTAAACCTAAGGGTTAGGAAAAGTAATTTTCGAGAATTTTAATGAGTACGTGTAATAACTAGGGTTATTATGCATGAGAGATATGAGTATAATACGAGTTATTATACGAGTACAGTATGAAGAGTAGTACGACGTATAATACGAATATCGTACGAACAATATACGAAGAAAATACGAGAATACGAGAATGGAATGTGTAGAATACAATTAGTCTAAATGGACTTTGAGTTCATGGACTTTGTAGAATTTAATTGGACTTGGATTATGTCAAGCCCAATGATTTGTGAAGTTAAGCCCAAGTTAAGCCCAATAAGAATTAGGGTTAAGGCCCAAACCAAGAAGATAAATCGCGGATCGAACCGATGGGAAAACGGATGGGTAAAAACCATTGGGGCAACCCATGGGATAACCCATGGGCATGTGGGCCGGCCACTTGGCCACCAAGTAAGGGTGGTGGCCAAGTAAACTTGGTGGCTAAGGGATGGAGGAGGTGTGAATAGTAGGGAGGTTAGGAGGGGAAATGACTAAATTGCCCTAGCCTTGAAAATCTATAAATAGAAAGCTAAACTTTCATTTTCTAGGATTTTAAAAATCATAGAACTTGAGAGAGATAGAGAGAGAGCTCGGTTGGGAGAGGAAGAGGAAGAGATTGAGCATGAATGCTCGGATCAAAAGTTATCGAGAAATAGAAAAGCTCGCAAATCGTCGGCTTTGTCTAACGGAAGAGGATTAAAGAAGAACGGTAATCCGAACCCTTGTTCTTCTAATTTTCTTTAAGTTTTTATGTTCAAAAACATAACTTAATGAGAATAAGGAGTAAAAGATTTTGAGAAAGATTTCATATGGTTGAAATCGTAAGAAAATAAAGAAATAAGAATTAGAAATTTATTTTATAAATTTCTTAAGGAAGTATAAGATTCGTGAGGATTTTGAGCGATCCAAATGAATTTTATGAGTGAGTAGGTCAAATATGTAAGGAATGGTGTTCTATAACATCAAATTCCAAGAAAAAGTAGAATCATAATTCAAAATATCGATTAAAATGAAGAACGAACGAAGAACATGAAGAATACGCGAAGAACACGAAGAACGTTGTTGATGGACAAATTTAAAACCATCGTAGTGTAATTGTTGTTGGTGGACAAGTTTAAAACCATTGTGTATAAGTTAGATTCTTATTGCTTGGTTAAGAATGTTCGAAACGTTTATGAAGAACGTATTAAAACGTAGCTATAACGAAGTTATGGCGAAATTTCGTAAAAGACGAATGAGAATTAGAAAGTTAGAGAATGAACTCGAGTGTGTAGGGTTTCATAAGAATGTAAGAGAACGTATAAAACGTGAGTCGTAGACTCAAGAACGAACGAATTCCGAGTTCGGATGACCAAATTACGGACGAACGAGCGAAGAAAGTTAAAAGCGTAAAAATGAATGAAGGGTTAAGATTAAGCCAATTGAATGGCATATTAACTAATTCAGAATGAAGTTCTATCTGAGGCATATTGAAGTATGTGAGATAACAAATAGAATGGCTTTGGAATGACCTCGTTTCGAGTTAAAATGAAGAAGTTATGAGATCGTAAAGTACGCGTCTCATGCTTGTAAAAGACTTAGAAAATTTTTCTAGGTTTCATGCTTGGCGCCGCAGCGCCAGGTGAGAAGCCGCAGCGCGAGCTTGGCCATAATCTTCTGGAGAGTGGTGCTGTAGCGCGAGAGATATCAAAGGACTTGGCACCGCAGTGCCAACCCGAGAAGAGAGGAGAGAGAAGTAGGTCGCGCCGCAGCGCGAGAGGAAAGGAAGGGCACGGCGCCGTAGCGCCGGTGCAGGGCAATAACCAGAGATGAGATTTAAACTACTCAATTTCTCGGGGGATGTGCAAGAAAGAAGTATGACCATATAGTTCACTTAATGTAACACTTAATCAAGTGTTTTAAACCTTTAATAAAGGTTGAACGAAAAGATTAAACGAGATTAAAAGACAAAGAATGTAGATGCGGGTTACGGAAATGATATCCGGGGACCGTAGTCATGATGAACAAACGTGAGGGATTGCTATAATTGTGATTCCTTAGACGTTGAGTGATGAAGGTAATGAATAACATTCCGATGTTATAGTATGGCATTGTAAGATGAACGTAAAGCGTATAGACGTTGTGAACGCAACGTTGTTGCGAAGAACGATCGGTCTTTGCATACAACGAACAGTATGGCTTTGACATTAAGAAAGAATAATGAACATGAGGTTCATGGGATGGATAACAATCGAAAGAAATTAAAACCATGAAAAAAGGTTTAATGAGAGATTAAGAGACGAGCAATGTGATTGAATGCGTAAACGATCTTCGTAAATCGTATTCGCGTTTGATGAACGTTCTAAGTATACCCTAGTTGTATGACTTAGACATTGATGAAAGTAGTAAGTAAGATACGAATGTTATCAAGAAAGCCGTAAGGTAATGAAGAATGTTGATTAACCGTGAACGGTGAAGAAACTAAATTGATGATAATAATGCATAACGTTAAGAAGCCGAGTTAATAAGTATAACTTGGATAAACGTTCCGAGTGGAAGGAACTGGACGTTTTAAGGTATGAATAAATTCATATGAAATGGTTAACGCTATGACCTCATAGTATTGACATTGAATGATCATTCCGAGTATTCAAATGACTGTATGACTTAGACGATAAAGAATGAATCCTGAGGTATGGCATTTAGTTGCCAGAAAGCCGTAAAGAATATGAATTTGACTTAACGAACATTATAGTTTAATAGTTCGGATAAGTTAGATGAATTTAAGTTGTGGTACAATTGTAACCTTTGATGGTTGTCATATGGACTACTAGCAAAGACACGATGTGTGCTGAGTCCTAGGAGAGTTATAAGAAGAAGATAAAAATGTAAATCATCAAAGATGATAAATGTATGAATAAGACATCTCAGTATGTCATAAAGCCGTAATCTGGTAATAAAAGTTAGTCGCGTAAGCTTAAATTACAAGAACGCAAACCTTAAGAAGTAAATTACAAGAACGCGAACTGTTCAATACAAGTATGTTCGGTTTATTCATGAACCGTTATTGTTAAGTCTGTGCTGATGATTCTAGCCAGACAGAATGTATATGAAAAAGGTAGAAGAATGAAAGTATTTCAAAATGAAAATGAGTATGGTTTTAAGATGATAGGAATCGAGATTATTCCTATTATTCAAGCTGCTTCATAACCTTTGTTCGGTTATTGAAGTTCTAAAGAAATGTTTGAATTCTAAACTTGTTTGTTCAAACTGTGATGACTTACTGGGCAATTGAATGCTCACACTTGCTTTAAATGAAAAACATTTTTAGCAAACGATGTTAGAAAGAACTTAAGGATCCCGTAAAGATCAAGCTAAGCGGGATCCAGACGAAGTGCCATTCAATATGTGAATGTGTGTGAAGATCAAGTGAAGACTTGTAAGGTAGAAAGATGAATTAAACTATAGACTAGTTTAATGAACTATATGTATCCTTGGTGGCGGATAAAAGTCACTCTTGTAAGATGAAAGGAATAATGTAATTATCATTATTTGTAATGAGAAAGGTTATAAGGTTTTGAGAACCTGGGAATTGAGAATGTATGTTGTTATATTTCAGTATATAATGATGTATGTTGGATGAATGATGTACTCGTGACGTACGGAATCCGGGTGTGAAGATAGACCGGATTTCGGGGCGCTTGTAGCGAAGGCTTGAAGAAGGATAGAGAAAAAAGAAAAATACTGTAATAGATTGTTATAAGAATAACTATTTATTTATCTTATTGTAAACCTTTGTAATTTTGAAGGTATGTATTCAGTTAAGGTTAATAAACCTGGGAAAATGTTATAGAATTATGTAAAATAAACAATATATGTTTATTTCTTCAGCATTAGATGATAGAATATGTATGATGATGAAGTATCGTAATGTACCAAGTCCAAAGTTCTTGGGACCAAAATTTTGGGGCGCTACAACTCGTTACAGTTATCACGAGTTTCTGGTTATGTCATTTGGGGTTGACCAATGCGCCGAAGCTAGATTTTTCCAGTAGAGGGGCGCCGAGCAAGTCGGTGGTATGCTGATAGGTTCTCTTGTGAGATGCTATTGTTGAAAGTACCATTAGCATCACAGAGTGTTCAAATAATATTTGGACAAGTTTGTCGTAATGATCATTGATGATATTCTAGTCTATTCTAAGACGCCAGAAGATCATGATGAACATGTGAGGATAGTGTTGGAATCGCTTAGGAGGGAGAAGTTGGATACGGAATTCAAAATAGTTTTCAAACTCTTAAAAGGAAGGTTAAGTGAGGCACCTGTATTGATTTTATCAGATGATACGGGGAATTTTGTAGTGTGTCTCCATGCTTCGTATAGATGACAAGATTGCGTGCTCATATAGCATGGCAAGGTCATTGTGTATTCATCACGCCAGTTAAGGGATTTTGAGAAGGTTTATCCTACTTATGATCTATAATTGGCAGCTGTAGTTTTTGAAAAAATAAATCTGAAGGTAGTATTTATACGGGGAGAAAGGTGAGATATACATGAACTCTAAGAGTCTGAAATATATTTTCACACAAAAGGAGTTGAATATGGAGTAGAGAAGATGATTAGAATTGATAAGAGATTACAACTGTGCTATCTTGTATCATTTAGGGAAGGTAAACGTTGTAGTCGACACGTTAAGTAGGAAGGGTATGGAAAAGTTGTCAATGTTAACGACTCAGAATGAGTTAATAACAGAGATGGCAAGAACGAAGTTAGGAGTTAAAGTTACGGAATGAAGTGGTAGGAATGTTATTCACGATGTAGACTCAATCCACGAAAACGGAATGAGTTAAGGAAGTACAACTAGGTAACGAGAAATGTAAGCGATTAAAGAAGAGGATGCAGGATGGAGAGAAGATCAAGTATCATCTCGTTTTGAAGGTGAAATTTGAGTTTCATATAATTTCGAGTTAAAAGAAGGGCTAATAATAGGAAGATAGCGTAATATGTTAGTAAGTGCTTAACTTCCAATTCAGATTATTGATAGGAAGGAACAAGTCTAGAGAAATAAGATAATACCTTCGGTGAAGGTGAATTGGAGGAACCACAATGCCGAAGAAGCATTATGGGAATTAGAAATTAAAATGATGGAATTTTTTTTCTTATTTGGTTATGTAATTGTAGCGAGATTCTGGGGACAGAATCCTTATAAGGGGGGAAGAATGTAACACCCGAAAAAATCGGATTTTTATGAGAATTAAATTTTTATTCGATTATGTGGATTAAATGAATTTAATTGATTATTTATGGAAGTAAGCTATTTGAAGGTCGTTCTATGACCTAGATATGTCAGATCGTCGTAGTATTTTGGCTACGTGATAGAATTAAAGTGTTTAAATTTTCAAGATGAAAATAAAAGCTTTCTGGGAAATTTTTTGAAAAATACTATTCACGCATTTCTGCTCGGGAATTATTTTTTGAATTTTCGAGAAATACGTAATGATAAAATATCGAGGTAAGATGGATTATCCAATAATATTTTAGTTATGGCAAACGTAGTTTTTTGCCTGCGGACTTAAAACCTAACGGTTATGGAAAGTGATTTCTGAGAAGGAAATAAAATGCGTATAATGAATCAAACGATAATCATATAATACATAGGTATTGTACGAGGTAATGAATACGAGTATGATACGAGGTATTATACAAGTACGTATGAATAATGGTATGTCGTATATGAATAAGTATACGAATGGAATAAGAGATTAATACGTAAATTATACATTATAAGGCTTTAAGCCAAATGGATTGGACTTGTAGGATTGTGTAGGAAATTGTAAAGTCCAATGGGAATTGATAAGGCTCAATGGTAGAAATGGTTAAGTCCAATTGGAATTAAAGGTTAAGGTCCAAAGTGATTTAATGAACAAGCCCAATGTGTATTTAATTGCAAGCCCAATGTATAAGTTAATATTAGTTAATCTAAAAGGCCAATGTATGAACCAATGGGGTATTGGATGGTTTAAACCCATGGGGCAACCCATGAATGACCCAAAGTGGTGGCCAAGTAAAGTACTTAGTGGCTAAGCAAAAGATAAGTTAAGACCAAGTAAAGTGCTTATGCTTGGTGGCTATGTAAATGTGATGAGCAAGCAAGAGATAAGCTAGGTGATAAGCAAGTAAACTTAATAGCTAAGTAAAGTGCTTATACTTAATGGCTAAGCAAGAGATAAGTTATGTAATGATCAAGTAGACTTAATAGCTAAGTAAATGTGGAGGCCAAGTAAAGTTAGTGCTTAAGCTATGAATAGTAAGGAGGTGGAGTGACTTTATGACCATTATACCCTAACTTTGAGATTCCTATAAGTAGAAGAGGTGCTAGCTCATTTGTTGGTTGTTTTCATTTCATCCAACACATTATAACTTATTGGTCAGAGAGAAAGAGCTATAAAAGCTAGAAAAGTTAGATCTTTGTAATTTAAGAAGCAAGAGGAAGAACAAGGCATATTCAAGTGATCTTTAAGGGTAAGAACTTAAACCATGATTCTCTTTATCCTCCATTGTTAGAGAAGTGAGTAGTGGTAGAACATGTATGCTAAGAAGGAGTAAGAATGATTAATCAAAAGACTTAAGCCGTGAATAAATCATATGGTAAGATAAGCAAGACATGAAGTTTTGAACTTATGAAGAACAAGTAAGAACTTATTATGTTTATAAGTTAATGAAATATGTATGTCAAGATGTTAGTATGATAGATTGAATACATTTGAAACGAATAACAAATCATTAGAAACGAAGTTAAGGCAGAATTCATAAGTTTGGACGATAATCATCGAATTCGTGAAATTCTCAGAATGGAAGTCAAATTTTGATATTGAGTTCGAAAATGTTGGTTTTCGATGGAGTATAGTCTCATTTGGCATTCTAGAGTTGCGGACTCAAAAATGACAGAATTCTAACTTAAAATGAAGAAACGGGCGTTGGACGTTCACGAACGTTTATCGTTTTTGTTAAAATGAACTAAAAGATGAATTTTGAGTTAACGGATTTGATATTGTAAAATTCTTGCATGAACACGTAGAGTATGTAATTTGTGAGCTAATGGCTTTTCAACGAATCATTTCGGACTTATAACGAAGAAGTTACGAGCTCGAGAATCTCACATAAAAAGATGTCTGTCAAATTTTTTTGGGACTGAGGTCTGGCGCCGCAGCGCCAGACAATGCCTTATAAGTCAATCCACAGCGCCAAGAATGTTGTGAGCTACTGAAGTCTCGCGCCGCAGCGCGGCCGAATGAACTAAGCTTGGCGCCGTAGCGCCAAGGCCGGGTTTCAGCCATTGCTGACTTGCGCCGCAGTGCGGCATAGAGAAGGGAAGCTGGCGCCGCAGTGCCAACACTAGAAGGTAGATAGAGAAGAAAGATTTTGAATGTAAACTAAAGGAGAAGTGAACGAAGAGTGAATTAAATCCTTAATTAACTTGATGTAACATCATTAAGGATGTTATAAACCTTAAGTATAAAACTAAATGTTGGAGGTAAGTCAAATGAATGTGAACGGGAACGGTATGTAATAAGTGTACTTGACCAATGACGATCGAGTTTCGATTAATAATGTAAGGATGTTAGTAAGCCGCAAGGAATGATGATTAACTCGAAACGGGTTGTGTTAATGAAATAATTTTAGTTAAGTTATAGAAGAGAAAGAAGTTGGTAAGAATGATGTAAAAGAACAATGGCAAGCCAAAACCAATAATAACAAATCTAATACATGATTAGATTGAAAAGAAGGGTAAGATTCATTAGGAGCCATGTATGTTCATTCATGACCTAATGTGGTATGTTATGTGGTTATGTGTTGTAGAGACTATAAAGACTCAAAGAGAAAATAATTTTACTGTAGCAGATGCTAAAGGTAAGTTTTTCTTATCGCTTGTCCAACCTTCGTGTTAGCCTGTAATAACTCGATATTTTTTTATATAAATAAATGAGAAATTTTACATATAATTTTTTATTATTATTATAAAGATAGAAATATGTGCTAAGTAAAGTGTAGGTATATGTGTGATAAATAAAATTTATTTATTACATGAATAATTTCAAATAATTTTATTTTATAATTATTGATCATTATAAAGTATATTCTTATAATAATTAATTTTGTAGCAGAATTTTTTTTATTAATTATTGTCCATGAAATTTGATTTTTATATTATTTAAATAATATATCAAATGATTATTAGAACAATAATAATAAATATTTTATTATATGAATTTGTTCAGCATATTTAAGTTATTTATTTTAACTTAATTGTTAATGTTGTATACAAAAGATAAACCATATATGGAATCCAAACCCTAAATTTGGGTTTTGATCAAGAGATGAGAATAATAATATAATATTAATTATATTTTGATTTTTCAGTGCTATAAATATGTACTGCATATCTGTAGACTGATAATGGTTAGTCAATTATAGTGAATAATGTCAAAACCATAGTATTACTGTCATGCACCATAATTGGAAACTCAAAACTAGAGTTTAAGGTCGGTCAGAAATGGGGTTATATGAATTAAGTTGCATATTATAGAATTTCAGTTAATTAGGAAAAACCCTAATTAATATTTAAAAATCCTAATTAAAATTAGAAACCCTAATTTCCTACTTAGGAACCCTAATTACTAAAATTAGAAACCCTAATTATTATTTTAGTAAATTAAATTGTTAATTTGGAAACCCTAATGATAATTAAGGAACCCTAATTATTTAAACCCTAATTTTCTATTAAAAACCCTAATTTTAATTAGTGTGTTTTACTTAAAATTTTATTACACTTTAATTTTAATTTTTCAAACCCTATAAATTATTTGAGAAACTTTAAGGTTTAAAATCTAGTGATTAAACCCTAGATTCAAGTATCAGGGACAAGAATACCCTTAAAATTAAAATGCAAATTACCATTGTACCCTTTTGTCCCATTTGGTGAATTATTGCTAAAAAATCTAACAATACCTTGCTAGCCACCCTAGTCTACCTAGCTATGAGCTACAACACCAGCATATCAGCCATTGCAGTCAACCAAATTCATTGCACCAATTGATATACAAGATTCAAGAGAGAGAAAAGCAAAACAAAAGTTCATTTGTGCAACAAACACTTAGCCATAGTCTCTCAAGCTCAAACCCACGAAATCCAAAGGTATACCAGTCTCTAAATCAAGCCCCACGACTTCCAATAACATATCACAAGCCAAGAATATAGAATTGGTACATAAAGAGGTAATCCCTAGCCATGAAATATAACCTTCGATCTGCTGTTAAATGTTAAGTTTGTTGTGTTAAATATGTTGTATGAAATCTAATTAAGTGATCTGGGTTGATAGATGTTAGACCCATAACATCTATAGGCTCAGATCTATCATTTTACAAAAACTGGAAAAATTTTACTTTTGATGTCTGACAGTGAATGTTAGGCCTTGTAGATCTCTGTTTGTGTTTGATTTTTGTGTTTTAAGTGTTGGATATTGTAGTCTGATATGTGGTCTTTGATCTGGATCAAGAATCAAGCTTATATCTGGTCTACATTGCATGTTATTTACGGTCAAAAGCCGTTGACCGGCCATGACTGGGTGTTTCTCGGTAACCCATAAACTGCCAAAAAACGGCCTGACAACGCTTTTGATCGACTAGATCTGTCAGTGTATTGATGTTTTGGTTCTGTTGTTGTAATAGAATGGTAGTTTGGTATAAGTACTACAAGATTATGCCTTAACATCTCCTTAAGATTAAGCGAGTCGAAGGTAATGAATGGTCAAAGTAGACCATCCAGTCATGCTTTCTGTTTCTGGGAATTTCCAGAAACTGGTTGGAGCTTATTTCTGACAGTGGTTGACCGACTTGTATCTGCTTGATTAGTTGTTGTTATTGTTATTTTATGTGATAGATCCATTAACTTACATGTTGGGTACGATCTGAAATTGTTAGATCACTAAACAAATACACGGATTGCAAGTTGTGGATGCCCAATTATGAGCAGTCGAACTGTTCTTCATTCTTGGGTAACCTAGAAAATGAAGAACAGCTCTGACAGCTTGTTCATGGCTTTATATCTTTTTGATGTGATATGATCTTGTCCAGAACGTGTTATACACTTGTAGTATGACATTAATACTACAAGAGGTGATCAATAGCTTTCCCAAAAACATCACAGTTTAAGATTAAAGCTTGGTCAAACTAGCTAGCTCGTTTCCTGACATGAAGGTTCTGGGTTTCATGATGAACATGAAGAACACCTATAGCGACGGTTCTGTCGCTATAAGTGGTCTTTAGCGTCAAATTATTTATAAAAATTATATTTTTATTAAATAATTATAGAAAATTAGTTTTAAATCATTAAAAATACATAATAAATTATTAAAAATTATTTTAAAGTCTGAATATTAGTTCTTAATTATTTTAAATATATTCCTTAAATATTTAATATTTTTGAAAAATTAAAGGTATTTAATTTATTTAATTATTATATTAAATAAATTATTTAAAAATATTTTTAATACTTAAAAAATTATTTAAAATTATATTATGGTATAAGAAAATTTTTCATGTTATTTTTAATGACTTTTAATAGTTTGTGATAAATTTCATTAATAAATTAATATTAATGATAATTAAGATATTTAATAAATAAATTAAAAAGGATTTTATTATATTAAAAATCATTTTAAATAATAATAAGGTATTTAAAAATATTTTAAGTTATAAAATATAACTTTCAATATTTAAAGGTAAATTTTATTAATTAATTACTATTAATGATATTAAGGTTATTTAAGAATTATATTAAATAAATTAGTTTAAAAATAATTTTATTATTGTAAAAATCATTTTAAATGAAAATAAAGTGTTTAAAGATATTTCAAGTTATAAAATATAACTTTTAATATTTAAAGGATAATTTTATTAATAATTTAATATTAATGATATTAATTTAATATTAATGATATTAAATTTATTTAATATTTATATTAAATAAATAGTTTAAAAATGGTTTTATTAATTTAAAAATTATTTATAAAGTATATAAATGAATTAAAAATATTTTAAGTTATAATGAATGACTTTTAATATTTTGATAAATAATACCTTAATACTTTAATATTAATGATAATTATTTAAAAATAATTTTTAATGTTTTAAAAATCATTTAAGGGTAATATTAATACTTTAAAAATATTTTAAGTTATTATAAATAACTTTAATATTTTGGCAATGGTTTCATTAATAGTTTAATATTAATTAAATATTAATGATAATAGAATTATTTAATATTTAAATCATTTAATAATGATTCTGATGTTTGAAAATTCATGATAAATTATGATAAATGTTTAAAAATTATTATAAGTCATTTAAAAATAATATGACAGATACTTACAGATATTGAACTTTAGAATAGAGTCTTAGACTCTATAATTACCCGATAAAGCCGTCGGTACACCGACATGTTTCAGAAAATTGATCTAGACTTATATAATTTGATTAGATATGTGTCTGTTTATGACCCAATGACTGTTAAACTTAAGTGAAAATATGATTAGTTTATGTGTTGACTGCAAATAGCAGTACTATGTGATATGATATATTATTCTAATTGAACGAATAATCTTATTAACGATAGGTTTTGATATAAAAGATAGAACTAAATTGCGTTACTGTAAGCAGTAACTCAGGCAAGTATCCTAACTTTGCATTTAATTTATGCAATGGACATGAGTAAGAAAGTTTCAGAATTATATTATTATGTCAGATTATTAACTCTATTATTATCGATTATATATCAAATCTTTGTATTCATACATGTTCTTAAATTATCCAATCATTGTTCATCAATACAGTACTATTGTATAATTCAGATATTTATTCTGTTCGTTAATTCCTATATAGGGTTAGGCAAGTTTCCCCACTTGGATAACCATTGTATTTAATCACATGTTGATACATACTTATTGATATCAAGTATGTATACGTTGACTTGAAAGCTGTCTAAGCGATTTGATTTGGCTAGACATAAACTTAAAAATATTGTTGAGCAAGATAGAACTTTATTGTATCCAACCTGATTATTTTGGTTTGGATTCCCGACTAAGTATGAATGTGACGCCCCCAAATCCGGGTTCCCTAACCTCGGGTTTGGTGCTCACGATCCATCATATATAACATATCTAACTACTCATTCATTAATGAAAAATATCATTCATAATATTCCTTAATACAACTTATAACAATATCACAGGTTAACTAACCTTAACATAACTTTCTTACCCTTATATAATCAAAAGGTTTACATACTTAATTACATAATAAAACATAACTATTAAAAGTTGACATTAACTACTCTTGAGCCTTGCCTTTGCCTTTGTCCCTAATAGAACCCTCTGCTACATCGGCATTAACTGAAATATTTTATTTAAGCAAGAGGGAGCAACGAGTTTGCCCAGCAAGTTAAAATATACAACAAATGATATATATCATGAATAGAAGAGTCTAGCTTCTTTAGAACTTCAACAATAATCAAAAGATTTCGAAGTAGCTGAATAATAATTCAATCTCAATAATAAAACTTTCTCCCATTTCATATTGAATAACATATCAAAGATGAAAGAGTAAAATTCTTTCAAAGATTCAATAATATTCAATTGAATAATAAGAATTAACAATACTGCAACAATATTCAATAAAGTGGGATATACCCAGATTTCACGCTGAGTGATCACAAAAGGATCATGAACCACTAGAGGAATCATTTAGTTATTAAAACTAAATTATTTCACAAGAATATAAATTTGTTATAAAAACTAAACTATACTCTTCTGCAGGTACCTGGAGTGGCCAACTCCTTTGTACCCTATATTATGCACAATACTCAATAATAGCGCATAGGTCGATTTACGACATTAAAATTTTGTTCATCTCAGTCTTACATCACGAGTCCGTACCACAATAATATGGTTTGGATTACTTTCAAAGAAATACTATGATTTCAATAATTAATAAGAATACTAATCTAGCCGAAGTCAATGACATAGATCTTCCAATAACAATTCAGTTCATGATAAATAGAACATTTCATGATTTCACAAATATTAGTCTTGCCAAAATAATTAGCTGAGACATGATTTATAAATAGTTCAAATAATAGAACGAAAATCAATTGCACTACGTGCGAATTACAATAATCATTATAGATGTGAATAACTATCAATAATTATTCACTACCATGCTTGAAAAATAGTAACTCAAGTTGAGTTAGGAAACTTGCCTGATTCGTTGACTACTGCTACACAATTTAAGTTAACTTCTTTTGTAAGACCTATCATTGATAAAATCGATCTCTTAATTAGCATCACACATCTTACTCATAGCAATTTAACACGAAATCACATAACCTATCATTAGTGAGTACACTATAATATCTTAGACTTAACACTTACTCGTTCATTTATAAGTTCGTAATATAAATTGAAAAACTATTTATGAACTCAGTAGACTTAATATATCATTTCAGTTTCTATTTCAGCAAGCTAAAACAAAACTGACTTCACTTCCTGACATTTCAGTTTCCCTTTTCAGCAACCTGAAATATTCATTTCGGGAAGCTGAAATACACTATTCACGAAAATATGAAATCAACTTATATTTTTTCTAATCTTTTGGCCAATCTTATATACATATATTCCATACACAAAAAGTATTTTTCTGGAATTTTTCAACTTCCTCAAGTATTTTTCAAAAATAAATTTCTAGTTAATTCCTTAAGAAATTAGCTACCTCATACTTAAATCCAAAAATTCCCAACTCTTGGCGGGATCTTACACATGTTAACGTGAGTTTACAGTTTAAATTTGAAGGCCATCGGAGTTATACAACTCCGGTTATAGCGATTTTTGTCGGGAAAACGTAAAAATTGAAATAGTCATAACTTGCTCATTTCAAGTCAGAATGAGCTCATTTTTGGACACAATCCCATATATTTTCATCGCCCAAAAGGCCGGATTTTATCTCATTAAATAACTGGCCAAAACAACCCTTCCAATATTTTGGGCAGCAACTTTTTAAGCATTTTCTTATTTTTCATCCTTTACCAAAATCATTCCACACGAAAATCTACAAATCCTTTTTTCAGTGATTCCACTTGGATATATTAGAAGACTCATATATCTAACTCCAGAAATTGACCACACTAAAAAATTCAAAGTAGAATGAGAGGTATGGTCATTTCCATATCATACTTAGTTTTCTCAAAAATCTATTTTTTAACCTTTTATGTTTTGTATGAAAACTTTTATATCCTTATGTAATACTCAACATAAATCATCATCACTGATCATGACACAAACTAATATCAAATATATTCATGGATCTATCATGATCCATGATCCAATACCTCAAATAACCACCAAACACAAAATAAACACAACCAAGGCTAGAAAAATTAGGTTTTTCTTACCTTTGAAAAACATAACTTATATTTCTTACTTTAAATCCAACTTTTGATCAACAAAAGGGTTCAATCAATACATAAAACACTTATGAACATATGAATCTTAGGTTTTAAAGATCACATTTTCACAAAAATCATAACTCAAATCAAAATAAAAAGAAAATAGACTACATAAGTAGGAATTTCTTATACCTTGACTTGGATTCTTCTCTTTTCTTATTCTTATATTTGGTTAGGAGAATATGAAACATCAAAACTCTCCTCCCTCTCTCCTCTCTAAAGTGGCTGAACCCCTCTCTCTTTTCTCTCTCTACTTCTTTTGTTCTTGCTAGCAAAATGAAGTAAATGAAATAAAACAACAAAATGAAACATTAAGTTGATAATACAACAATTAAATAATTAGATATCATCATATCTATCTCTTCTCTCTCTCAACAAGTTAGTGGTTACTTGCCAGAATAAATAAAATTGGTGGCTCCATCCATAAGGTGACACCACACAAAGATAATCACCAACTAAAGCAAACTAATCATTACATGCATCTCCCATTCCTTTCCTTGCATTGACCGGCCACATGGCCTTGCTATCTTACATAACATTTATTTTATTTATGTTTTAATCAATGACTAAACTAACCCTCCATATGTGGACTTAGATTGGGCCAAGCTTGGGCCTTGCTAATTAATTATCTTGGGCTAATTCTTTTAGCGACTAATTAAAATACACTTGGGCCACCATCTCCAATTGATTGGGCCACTAGAATACTTTCCCTTTAAAGCAAATATTGGGCTAGCTCAACAATTTAATTGGTATTAAATCAAATAGCCACAAGCCTCTTGCTCATATAAACACTTGGGCCACAAATAAATTCTTTGGGCCTTAATATCATATTAGTCCCATATTTTAATCTTGATCATACCCTAATCATTTAGTCAAGGTCTCCTTACACACATTAGTAATTTAATTCCTTACTCACATATCTTTAATTTCCATAACCCAATTAGACTTGCTATTCTTAGGTTATAAAATTAATTAATAGTGACGTATAAAATAAATATCTAAGGATTAGTATATGTTTTTATATACTATCATTCTCTTAAATCATAACCCATTAGGTTATTTAATTATCATACCTAACATATGTATTAGGTTACATAACTTTATTCTTCATCTCTTTACAAAATAAATATACACACATTATATAATACATATTTACGCAATCACGTACCTAATTCACATATGTCCTAACATATTTCTCCTAGCTTATTAACTTATTATCACAAATTGACTAAATAAGTTATAAACACATACATACTCATATCAATAATCAATTACTTAAGGATTGTAAATCCTTTTAATTTAGTAATCAGGGCTAACATTCAAGCTATGTTAATTTCTTACATAACTTTCATTACTCTTCCTTAAAAATTATTAAGTATACTTCTTAGTTAAAAAAAATTAACTATCTAGCTTAATTATCATATACACTTATATGATTCAAATACTTTCTCTTTTAAAAAAAAAAAAATTATTCAAAAATTTTGAATTATGTGAAATTCTGGGTTCTCACATTCTCCCCTCCTTATAAGGATTCCGTCCTCAGAATCACCGCTTTCTTACTCTTTAATATCTTTTAAAGTTGTATCATCAATTCATTTATATCAACACAATATTAATTTGTGTTTCATATACTAACTTGTGACTTGGGATCTATAAAAGAAAACCATTCACAGCTATATCTACCCAATATTTCTCTCGTAATTCATTTATTCAACTAAATCATTACCTGTCACCACCTCCCGAGCAGCTACTGCATCTTGTAATGTCATGTTGAACGTGCGCGTTGTCGGTCTTTCCGGTTGAGCAGGTCCTTTGATCGCGAGTGTTCCACTACTGTTTCCTCTATTATTGCTTCCTCTTTCTGCATTCTTCTTTGGACAGTTACGAATTAGATGTTCTAGCGATCCACATGAAAAACAACCTGATATCTTCTTTGGACTTGGACAATTTGGAGAGATGTGTCCCTCTTGTCCACAGTTAAAACACACTCCTTTTCCCTTCAAACATACTCCCTGATGCTTTTTACCACAATTTGCACATGCCTCACCTTTCTTCCTATTATCTTCTGACTTATCTCCAGATTCAGTATTGTCCTTCCACTTACGCTTATTAGAGTTACTTCCTCCACTGCTACCTCCTTCATTCGTCTTTTTCTTCTTCTCTTGATGATACCTTGACACAACTTCACTTCCTCCTTCGGCGATGATTTCTTTTTCCAACAGGGTCGAAAATGTCCTAATCTGCAACACAGCTACCTTGCTATATATCACTGGCTTTAGTCCATTTTCAAACCTTCGCGCCTTTCTTACTTCAGTGTCCACCTGATGCGGAGCAAATCTCGCTAGTTCGTTGAATTTGGCGGCGTATTCTGCAACCGACATATTCTCCTGCTTTAACTCTAAAAAGTTTACTTCCATTCTTGCTTGCATACTTTCTGAGAAATAATTTTCAAAAAATAACTCCTTAAACCTTGTCCAAGTTACTACTGCTGTACCATCTCTAGCTTTGTTTGTCTCCCACCAGTAATTCGTCTCACCCTTCATCAAATAGGTAGCAAAATCTGTCTTTTGCTCCTCCGTAACTCTAGAAATAACAAAAGCTTTCTCCATCTCATTTACCCATGTCTGGGCTTCTATAGGGTCAATGGTTCCCTTGAATTCCTGCGGTCCTACGGCCTTAAAGTCTTTCAAGTTAGCATTAGCTGGTCGATTTCTTGCTGCTGGGGCTCCAGTTTGCATAGCTAGAGCTAGCATGTCTGCAAAGTTCTGTATTGGATCAGCTTGATCTCCTTCATTATTCACAGACCACTCCTCCCTTTGGCAACGATTTTGTCGTCTTGGCGGCATTAACTGATGAATTAAAGACTTACATTAATATTTTGTCTTTATGCAACATCTTATTAATAGTAGTCAAAATTTTAAACTTAAACCAATTTCAGCTTCCTGGATTACTTAATCCAGCTTACTGAATTATCAAATTCTTCAGATAATCATCTTAATAATTTAATTCTCATAATTTAATTACTTATTCAAATATATAATCATATTGCATTTATATTCATGCAAATAGTACATAGTACTTTTCAGTACATAGTGCAAACTACTACAAACGATTACTATCCCCGTGTGACAGAGGTCGGGATTCATTACTATAATTTTACACAAAAAGTTGAGACATAAAAAAATTATCTTGATATTCATACCAAAGCGAATATTATACTCCAAAAGATTATACTCCTAACACTTAATCTTTCTTCCGTCCACTTCCTCCATCTGTCTTCTTTTTTGGACAAGTCTTAACCCTATGACCCATTCCACCACATGCAAAACATCCTCCTTTATTTGGTTTAGGACAATTTGGTGATAGATGCCCTTCTTTACCACAATTGTAACACACATTATTACCCCACATACATTCCCCCGAATGGTTCTTTCCACACTTGCCACATGCTTGTTTCTTCTTTGAATGCGAATTCTCTAAGTTGTTGTCACTATCGTTGTTCTTTTTCCTTTTATTGCCCTTCTTTTCCTTACTTACATCTTTAGATGATACATTACACTTGACCCTCATTCTATCGACTTGTGCTTTCAGATTATTTCGTTCTTCTGTCATCTCACGTAATGCTCTTTCTGTCTTCCGTAATTCCTCCAGGAGAAGTACTTTAGTCCTTAAATCTTGAACTTTCGCAGATGCTTGACCTTCTTCGATTTCTATTTTTCCTTCTTACCCATCTTTGATCTTTATTTCTTGCTCCACCTTAGTTTCTTTGGAATATACTTCTTCCTCTTCATCCAGCTCCATCTCGGGGTACTCGTCATGATCGCTTGCTAGATTTATCGCAGGTTCGTCTCTTAAAAACTTCCTCAACTGACTCACTCTGAGCAGGCACCTCGGCTAATGGCATTGGTGCAGCTGCTAACACTTCCGTAACCATCTTATCATCTCCTGACATCATGTCACCAGTTTTAAATAACTTCATTAGTACATCACTATCAAATATAATCTATAAACACTGAGTGTCCCCATATCTTACTATTGATGAATTTTCATAATCCATCCCTTAGAACTCTAAACAAGTTTTCTCTGTCTTATTTATGGTTATATTCCTAAGGCTTTTTCCCCCACCTAAGGTTTATAACCTACAGCTTTGATACCAACTTGTGACGCCCCCAAATCTGGGTTTCCTAACCTCGGGCTTGGTGCTCACGATCCATCATATATAACACATCTAACTACTCATTCATTAATGAAAAACATCATTCATGATATTCCTTAATACAACTTATAACAATATCTCATGTTAACTAACCTTAACATAACTTACTTACCCTTATATAATCAAAAGGTTTACATACTTAATTATATAATAAAACATAACTATTAAAAGTTGACATTAACTACTCTTGAGCCTTGCCTTTGCCTTTGTCCCTATTAGAACCCTCTGCTACATCGGCATTAACTGAAATATTTTATTTAAGCAAGAGTGAGCAACGAGTTTGCCCAGCAAGTTAAAATATACAACAAATGATATATATCATGAATAGAAGAGTCTAGCTTCTTTAGAACTTCAACAATAATCAAAAGATTTCGAAGTAGCTGAATAATAATTCAATCTCAATAATAAAACTTTCTCCCATTTCATACTGAATAACATATCAAAGATGAAAGAGTAAAATTCTTTCAAAGATTCAATAATATTCAATTGAATAATAAGAATTAACAATACTTCAACAATATTCAATAAAGTGGGATATACCCAGATTTCATGCTGAGTGATCACAAAAGGATCATGAACTACTAGAGAAATCATTTAGTTATTAAAACTAAATTATTCCACAAGAATATAAATTAGTTATAAAAACAAAACTATACTTTTCTGCAAGTACCTGGAGTGGCCAACTCCTTTGTACCCTATATTATGCACAATACACAATAATAGCGCATAGGTCGATTTACGACATTAAAATTTTGTTCATCTCAGTCTTACATCACGAGTCCGCACCACAATAATATGGTTTGGATTACTTTCAAAGAAATACTATAATTTCAATAATTAATAACAATACTAATCTAGCCGAAATCAATGGCATAGATCTTCCAATAACAATTCAGTTCATAATAAATAGAACATTTCATGATTTCACAAATATTAGTCTTGCCAAAACAATTAGCTGAGACATGATTTATAAATAGTTCAAATAATAGAACGAGAATCAATTGCACTATGTGCGAATTACACTAATCATTATGGATGTGAATAACTATCAATAATTATTCATTACCATGCTTGAAAAATAGTAACTCAAGTTGAGTTAGGAAACTTGCCTGATTCGTTGACTACTGCTACGCAATTTAACTTGGACACTTACTCGTTCATTTATAAGTTCGTAATATAACTTGACAAACTATTTATGAACTCAGTAGACTTAATATATCATTTCAGTTTCTATTTCAGCAAGCTAAAACAAAACTGACTTCACTTCCTGACATTTCAGTTTCCCTTTTCAGCAACCTGAAATGTTCATTTCGGGAAGCTGAAATACACTATTCACGAAAATATGAAATCAATTTATTTTTTTTTAATCTTTTGGCCAATCTTATATACATATATTCCATACACAAAAAGTATTTTTCTGGAATTTTTCAACTTCCTAAAGTATTTTTCAAAAATAAATTTCTAGTTAATTCCATAAGAAATTAGCTACCTCATACTTAACTCCAAAAGTTCCCAACTCTTGGCGGGATCTTACACATGTTAACTTGAGCTTACAGTTTAAATTTCAAGGCCATCGGAGTTATACAACTCCGGTTATAGCGATTTTCGTCGAGAAAATGCAAAAATTGAAATAGTCATAACTTGCTCATTTTAAGTCAGAATGAGCTCATTTTTGGACACAGCCTACTTTATCCCATATATTTTCATCCCCCAAAAGGCCGGATTTTATCTCATTTAATAAGTGGCCAAAACAACCCTTCCAATATTTTGGGCAGCAACTTTTTAAGCATTTTCTTATTTTTCATCCTTTACCAAAATTATTCCACACAAAAATCTACAAATCCTTTTTCAGTGATTCCACTTGGATATATTAGAAGACTCATATATCTAACTCTAGAAATTAACCACACTCAAAAATTCAAAGTAGAATGAGAGATATGGTCATTTCCATATCATACTTGGTTTTATCAAAAATCTATTTTTTAACTCTTTATGTTTTGTATGAAAACTTTTATATCCTTATGTAATACTCAACATAAATCATCATCACTCATCATGACACAAACTAATATCAAATATATTCCTGGATCTATCATGATCCATGATCCAATTCCTCAAATGACCACCAAACACAAAATAAACACAACCAAGGCTAGAAAAATTAGGTTTTTCTTACCTTTGAAAAACATAACTTATATTTCTTACTTTAAATCCAACTTTTGATCAACAAAAGGGTTCAATCAATACATAAAACACTTATGAACATATGAATCTTAGGTTTTCAAGATCATATTTTCACAAAAATCATAACTCAAATCAAAATAAAAAGAAAATAGACTACACAAGTAGGAATTTCTTATACCTTGACTTGGATTCTTCTCTTTTCTTATTCTTATATTTGGTTAGGAGAATATGAAACATCAAAACTCTCCTTCCTCTCTCCTCTCTATAGTGGCCGAACCCTTCTCTCTTTTCTCTCTCTACTTCTTTTGTTCTTGCTAGCAAAATGAAGTAAATGAAATAAAACAACAAAATGAAACATTAAGTTGATAATACAACAATTAAATAATTAGATATCATCATATCTATCTCTTCTCTCTCTCAACAAGTTAGTGGTTACTTGCAAGAATAAATAAAATTGGTGGCTCCATCCATAAGGTGACACCACACAAAGATAATCACCAACTAAAGCAAACTAATCATTACATGCATCTCCCTTTCCTTTCCTTGCATTTACAGATGAAGTTCTGTTTAACCTTTTCGAAAATAGAAAACAATGTTCATTGTCTGTTGACAAATCTCCAGTTATAGTCAGTACATAGTTTCAAAAATTTGATATAGAAGTGATATGTTGTTATTGTTGGTTCAGCTTACTTCACAACTGTTGATTCGTTGTAGAAGTGTCATTCAAAGAAAATATTTAATTCTTTCAGCAAATTTATATATTTGTTATTACTTGCTGAGCAATCAAATGCTCATTCTTGCTTTAAATTTAAATATTTTTAGCTAAGTATGATCAACCCAAATGATCAGGCAAGAACATGGGGAAAGGAAAGTTGTTCGATTGAGTTTTACAATATTCTATGTAATAGTTAAGGTTTATTAAGACAATGATAATTATTATCTATGATGTAATGAATGTTTAAAGATCGCGTACCTGGGATTTAAACTTTGATATATGTAAACTAAGTTGATATTTATATTATTGTTATTATTATTAGTATTATTCCGCTTATAGAAATGGTATCGTGAAGCACCGAGTTCGGGTTTCAGGTATCTGAATTTGGGGGCGTCACAGGTTGGTATCAAAGCTTTAGGGTTGAAAACCTTAGGTGGGATAGACCTTAGGCTATAGCCTTTAGGATAGAGGGAAACATTGAAAATATAAATAACTCATATAGAGTTTAAAAGGAGATGAGTTGAATAAATTAATCGTTAAACAAAATAAAAGATAACTTTTATATAACTATTGTTTGGTGTGTGTATATACTATGTGCTAATCAGGATAATTTGTGTGTAGATGTTAGGAGGAAAAGAATTAGGATACCCTCAGATCGTAAAGAAGGGGCCAATATCAAAGCCAATAGATGAAATAGAGGCTCACAGTGCAAGCAACCTTGATGAGGTGGTGGTATTGGAAAACATAGTACCAGATCCAGAAATGGTGGAACTGACAGATAGTGATTCAGACACCGAAGTTGGAGCTGATCAAGCATCAACAGAAGTGCAGAATCTGAGGAACCAGGTTTCTTCTCTGGAAAAGTTATGGGAAATAGAAAGGCTATTAAATAGTCAGTTGCGAAGAGCGTTAATGGAAACTATGGAGGAACAATATAACATTAAAATTCAAATTGGTCAAATGGGAACCAAAAGCATCAAATCGTGTGCAACTCCGAGCAAGAAGGGAAAAAGAAAGATGAAAGACCGTGACTTAGGAAATAAGTAGGATTAGTAGTTAATTAATTATGTTTGATAATGTACGTGTGTAATGTAATATTCTCAAACTTTTGTGTAAGTTATTGCAGTAATTCCCGACTTTTGTGGTCACAAAGGGATAACAGTATGTGCTATGTTATGTAAAGTACTTGGAATTAATGAATATTAATCTATGTTTGATTAATGGAATAAGTTTTGTATAAAACTTCGTATTACATGTTAAACTTATACAATAAGGTTTAGAATGTAAGTTAAATTTATGATTTTATGTAATCAGATAATGCCGCCAAGACATCGAACACGAAATCAAAGGGCAGAAGAATATGTCAACAATGCTGAGGGACAACAGCAAGACCCGATGCAAAACTTTGCGAACATGGTAGCTCAAGCTATGCAGCATGGAATACCAGCCGCAGGGAACCAGCCAGACAATCGCTTGGCAAAATTTAAAGACTTCAAGACAGTAGGACCACCAGAATTCAGGGGATCAGCTGACCATGTAGAAGCCCAGACATGGGTTAATGAGATAGAAAAGGCATTCATAATTGCTAGGGTAGATGAGGGGCAAAAGACCACTTTTGCCACTTATATGATGAAGGGGGAGGCTAACTTTTGGTGGGAGGCAAATCAAACTAGGGCAGGAGAATGAGTAGTTACTTGGGCTAGGTTTAAAACTCTTTTTTTTGAAAACTATCTCTCGGCTAGTATGCAGGCTAGGATGGAGGTGAAATTTCTGGAATTAAAGTAAGACAACATGATTGTTGCAGAGTATGCCGCAAAGTTTAATGAGTTGGCTAGGTTCGCTCCGCATCAAGTGGATATGGAGGCTAGGAAGGCAAGGAGGTTTGGGCTGGGCTTAAAACCCTGGCTCTATGACAAGGTGGCAGTGTTGCAGATTAATACTTTTGCAGCACTCATGGAAAAGGCTATCATAGCAGAGGAGGGGAGTGAGACCATAAGCCTCTATAACAAGGAGAAGAAGAACAAAGGCAAGACGGTAGGAGCTGTAAAGGTGGAAACAAATAGTGGGAGAAGGGGCAAAAAGAGAAAAGGAAATTATTTCGGGAATGTTCAGGTGAAACACGAAGGTGTGAAGAAACAGATTGTGCCGTGTAAGAATTGGGAGAAGAATCACTCTGGTGAGTGTCTGAAGGGTAAGTTTGTATATTACAAGTACGGGCAGAAGGGCCATATCTCTCCCAACTGCCCCAACCCAAGGATGAACAGTGGGTGTTTTCTATGTGGATCGACTGAACATAAGGTGAAGGATTGTCCAAAGAGGAGAATGGAGGCGGGTAGTGTAACCACGAAAAAAGGCATCGGGACGCTGGCGATCACATGACCGACTTCAACCAACAGACCACCAAAAGCAACCGCGAGAGTCTTTAACATGACGGTCCAGGATACTGTGGTAACTGGTAATAGAACTCCAGGTATTATTCGAATAACTTTTATTTTTCGTGTATATATATGATTTTCCTATATATAGCAAATTATTTTATAAAGAAATTTTGAAAGAGGTGTCGACGTCGGGATTTTTAATTGTCACTTTTCGTTACTTGTCCTTTGGTGTTCTCATTTTAGGTGAGATTTGTTTGAAAAAACAAGTGAAAAAGGTCCGACATGTATAATGTCGACGATGGACTGTTAAGAGTCGCCAGTTGGTTTTTTAAATGGTTGTACCAACACAACCGAGAAAAGGTTTGCACATTGACCCAGTGATGTCACACTGCTAAACGGGTCGGTGAAATCGAGATTCATTAGGGTCTGGGGACTTGGTTATGCGGGGGGAATGTGTTAGGCACCCCCCGACATCCGTGTTACCACAGTGACCGCCTCTTTTCAAGAAACTGTTATCTGGATGTGTGTGTGTGAGAGTCAATGTGCTGTTATTTAGAAGTAGTGCGAGGCCTCGTTCGCACTTACATACACATGGTTTGAATTTATGTAAAAATTCAATTTTAGCAAGATATGGCAGTGATGTTTTATAAAAGAGGTTTTTCAACCCCTGATGCTCAATAGTAATTGAGACCTTTTACACTCCCATTTTATTCTGTATTCGACTGGATTGATTTTATTTGACAGATGCGAGGCATCCGTACGAAAATAATGTACAAAAAGGTGCTGAATCCCTCGTGGGTATGTAAACCATCTGAGGAAATCCAAACATCACAGAATAATTTACAAGGTGCTTACAGCTAAAAATGTCCATCACGGGAACCGAATCTGGATCTAATGGGATGAATATGTGATCACATGATTCCTAGGCTCACATGATGCTGCAATTGATATAAACGCAGTAACCAGGTATATATATATATATATATATATATATATATATATATATATATATATATATAAAAGCTGTAAATATATATATACAGACATGATCACCAATCACGAAGTACCTCCACGGGGGATCAGAAATGTAAATAAAGCTGTAAAAGCTATCAACCACCACGGAGGAAACTCCAGGCGGGACAAAATGTACAGAAAGCTGTAAAAACGATCAACCACCACGAAGTAAACTCCAGGACGAAATGTACAGAAAGCTGTAAGAACGGTCAACCACCACGAAGTAAACTCCAGGTGGGACGAAATGTAAATATATATATATATATATATATATATATATATATATATATATATACATGTAAACGCACCGAATATAAAATCCAGGCTCATCGAACAGAGTTCGACCACAATTAATATATATATATATATATATATATATATATATATATATATATATATATATATATATATATATATATATATATATATATATATATATATATATATATATATATATATATATTAAAGCACGTAAACGCTCTGGATGTAAAATCCAAGCTCATCGAACAGAGTTCGACCACAGATAATATATATAAGTATATATATATATTAAAGCAGGTAAACGCTCCAGACCGAAGTCTAGGCTCATCGAACAGAGTTCGACACGCAGTTCATATATATCAATATATATTTATATATATATAGGAAAGTAAATAAACGTTCCAGACCGAAGTATAGGCTCAATCGAGGCATAACACGATAATGTTAGTCAATATATATATATATATATATATATATATATATATATATATATATATATATATATATATATAGACTGAAATGAAACCACGGACCGAAATCCGGGCAAAGCAAGCAACACGACTCTCAACGTGTAGAAGGGTGTGTGCAAAAATGAAGAGAAAGACTCTAAAGTGTGTGAGAAGGCTTACAGTGGGCTGCCAACGAAGACTTCTATATCTTTAGAGTGAGTAAACACAGACTTTTGTAGGTACAAAAGGGCTATAAATGAGCTCACAGGTGTTTAAAAGGGGAATGCACACTGTCTGGGATGAGTGCAGAGCAAATTGGGCAGGGCTTCCTCGCCGTTTTTTCTTACAAAATGTCCACCCCAAGCCCTCTATTTATAGAGGGTGGAGCCACAGGTGTACATGCGACTGAGCCGCAGGTGTACCAGAGGTAACCCGGGTGGGCCCAGGTTTTTTGGCTTAGATCGTCTCGAAGTACGTGCACTCGGGCACTGTAATGTCCACTCAAACTTTCAGAAGTGCAATTCGGGCATCCGTTTGACATATACAGGACCTATTTCGGACCACCATTGTTGAGAGTTGTACGATAGCATGAGATTAGAGTTTTTGTGAAGTCATTGAAGATGGGACGGTGCCCTCCGGTCTTCAAGCTTCAACTTTCATCTGTTACCCCGCACAATAGTCGCTCGGGATTGATTAGCCTTGTGGGACATTATTGCGTAGCTATGTTAAGACGACGTGGCGTGACATCGTGTTGGTCAGATGACGATGTTGCCCCTCACCGGTGTTATCGCTGGATTGGGCTGATAAAGCAGACGTTGCTCCGCTTCGCTAAGATAATGACTGCTAAAATTTGTTGAAGGTCCTCATTGTCATCTTTGAGGTATGTCTGTCTTCCCGATGTTATTGCCGGGCTAGTACAGTGGATCTCATTATGAGCGCCGAGATTGAAGCTGGTTATATTTGTAACAAATATTTCTGGGGTTATCGCCGAAATTGCATTCCTTGGGGTTATCACCAAGGTTGGTGGTTATTCACATGGTTGGGAATGAGTCTGGATACCTCGGGGTTATCTCTGAGATTAATCGGTCTTCTCCGGTGTGTGTTCCGGTATTATATCTCCATGCCTCGGGGTTATCTCCGAGATTGGAATTGTTACTCCCAAATTGCGATCCGGGGTTGATGCTGAACTTCCGGTAGTATCCAGCATGGATATGGATCATCTTTCAGGGTTCCCTCTTAAAAGACGAATCTGCTCTCCTACAATGTTAGTGACAGGTGTACAGAAAATTTCGAGTGTCTACACATGCCCCTCTTTATCATACTCATGCATGGCGATGCATGGGTAGGATAAAGATTCCTAGACACTTGAAATGCAACAAGATAAACACGATACTATGGATAGCAACATGATGCAAATGTATGATGTATGTGTATGGGGTTGTGGCCCAACACGTTGGGGATGATTGTTGGCTCCCTGTTGCTTCAACTGGGCATTGGCAACGATGACCAGATTTGATGTGTTATCTAAATCTGGTAGGATGTTGATGTTGGTGTTATCATCAACTTCATGGATAATGACTTGATCCTGCAGATGTACCTCTTTTGTGTAAGAGATCTCTGGGGATAAAGCTTGATCTGTTTGAGGATGTGTATAACATATTACATCATCTATCCTCTTTGATGACATTGACCTCTCCTGGTTAGTATTGCCAGAATATGCCAAGATTTTGTTGGGTTTACTGCTAACAGCAAATGCTGTCAAGGATGCCTGACCTTCGTTGATGTGTACTTCACCAACATGTGCATCAACGGCTAAAAAATCCTATAGGATATACTGTCAAGGCTGCTTGACCTTCGCTATCGTGTAGATCACCGGAACATTGCGTTGTGACCCCCACTGGGGATCTGAGTAGTCGGGTGTGAAAACCTCGAATAGCTCCAGAGCTCTGATAGGTTTGAATCGATATCGGCTGTAATAATGTCAAGGCTGCTTGACCTTCGTTGATTTGTGTGTCAACGGATGAGCATGCGTTGTAACCCCCGCTGGGGATTCCACGTTGTAACCCCCGTCGGGGATTGCTTGTGTGAAAAGATTGGGGTGACAACCTTACGCTGACGGCATCGGACCTCTGTACGGTATTGCCAAATGTGGTATGCAAAGACTTGAATCATCGGTATAGTAAACCATGTGTTCGATCGAATACCAATGGATGAAACGAGAGCCACAGTTGGATCCAGAAAAACCAAGGTTTCAGGCTATTCTGCTCAATCACGTAGTGTTTTTATCCCGGGTTTGGCCTTTTCAGCTTGTAAGAACTCCTTTGCAACTCGAACTGGACCGAGCCGGAGTGATGGTACCCGTATGGGAGTGCTGCAGGTGCACCTACTACAGCCACAGATGGGCTTGCGGCCAACCGTGGATGATAAATTCCAGCAGGTTGGTCTCACAAGTCACTTTTAACTTGTTGCGCAAAGGAAAATACGTAAGCCTCTTTCAGATCTGATGAGTTCGGGCTGCTTTCTGCAAATTCTGTCACCGTACGAGTGTTCTACACTATCCTGGTAACATATGCCTGTATTTTCTCTCATTTTTGTCCGTTGGATCTTGAGTTTTCGCATGAAATGCATCTAAACATATAGTAGTGATTATGTATGCACAAACGACTAGATAAAAAATATTCAACATAGTAAATGTTAGTATTAAACCATGCTGAACATAATAATGTGAAAAAATTTGACTTTTGAGACAGTCAAATTGGCACCTTTTTCTGCTATTTTTTGTCCTATTTGAGGTCCAATGAGCATAAGGTAGCAAGGCAAAGTACTCCTAGTATTAAGGTTGGCTTGATGCATGATGATTTTAATTGTTAAAACATATATTATGTATATGACTTTGGGGCAGGTGTGCTACTGAATGGCCACCTAGACATGCCTGTATGCATGTGGATAGTCCTATTTTCAGAGAGGACTATGACAAAAAATTTCCAAATGTAGGCATTGGGTAGTCATGCATTTTAACTCTATTATATATGTTAAAGTAAATGCATGCATGCATATAGTCATAAAATGCAAAGCTCCAAGTAAGGAAATACCACACCCTTTCTGAGGTTATTTGGAGACTTGTTGTCCAGATACTATGGATCCGGATCAGCTGAGCAGTTCCTATAGGACCACTTCTGGTGTACGGCGGAGGGTTTCTAAAGTACCTCGTCCCGGTTCTGTCAGACAACCTCGACGGTTGGTGGAGGCCGTGATACGTCCTGTCCAGGTAGATGTTCCCGACGTTGAGGACGAGGAGGCGGATATTCCGATAGAGGATCCCGCTCCTGTTGCACATGTCCCTAGCAGGGAGCTTTCGATCATTCAGGTGGTGAATTGCTGGGTGATTTGGGCAGACATCCATCGATGTATTTGCATGCTAACGAGGTATGGCGTTAGACTTTGATCTTCCTTCTTTCCTATTGATGAGGATTAAAGGGTTTTGATGTTGATCTGCATTTCATGTAGGTTCCTAGTTTTACACAACCTCGAGGGAACTGGTTCAGCATTCACTCCATGTATCAGGCGCTTCATCCTAACTATAGAGCGGTAGTGTATGAGTTGGGATTTGGGGCATTTTTCTCCATCCTTCCCCGTCGTTGTCCCTGGGGTTACCTCTGCGCATTGTCTGAGCGATGGCTTCATCAGACTCAGTCACTCCGTCTGCTAGATTGCGAGGTGATGATGACGCCAATAGATTGGCAATTTATCATAGGTATGGAGTTTGGAAGGGAGCCAGTGCCTTGCATGGCAAATATTACCCCTACTGCCGTTAGATCCTTATTAAGAGTTCCGGCGGCGGCGCTCAAAGGCAGGACTGTCCGTTCAGGTCTTTTGACCGTAGATGCTATGAGCGGGCTATTGAGTAAGCCTATGCCTGATGATGTCAGAATCAGGGATCGCGTTCTGCGGCGATTATTCTTGATGATCATTAGAGGCTTCTTCATAGCAGATAACTCTTCTACGGTATCTTTCCCTTTGATCAGCGCTACACGTGATGTGGACCGTATTGGAGAGTATGATTAGGGTTCCTACACCTTTGCCTATTTCCTCTGGGGCATGCATATGCGCTCACAGGGTTTGACCGAGGCTTGGCTAGGATTTTACCCATTTCTGATGGTGAGTATTTCTCTTGTTATTTACCATTGAGACTGTTCAAAATGGGCCCTACATTCCTACAAAGCTTGCACCAACTTCAGATGATCTAAACAGAATCCAGATCAAGGTCAAAGAAGAATGGACAGACAATGAAAAGAAAGCTGTCCAACTCAACAAAAAGACCAAGAACATTTTGTTCTAATCTTTAGAAGAGGACCTGTTTGAGAATGTGGTAAATAGTAAAATAGCAAAGGAAGTATGGGAAGCATTGATCATCATGCATGAAGGAATAGAAGAAGTCAGAGAAAATAAGAAATCTCTCCTAACTCAGCAATATGAAATGTTTGCACCTACGAAAATGTTACTTCCACCTACGAAAGATTCAATGTACTGCTCAACTCTCTCCGAGCCTATTGAAAGATCTATCCAAATAAAGATCTAATCATAAAGTTCATGAGAACTTTATGCAAGTGGGATGCCAAAACCACTGCCATCAGAGAGTCAGAGAATCTCCATGAAATGACTGTTTAACAGTTATATGTCAACCTTCTCACATATGAACTGGAGCTGACTCAACGAGCATAAACTCTATCTGAAGGAAAAAAGTAGGATAAAGGAGTTGCTCTCAAAGTAACTGACAACATCTCCAAAGCCAATGCTGAAAATGACACTGACGACGATGAAGATGATGATGAGGACTTTGCAATGCTGGTGAAAAAACTCATAAGGTCCATGCGTCAAGGCAGAATCAGCAAACCTAAGAAAATCAACAACTACAATAGTCAGGAGCAAATAAACGACTTATGCTACAACTGCAAAAAGCCTGGCCATTTCATTGCAAACTGCCACAAACCTCTTAGAGAGGAACTGAAGAAGAAATTAAAGAAAGAATTCAAAGGCAACAAATGGCCTCAAAAGAAAGACAAAGGTCTTGTAGCTGGAGGATCGTGTACTGAATTAGACAATGACTCAACTCCCGAATCTGGAGATGATGAAGATCCTCAAATGGAAAATCTTTGCCTGATGGCCAAGCATGCAAAGGATAAAAAGAACTCTGACATTCAAGAAGTAAGTATAGATAAGGTATTTGACTTTAACTCTCCTGATGTCAACATTGATGATTTAAGAACTGCACTACATGGCATAACATCTGATCTGCATCAGTACATGAAATGGTTCAGAGTTATGTCCAAAGATTATTCACTTCTGCAAAAGGAGAAAGAGAAAGTTCAAGAAGAACTGGAAATAGCCCTTTTAAGTACTGACTCTCTCTCTAAGTTTGAAACTGAGAATAAGCTCTTAAAACAGACTAATGAGCTCAATGCATAAAGAGATTTAAGTCTAACCTCTAAAATTTAGGAACTAGAAAGGATAATCTCTACATGGAATAAATCCTCTTGATCCATGGACTCCCTGATCTGCAGTCAGAGAAGTGCATCTGACAGAACATGTTTAGGCTTTGGGGAATCCACCTCAAAGCCATATGTGGAAAAGATAAAGGAAACTAACCCTAGTAATGCTCTAAGTTTTAGTAGAAGCATTATATTTATGAAATCCTCACAGAAGGAAGAACCAGTCCAACCTTACTCTTCTGATTCAATCCATATTCCAAGGAATAAAGGATCTCATGCTGGCCTGGGTTTCAGAAAAGAGACGAGTAACCTAGCCACTACTTTCCAACCTCGAAGGATCGTAGAGTCGAGTAAAATCAACTCCACGAGCCAACTAGGAAGGAACCGTAGAGGAAAGGTACACTCCTCACAAATCATGAGACACAAGGATACATGGAAGAAAGAGAACCAGTTTAAAAGAAGGATGGTTGAGAACCCACATAAGTCTAAATGGAGGAAGAATCCATATGCACACACAAGCATGCATCATATTAGATGTTTTGTATGAAATAAGGTTGGTCATAAGGCTGTAATGTGCTATCATAATCTTATGCATGTAAAACCCAAAATTAAGCAGATTTGGGTTCCCAAGGGCACTAACAAAGTACGACCCATGCAAGTATGGGTGCCAAAATGAAAGTTTAATATTGCCACAACAAATAGCTCCACGATCACAACCTGGTATCTGGACAGTGGATGCTCAAGGCACATGACTGGGAACAAAGCCCTTCTGTCTAACTATATAGAGAAGGAAGGTCCTTCAGTCGTCTTTGGAGACAATGGCTCTGGCAAGACAAGAGGATATGGCTCAGCTGGGAATGTTGCAGTGTCCTTCAGTAAAGTAGCCTATGTGGAAGGACTACAACATAATCTTCTGAGCATAAGCCAACTCTGCGATAAGGGTCATCAAGTCACATTCCTCAACAGTCAGTGTCAAATTAGAGATCTGAAAACATCCGCTATAAAGCTGACCAGAACAAGAGAAGGAAATGTCTACACTATAAATCTTGGTCAACAAAGCTCGGACGAGATGATATGCTTACTGGCTAAAGCATCTGAAGAAATGAACTGGCTATGGTATAGAAGACTGTCTCATCTCAACTTCAAAAGCATGTCTAAACTGGCCTCAAAAGATCTAGTTACAGGCTTACCCAAGTTCAGCTTCATCAACGAAAGGTCGTGCAATGCCTGTCAGCTTGGAAAGCAAACTAGAAGCTCATTTAAGAGCAAAACTGCCAACTCAATTGACAAGCCTCTACAGCTACTTCACATGGATCTATTTGGGCCAATTCCAATAATAAGCCTCGGAGGGAAGAGATACTCACTAGTCATAGTGGATGATTACACCAGATTCATATGGGTGTTCTTTTTAAACTCAAAAGATGAAATGAACTCCCAACTAATCAAGATGTTCAGACTAGTGATGAACGAGAAAGGGGAGAAAACCAAGGCTGTACAGAGTGATCATGGTAGAGGATTTGACTTCTTTGAGATGGACCACTTCTGCACAGACAATAACATCAGTCACAACTTCTCAGCTCCACGAACCCCTCAACAAAATGGAGTAGCTGAGAGAAAGAACAGAACGTTGATAGAGGCTGGAAGAACTCTAGTAGTAGCAGCCCATCTACCTGAATACTTCTGGGCAGAAGCTGTCAACACCGCATGTTACACTCAGAATAGATCGTTTATACACTCTACGATTAAGAAGACTCCATACAAACTATGGAAAGGAAGAAAGCCAAATGTCAGCTACTTCCATGTATTCGGCTGTGCATGCTATATTCTCAACAATGAGAAGCAGTATCTGACAAAGTTCCAACCCAAGTCAGACGAAGGAATCTTTCTCGGATATGCCACAGACAGTAAGGCTTATAGAGTGTTCAATAAAAAGACACTGAGTGTTGAAGTCTCGATCCATATCATTTTCGATTAAACATACTTGGGCAAAACAGTGCTTCAAGACGCTACAAACAATAATTCAGATGAAGTCGTAGAGCTCAACACCATGATCGTAGTTCCAAAAAATGAAATCGTCGAGCAAGAAGAGGAGATCGTAGAGAAAATTACGCAAGACAACGAACCTCCACATCAAGAAGCAGAAATTGATCTTGAAGGTCTCAGACAAGAAGGCATCAGGACAGATGTTCCAACAGGAAATAGATGGGCAAGAGATCACATTCAAGACTTAATCATTGGAGACCCAAATGCAAGAGTCAAAACAAGAGCCACCACCCAAAATGAGTGTTTCTATCTGAGTTTTCTATCACAAATGGAACCCAAGAAGATAGAAGATGCTATGGAAGACTCCAGCTAGATAGAAGTCATGCAAGAAGAACTAAATCAGTTTGAAAGAAACAAAGTATGTAGATTAGTTCCAAGACTAAAGAGTCATCTTGTCATTAGGACCAAGTGGGTCTTCAGAAATAAGATGGATTAAGATGGAGTAATAACCAGGAATAAGGTAAGACTAGTGGCCAAGGGTTACTCTCAGGAAGAAGGCATTGACTACGATGAGACCTTTGCACCTGTTGCCATATTAGAAGCCGTCAGAATATTCCTTGCCTTTGCTGCTCACATGAAATTCAAAGTCTTTCAGATGGATGTCAAAGGTGCATTCCTGAATGGTGAACTTGAAGAAGAAGTATATGTAGAGCAACCTCCAGGTTTCATCAATCCATCTCTCTCTAATTATGTCTATAGATTAGACAAAGCCTTATATGGTCTTAAACAAGCACCTAGAGCATGGTAGGAAACACTAACTAACTTTCTTATTAAAAATGGGTTCACTAGAGGTAGAGTAGATACCACATTATTTCTTAGAAAGCATAAAGACAAAGTCTTATTAGTTCAAATATATGTTGATGACATTATCTTTGGCTCTACTGAAGAAAAATTATGTAAGAGATTCGCCAAGCTTATGCAAAGCAAGTTTGAAATGAGCATGATGGGTGAGCTGAACTTCTTCTTTGGACTGCAAGTAAAGCAGACTGATGAAATAATCTTCATAAACCAAGCCAAGTACTTTAAAGACTTACTTAAAAAATATGGCATGGAATTAGCCTCTCCCATTAAAACCCCAATAGCTCCAGCAACCAAGCTTGACAAAGATGAAAAAGGTAAAAGTATTGATATAACTCAATACAGAGGTATTATTAGCTCTCTTCTATATCTAACTGCCAGTAGACTAGACATAATGTTTGTAACATGCATATGTGCTAGATTTCAAGCTAATCCTAAGGAGTCACACTTAATTATAGTAAAAAGGATTTTTAGGTATCTCAAGGGTACACCTCACTTGGGACTTTAGTATCCCAAGGAGTCCTCCTTTGAATTAACAGGAAATACAGATGCTGACTTTGCAAGTTGTAAAATAGACAGAAAAAGTATCAGTGGCACCTGTCAGTTGATAGGAAACAGACTTGTGTTCTGGTTTAGCAAGAAGCAAAACTCAGTATCTACTTTAACTGCAGAAGTTGAATACATTGTTGCTGGAAGCTGTTGTGCTCAAATCTTTTGGATGAAAAATCAGCTAGCAGACTATGGGTTTGAATTCAAATCTATACATGTACAATGTGATAACACAAGTGCCATAGCAATAACACACAATCCTGTCATGCATTCTAGGACTAAGCATATAGAAATAAGATATCATTTTATTAGGGATCATGTGCAAAATGGAAACATATCTTTACAATATATCCCTACTGAAAATCAATTTGTAGATGTCTTTACAAAGCCTTTAGATGAATCCAGATTTAATAAATTGATAAGTGAGTTAGGCATGCTAAATCTACAACTATAAAATCTATGCTCTAGTTTATGATAACAATGCAAATATAAAGGCTATGTTCAAAATCGTAAAGATGACTAAAGAAAGTCCACGATCGTAGAGTTGTCTAGACATGACAAAGAAGTATCCTGTGATGAAAGCATCTTCAACAAATTCAAGCACTCTATCTGTTAAGCCCCTCAAGGACAAACCTGATCCTTAGATCCTTCTAAGAGATTGTCCCTTCCTGAGCTACCTTGATTCAGAAGAAATGCTCAGTCAAAATTTATCACAAGGACCAAGGCAGACAATGTTCGTAGATCAGACTCAACAGTGGACTCAACGATCGCAGTGTAGACTCAACGATCATAAAGACCACCTCAACGACCGTAGTGCTACCTCGACAATCGTGGTCCTCTCAAAGGATACATTAGCTCAGGAGGAGCTAAGGGCAAATCAGTATATTCCACATCAGTTAAATTCGTGGAGCCAAGCAGAACTTGACACATGCCCCACTTAGCAGATCGAGAGGAGGGAAGTTACAAGTACAACTTGAAAATATCTTTTTGAAATCAGAAGTTCAAAAAGTTCATTCCTCGTTCTTCCTCTCTCTCTCTACAAGTAGAAACCCTAGCTTTCTGAAAAGCTCAATCAACCTCAGTACAAAGAGATTAATGGCAGCTTCAAATGTTATCACTAGTTACAGACTGTGCTTCGATGAGTTCAAGACAACTGACTCTCAATTCCATAAGATTCTGCCTCTATTGAAGAAAGCTGGTCTTAAAGAGGCTCTGGGTACCAGCACGTGGATCTACCACAAGGGTCAAGGATGTGAAAATTAAGCTCAAAGCTGAGGATATAAACCTAGCCCTAGGTTTCAAATCGAAAGGATTTTCGTTTATGGAGGGCATCAATTTTCATGAAGGACTGAAGAGAATGCATCACAAGAAGTTTTCGACTGTCAAAGGCTACGAAAAGAAAGAGTTCCCCAAAGGTATGAGTTTCTTGCTGACATTGTTAGGAAATGCATATGCCGCAAGAGCTCTGGCCATGACTCTATGAACAAAATGCAACTTAAGCTCATGACAACAATCAGTTGTGGGATTTAACTCAACTATGGAGCCCTACTCATCGACTGGATTGGGAAATGGATACTTAGTTCAAAGAAGTCAAAGAGCTCTGTAAAGATGCTCTACGGGCGATTTATAAGCATCATCCTACAGTCAGCATTGGAAGAAAAGATTGGGGATGATGAAGGAGAATCCATAAATCCAAACAGAAGGATGACCCAGCAGCTATTTGAGAACTGGAAAAGAAATCCAACAGAAAATGTCAGGATGATGTCTGAGTCTAGTGGAAGAACTGGTGATGCAAAGGAGGCTGGGATTCCAGAGAATATATCAGTTCTAAAGGAAGCTGAAGAAGAAGAAGAAGAAATCAACAAGGAGGAACCCATTGCTTTAGTCAAAAAAAGCAAGGGCAAGAGAAAAATGAAGGTTTAAATGGCAGATGAGCCTCAAGGTTCAATTACTGATGTACCTCAAGAGTGTTCTGGCATTAAAACTCTGAGGCACTTGAAAGGGAAAGAACAGTAGTCTGAAGAAGATGAAGACAGAGCTACCATCTCTCAACTGCTTAAGAAGAAAAAATGCATTCATAAGTCAAAGAAGCCCTCTATCTCTTTGATCGTAGAGTCTCTACCAATCGTAGAGACCAGACTAGACACATCACCCAAAGAAGATGCTGCAACAGCTTCTCAGGCTGATCAACCATTCAGAGCTGAAGCTGAAAAAAGTGCTGAGGCTGTGGCTCAGCCAGGAAGCTAAGAAGAAAACTGGTCAAGAAGTACATCCTTGTCAATGAAGGAGTGCTAAAAGAAAAAGACAGAAAGATAGCTGCTGAAAAGGGGCTATTTGAAGCAAGTCAGAGGAACACAGCTCAAGTTGAGGGGGAGCTGCCTAAAGTTTATACTCTAGAGAATGCTGCAGTTGAGGGGAGCTGTTTGAGATGCAAATGAATGATCAAGTTGAGGGGGAGCCTCATGAAGTCCCATGTCAGGAGAAGCTGCACCTGAGGAGGAACTGCCAAGAGATCATCATGAATCTCCTTCAGTCCCTCAAGAGATTCTAGCTTTAGAAACTTTAGAAATGGAAAGAAGTGAAGCTATAGAGGATAAGAGAGCAGAAGAACAAAGAAGACAAATGGATATAATTGATGTGATGGAAATTTCAAATGAAGACAAAGAAGAAGATGAGGATGACGAAGATGAGATCATTGATGTGGGCTATGATGGACATAGGAGAGCCAACTATAATTAATTGTTCTCCTATCTACCTATGATGCCATTTCACAGAGCCCAAATCCTAAACTCCTGGGATCACATATTCTGGACCTTCAAAGCCTATCCAGCAATCTCGGTGCTATCTCATAGATTCCCAAGCAACCTCAACTTTGCCTGAAAGCTGATCACCAATGGCCCTTCTTCAAAAAATGGGCATGAGGAAAAAACTATTCCCACCTCTTTCAGGGTTAATCACTGTCCACCATCATTTTTCAACCAATTTTATGAATTACCAAGATGGTTAGAAGTGATTCCTCATCCACTCAATCAATTCCCAGTTACAGAATCCCAACATTTTATAATTAATGAACCAAATGTGCCCAAATTTATTTTGATATAATCTCCTATCATCTCTCACTCTATGATTACTGATCTAAGCCCAATCGTAGAGTCACATGCTCAAGTCATAGAATCACCTTCTCATGAAGCTCAACCCCACACACCATCCTTTCCATCAAATATCCCATCCTCATCTAATAATAAGTATTTCAATCTCGACCTTGCTCTCTTCACTATGTAAAATCAATACACAAGAGCCCCTCATCCAAACAGTCCGCAACTCCTTGAGCTCATATTAGATCTTTCCACCAAAATAGAGTTGTCTGAAGCATCAAAAAAGGTGACCAAGGACATACAAGAAGACCTTGAAGTTCACTCAGACCTTGTTCACCTAAGGCTAACTCATCTGATTGATGCTGCCAACACTCTCCAAAGCACCCTAAGTTCTGAACTCATAAAGAAGCTTAAGGAGATCATAAATGAGATGATTCTGAGCATAAATGAACGGGATCAAATCCACTTTCAAGCTGCTAAGAAACACACGGATGTTGTTCTTATTTTACAGAATACTCAGGAATCCCAGAACAACCTTATGATGGAAAGTCTCACGAGTCTACGAATTGTAATGAAAGAATTCCAAGGATTCTCCATGGGCCAAATGATACAGATAGAAAATGTCCTACCCATCCTCCAAAAGAGGGAAGCTCGAATTGATTCTCTAATTAAAGAGAATCGTGAAGATATTGATCAATCCTAGAATCAGGTCAATGAGCTTGTCTAAGGCATGACTCGCCTATCTGAAGACATTCGAGCCCTTGATGCCGACATAAAGGGGGAGAATAAAGGGAAAGGAGAAAAAGGCAAGGGCAGAGGCAGAGGAACATTCATCGCTCAATCATCAAGGAGTCCACCTATAAGACAACCTCACCAGCAGACTCCACGATCTGAACAGCAGTAAATTCTCATGGCTCAACCGCTAAGAAGTAAAGAGCCAAGCTCACAAGGTGCAACTACTACACACCTACACCTACCTATTGGAGATCCTATGTTCTTAAACAGACACGAGAATAATGAACGCTAAATCAAAGCGAGCTAGAAGATATAATACAGAGAAACGAAGCCAGCAGGAGAAGGAGAGCTTATAAATATGCCAATCCTCCAAGGAATAAAAGGCAAAAGAAATAGAGATAAGTTGAAACTCAATTCTTATTGATGTAACTAAGCTTAATTGTAATATTTGTCTTTACAAACATCAATAAATTCATGCTTATTCTCTAGAGATTTCAGTTGCTCATTGAAACACTAAGTCATATTTACTTTCTAGCAACTACATCTAGAAATTGATAATCATGACATAAATCTCCTTGGTTATATCAACATCAAATAGGTGGAGATTGTTAGGAGATTGCATATTTAAATTTGATGTTGAAAGTAAATATTCATGATTATATGTAAAGTCCTTCAAGGAATATATGTACAAGGACTTAGTGGTAGATCAAATCTGTTAGGTTGATCTAAGCTTTTAATGTTTTTCATTCTGTAAATGAATGTATAGATGAAAAGATCAAAGTTGTTAGGTTGATCTATGTCTTGAGATATAATAGATAGGCTTCAACAGAATCGTAGTCTATCGAGCTGATCAAGAAATTGTAGTAGCCAAGAAAGAATCGTAGAGCATCGAGAATCGTAGTGTGTCTGCTTTGGAAGGCCTCTCCCAGAATCGTAGAGTGGTCCAAATGTTTGCTGAGCCAACTCAGAGATCGTAGTGTACTCTCAAAAACGTTGAGTCTGCAAGTCAAGC
Source organism: Panax notoginseng (assembly GCA_016801055.1). NCBI lineage: Eukaryota > Viridiplantae > Streptophyta > Magnoliopsida > Apiales > Araliaceae > Panax > Panax notoginseng. Next base: position 127,724,829 of record CM029020.1, on the reverse strand, counting down.
AAGTGAAGATCCTAGTGTGCCAGTACTTAAGAGACATTGTAGTGTTCTCATTTACTAGTATCGAATCAAGCACCAAGGTGGCTAGACACCACGATCAGAATCGTAGAGCATCATCTGTCTGTATTAGAAGCATCGAACCTTGCCCATTTGTATAAGAATAAATCCTAACAAATGTGGAATGGATTATAAACGTTAAAGTCCTCGGCAGTCCCAATGACACAACAGTCATCCTTAGTATACAACTAAGAAAAGTACTATGGGTCAGCAGAAAATATCTTTCCAGGTGTTATGTGAGATAACAGTTTGCTGTGTCAAACGCAGCAACGCTCAGAAATGTCAAACGCATTTAATGCTTCAACGGATATATTTCAAAGACCTCATATATGTTAAACATCAGCAGATGATACAACTAAGCAAGCACTAAACAAAAACGTTGAAGAACACTCAACGCTCAAGTATACGATCCGAAAAGAGAAAGCTTGCTCAGCTACTCAGTTCTTTTGAATAAGAGCTTAACGGCAACTGAGTAGCACCATTCAAGAACTCATCAACTACTATCAAGTGAAGTAAGAAGTTTTCAAGTTAAAAGGACTTTAAGAGTTCTAAGCGAACTGTGAAGAACCAAGTCTGCTGGACTTGAAGAGTTCAAAAGTGAACAAATAAGTTTCAAGACTGCTGGTCTTGAAGGAATCTGTGAGATTCAGAAAGTGTAAAGATATCCTTAATGGATTTCCTACTCGAGGAGTAGAAGAGTTTACTAGGAGCTTTAAGTGCTCTAAACCACCTAAAATATTGTGTCTTTTACATTATTGCTATAACTGCCATAACTACTATAACTGCTTATCTCTCATTAACTTGTTATATCTTAAAGGGGAATCAAACAACTCACCATTCCACTGTGTTTAAGTCATTATCAAAACTAACAAGTATTTTGAAAAAAAAAATTAAAATATCTATTCAACTCCCCTCTTCTAGATAACTATTGTGCCTCTGGGAACTAACAGATGTTATTTCTTTCAATATCATTATATCGAAATATTGGTATGAATTTTATTATAAAATTTTTACCTTTTCATATTGAGCTTACTATTTGCGTATACGACACTATTCATGCATACGGTACTATTCACGAATACGGTACTATTCACGATTACTATTCACAAAGTATGATTTTTCTTGTGAAATTTCTACCTTTTCGTGTCGGGGTTACTATTCACGTATACGATACTATTCACGTATATAATACTATTCACGAATACTGCACTATTTACAGAAAAATTAAATTTTCTTTTCTTTGTCCAAGTTGTCTGTTATGGTTACTATCTTTGATTGTATCCATGTTTTGATCTTCATTCTTGAATTTTGCTCCACAATTGATTATTATGGAGTATTATTGAACTTGGATAAACCAAAGTACAAATCCCTAATCTTTGTCCTTTTATCTCACTAGATTCATTTTCTTTAAGATATTTTTCATCATCCTCAGTCTTAAATGGTGGTACTTGATGAATATTTTTAGCCTGTAGTGCAAAGATGAATGATTACCTGATGAATATCTTTGGTTCGTAGTGTAAAGATGGATAGGTATTGAGATGAACATGACCAACTGGTGATACAGATAAATATATTTGGTTCGTAGTGCAAAGATGAATATTTGGTTCAAGATGTATATTGATTGATGTTACATGGATAACATATTGATGATAAACTTTTAAATCATAGAAGATAGTAGACTTCATTCTCTACTTAACTCTTCTAATAAATTGTTATTTCCGCTGCGAATATTGATCAAAAACTTGTTGTCTATTATATTTTATCTGACTTATTGAAGGCTAACGATAATTTGTTCTACATTATCTTAGTCATAATATTCTTTACTGGGCTAGTTGAGCTCACCCTTTTCCTTTTTGTTCCATTTTTATTCACAGGAGGCGAGAATATAGGGGGAACTAGTCGGGATGTGGAGTGATGGGTTCAGACAATTATTTTAGCAGTCCTAACTATTTTGTAAAATAGTGTATCAATAATTGTAATGAGGACTTATTTGAGTTTGGATATTGTCTAAAAGACAATATTTGTATTTAAACTCACAACATATGTGTTGTCGTATTTTGCACGACAAGTGTAATAATAAAGTTTATAGCTATTTCTGTACCATGTATTTTACGACTCAGAATGGATTGTGTAGACCTATTTTGGGGGCGTCATATCCCGCTTGAGAGAGCTATCATACTGTGGGGGATTGTCACGGGAAAATACATAGACACAGGCCACCTCCTCAACCAAAACATGCTCCACTACATGAGGGGGAGTACCACATGCAACATTCCACATGCCTCAGTTGTCACCCATTTGTGTTATAAGGCGAGAGTTCAGTAGGCAGATAAGCAGTTGCAGTTACCTAGCTAAGACATTACCCATGCTACTATTGCAAAATTTGAGGATTGAGCAGGAGGCACACCACACCCGAGGGGTAAAGGTTTTATTCTTCCAGCAACATCTTTGGTACCGTCTCCGCAGCCCATGCAGCCAACTATAGCAGTAACTTCATCCCATGCCATTACAGACAATAATGATCGCAGACTTAGGAGATTAGAGAGAAAAGTAGACGCCATGTATGATAACTTTTGGGCATTCGCAAATGGGTTATCGCGATCATTAGTTGAAGCCTTTGCACAGCAATGAACAATGCTAGAGTGGCCTCAATTTGGAACAGTCGTGCCTTTTCCACCACCAGACTCGCCACCCGAGGAGGGTGGCCATGCCGATAATTAAGGGAGTTCACTTTTCCCTTTACCTTCATTTATTGGAGACAATGAATATGCTAAGTTTGGGGGTATTGGATTATTAGTAGTGCAGTGTAGATTATATAGTATAATTGCATATCAATTATCCATGTTTAGTATAGCTTTTGCATGTTAAGTTGTTTAGTTTTATTTTGCAAAATTATTTTTTTTCGTTTGTTGCTTATTATTTGTTTAGTTTATATGTTTAATTGCATAACACTGCATATTCCCGAGTATCTAGTTAGTTGAATTCTACTTCAGCCAATGATGAATTAAGAAAACTGATGGATTTTTGAATTAGGTTGATAGCTTAAGCTGAGTTATAATGTTATACATGATAAGATTTATGCTTGTTGTTTAGATGCTACCAGGTAGCACGTTAGTGCTCATGTGTGCTTGATTGGTTAAAGAATAAATTGTTTGCCTGCTGAGAAGAAAACGTTGTTTTTAAAGATAAAATTATGTAGGAAGTGAACATAGACTATGAAAACACTGATACTCAAACGTTGGGAACACATGGGTATGCTTGCTATATAAAAAAAGATAAGAAAAGAAAAAGAGAAAAATATGAAAAATTATCGTGGCTAGTTTTGTTTTGACGCCTTTGTTACTTGAGCAAGTACGCACGAGGGGATTGTCTTTGCACCTACCGCCCTATGGTCTTTATTATCTAGGAGTCGTTGGTTAAAAGCTCGCTAAGGGATAGCACTGTTAGCCTAATGGAATAAGGCATTGCACAGTCATGGGAAAAAGAAAAGAAATCAATAAACACCGCGGGAAAGTGCGAAAATTGCCCTCGTGAGTAAAAATAAAACAAAATAAACCCATTATTGAACCTTAGCTTGTATTGATGTGTTGGAGTAGTTGTTGTTTTATTTGTATGCATTGTTCTTGATTTGAACTTCAATTTTCTTTCTTAAGTAGTATAACATGTGTAGTCTTTGTAACGACCCCAAAATTCATACACTAATATTCTCCTTCTTGATCGTTAACAATACAACTATAATCTATCTTTACATCATTATTCGATATTAAAATCACTAAAAATGCATAATATTTAAAACTTTTATACATTTCCTTCCTTCTGAATTGCCCTAAATCATAACCTTTACATTCAATCTCTTCGATTCAAATTTATATCATGAATCGTTACAACAAAATGACTGTACAAAGTCTTACATCATAAATAGATATCCATATACATCGGATAACTCAACTTACAATTCAACAACATGTTACATTCAAAATATTAAATACATTTCTCATAAAACATATGTAATCTTCGTGAATATGGATCTCTATAATTCATTTAGCACATATCTTTACCTTGAATTCTTGATATGCAAAAATTATTATTTGCAAGAGTGAGCTTGACAGCTCAGCAAGTTCTAACAGTTTTCGTGCATCACATAGCACATAATATTATGCTCAACATACATATCCTAATAATTATAGTAACATGGCATACATGCTTTCATTCACATAGTAAATAAAAGATTGAGTTCCTTACTCAATCATCATTATTTAACCAAAATAATGTAGTCATAAGTTAACTTTAACATTTCATGATTACAACACGTATAACACATAATGCTCGCTTACAAAACATATAACATATCATGCAATTTAAAATAGTTCATCAAGTCCATGTAGAAAATAGGAACTTGCCTTGATCGTTGTTTACCAATAACATATTAACATCTTACAGCTATCTGCACTTCACGTGCCCTACACAATTATATAATCATGCACATCAACTATTAGTCACATAACAACACATAGATAATGTAAACTCTACTCCACATCTGTTAATTAGCACACAATGTTCAATTAGATTGTGTTAACTTTTTAACTTATGTAATATTCGAAATTCATTCAAGTGTTTAAGTCTTGCTAGGAATACTTATGGGTTTTATATTAAACCTATTCCATATCTTATAATGTTCATTAACACTTGTCACGGCGTTTCGACGTTCATTCGTCACACGCCCGAATCGTCTCTCTTGTGTATGCTTAGTGTGCTTACATAACTTATCTAATACATTATTTTTTAATGTTAATCATCATTATATTTACTGACATTCATGTTTTATAACTTAGGACACCATCTTTTACTGTCACGAGCACTACACTTGCATACGTTCATGCCCGACGCCCTCCGATCGCCTCCTAATACATATCAGTCCCACAAATGACCATTGTGACCCCTATTCCTGTAACGCCCCGAAATCCGGTCTATCTTCGCACCCGGATTCCGTACGTCACGAGTACATCATTCATCCAACATACATCATTATATATTGAAATATAACAACATACATTCTCAATTCCCAGGTTCTCGAAACCTTATAACCTTTCTCATTACAAATAATAATAATTACATTATTCCTTTCATCTTACATGTGACAACCCCAAAACAGGTCCATTCCATCCAACCTATTCTGAGTCGCCAAATACATGGTACAGAAAACAACTACAACTTTATTACAACAATTGTCGTGCAAAATACAACAACACATATGCTGTGAGTTTGGATACAAATATATACCAAATGTGACTCATATCCCAACCGTGGACTGCACCTCACAATGACACCTTCTATAAAGGTATAGTCAAAAACTGTTTTAGAAATTAGAATCTTTGGGAAGTGCTCAAGGAAACCTTTGTACATGGGAGGCCATGCTTCTAGGTTGTGATAGATATCATATGGCCATAGAATTATCCTTGGTTGACCCAATATACCCCAAAGAAAAACGAGAAGATTACTATCATATTCTTCCTAATGGTGAGTCTTCTCTTGACTTATCATTATCTCCACAGTCTCTAATTGAGAATTATACTTCAAACAAACACCAAGATTATATAAGTAGTGCTTGTATATATACTCAACAAGTGGATGAGCACAACCCTGTCTTATGATGACACGAGGTTGTATATCATTAGACATCTTGTATGATAGTAGCAAAACACCCTTCCAACGTTGGGTTCGCCTCACCCTCAACAGCTATAGACTACCGTTCTATTTCCCTGTTATCCCCCACTCGACCCAGCTACACTTTTATTACCTGAAAGGAATTGTGAAGCAAAAGGGTGAGAACAACTAACTCAGTAAAGAATATCATGACTAAAGATAATTAAATTATCAATAGCCTTCATTAGTAATAAATCAGAGAATTAGAACATATGGTAGATGATAAAAATTTTCAACCATAGTTGCAGCGGAACGAGCAATCCATTAGAAGAGTCAAATAGACTATAAAGTCCATTATCTTCTCCATGTTAAAAATCCACCAACAATGTTTTATCCCTGTAACATCACTCAACAGTTCCTTTCCACAATTATATGAATAACTCATAATCATAATTGTGATTCTAAAATTTTTCTTCGCACCCAGGACGAAGAATATTTTTATCACATGTCTTTACCTAAAACATCAAAGATCATGGTTATACCAAATCACAGTTCCTGTTCATAATCATATTAATAAATTCATCTTTGCACTACAGGCCAAAGATATTCCTCAACAGTTCATATTTGCACTACAGGCCAAATATATTCATATCTCAAAGAAATATATAATCATTTCAGAATTTATATAAACAATAATTATAACCATGTTGATTATTTCACCTTTGCACTTAAGCTAAAGATATTCAATTATAAATGCAATGGTCATGATCAGACCAGTCAACAATTTAACTTTGCACTACTGGCCAAAGGAAACCCATAGTCATGATCATACCAAAAATTTGCCCATCTTTACACTCAACTCAAAGAAAAATATCATCATTAGAGTTATAAAATATGTTATATATGATAATAAAAATAATATGATCAACATATAGATTTAATTTCAAAAGTAATATTCATAAATCAACTATAATTTGGTCAGAAAAAGAAACCAATTTTGTCGTGAATAGTAACTCGTGAATAGTAACTCATGAATAGTAATTTGAGAATAGTAACTCGTGAATAGTAACTTATGAATAGTAAACCCGACACAAAAAGGTAAAAATTCCATAATAAAATCAATATCAATATTTCGGTATAATGATATTGAAATAATAATATTTCTTAACCTTATAAACAATTTATTTTAATTATTTACACTTTACTAAATAATACATTTAATCATCCTAAAATGCCAAACTCATAAGATTTCATCACCAATAACTAAAAACCCTCATCAAAAATCTGCATATACCTCATATAGGATTCTCAAGCCATAAAATCCTATTTTCTAATTTTCTTACTTCACAAAATATATTTAATTCATTTACTCATAACTAGACCATTTTAATGAAAAATACCAAATCAGTTCCAAAAACATTTCTTTTTTGGAATTGAGCATAATATAGTCCCATACGGAACATATATTTTTCTCAGGATTTTTAAAAGTCATTTACTATTCTTCATATGGCCAAAACAGCCGAATATTTAGACATTTATCAAAAATTGTACTTTTATCTAAAAATTCTGAAATTCACAGAGTATACTCCTATCATATATATGTACTCCCAATAAAAATTTCATCAATTTTGGAGTTAACCACGAGGAGTTATAAGCGGTTACTTTTAAAATAGTCTTTTCTCATAAAATTCATAACTCTTAATCTATACATCAAAAAATCACCATTTTTGGACACAATCAAGAAAACTCATCAAAATATCATTTTAAATTTTCTAGAATTTTTGAAGGTCAGAAAAATTACGAAACTAAAAAACATAACAACCCTTAAAATCCCTTACTATCCCTTACCTCAAAAGAGCAGTACTTCTGATCGGTATAAGGCTGAAGAAAACTTGCAATGATGAATAGAAACTCACAGAGTATCTAAATACTCACAAAATACACTCAATAATCTAGAGAGAGAAAGAGAGAAAACTTATGATGTCTGGTGTGATTTTCAATTCTAACTTAGCCCTCTATTTATAGGAAAATGTTAGCACGCCGAAGCAGACTTAACCTACAACCTGATGGTTTTACCTGCTATTATTCCCACCCACTATATTTGAATAAAAATCTCAGCACATTTCTTCACCAACCAAGAGTGGTGGGACCCACTAATTCTAGAATTTTCTACTAAAATGATTAACTCTGAAAATTCAACAATTTCTGAACCAGTCATCTCGTAAAATTCATAACAAATCATACGTTCATTTTTAACGGTTCAAAATTTGTGGACATATGCTCAACTTATATATGTATAACATATCCAAATATTACCACGATCCAACGGTCGGATTAAAAATTATAACCCTCGCAAAATATCTTAAAAACCCTAATTTGATTTTCAATACCTCTGTTCCGATAAAAATACAGATAAAATACCTCAACATTAACTCCTTCATTTTTAACCACAATAAATATATCCAACATTTAGATCCACATAAAAATAAATATTTTCTTATCATATGAATCAATAATTAATTATTCACAAATAATATTACAGAAACACATTTATGACAACCAGGCCGTTCTCAGGAAAGAGGGGGCTTTCCAATAAAGATTTATCCTTATTGGCCCAAACCTCTCCTTAGACAGAACTTTCTAGACATTGTCAATAATGTTATCTAATAATATTATTTAAATAATATAAATTATTGATCTGATAATGAGAAATACTGTGCAGTAACAATTATTGAACAATAATAATATAAAATTTTAACATAGCAATTATTGAATCAATAAAATAAAATATTGAACAGTAATTACTGTAACAATTATTGAGTAGTGCCTTCCTTCGTAAGAATCAATAATTCAAAAAATACTGTGTAATCAGTGTGCTACTGTGTAACAACGCGTATTACTGTATTTTTATCACCGGGTATTCCAACAGTGTTAACGGTAACAACTACGCCGTTAATTATAAAAACTCAATTTTTGTCGTTATCTTCATCCGACAGTTATTCGTTATGGGGCCCACAAATAGCTACGCCTTCGTACGAATATTTCCCGACAGAAAGAATATTCCACGACCAAACGAATATTCCCCGACAACAATGATTATTTTATAACCACTTGCTTATTTTGAAAAAAAAATCATATATCACTTTTAACTTTAACTTTTTATCAATTTAACCATTTACTGAATCGTAATTATAAGAAAAATTGAATACTTTTATTTCATTAAATTCGGGGTCTTACAATCTCCCCTCCTTATGAAATTTCGTCCTCGAAATTTGCGTACCTGGTATTTCAAAGAGTTGAGAATACCTTGCTTTCATTTCAGATTCTATCTTTCCTGTCATCATAATTTCTCCATTGCTCATCTCCTGTATTTCAGATATCATTCTAGAATACAGCTTCAAAAACAAAGGTTAATTTAACAAATTAATATATCACATCATATCCCGATATTATGACTGACCAACAAATAAGCTTAGGTAGGACACACTAACGAAGGATTTACTCGTCTCTCCCTTCCTAGTTGTATTCTCCGATCTCCGCCAGAGATCATATCCCTAAGCTCTGATACCAAATGTAACTCTGGACACCAACCTATGTCAGCACCTTACATTGATACCTATCAGTTTGCCATCGCAGAGCGGCGTCCCCTACGGAGAGTCTGGCTTCGGTGCATCCCCCATCAACAGGAAGTCACCAGCGAGAGGCTCGGGGCTCTTTACTTATAGCTCTGATACCAAATGTGACAACCCCAAAACACGTCCATTCCATCCAACCTATTATGAGTCGCCAAATACATGGTACAGAAAACAACTACAACTTTATTACAACAATTGTCGTGCAAAATACAACAACACATAGATGTGAGTTTGGATACAAATATATACCAAATGTGACTCATATCCCAACCGTGGACTGCACCTCACAATGACACCTTACATAAAGGTATAGTAAAAAATTATTTTAGAAATTAGAATATTTGGGAAGTGTTCAAGGAAACCTTTGTACATGGGAGGCCATGCTTCTAGGTTGTGATAGATATCATATGGCCACAGAATTATCCCTGGTTGACCCAATATACCCCAAAGAAAAACGAGAAGATTACTATCATATTCTTCCTAATGGTGAGTCTTCTCTTGACTTATCATTATCTCCACAGTCTCTAATTGAGAATTATACTTCAAACAAACACCAAGATTATATAAGTAGTGCTTGTATACTCAGCAAGTGGATGAGCACAACCCTGTCTTATGATGACACGAGGTTGTATATCATTACACATCTTGTATGATAGTGGCAAAACACCCTTCCAACGTTGGGTTCGCCTCACCCTCAACAGCTATAGACCACCGTTCTATTTCCCTGTTATCCCCCACTCGACCCAGCTACACTTTTATTACCTGAAAGGAATTGTGAAGCAAAAGGGTGAGTACAACTAGCTCAGTAAAGAATATCATAACTAAAGATAATTAAACTATCAATAGCCTTCATTAGTAATAAATCAGAGAGTTAGAACATATGGTAGATGATAAAAATTTTCAACCATAGTTGCAGCGGAACGAGCAATCCATTAGAAGAGTCAAAGAGACTATAAAGTCCATTATCTTCTCCATGTTAAAAATCCACCAACAATGTTTTATCCCTGTAACATCACTCAACAGTTCCTTTCCACAATCATATGAATAACTCATAATCATAATTGTGATTCTAAATTTTTTCTTCGCACCCAGGACGAAGAATATTTTCATCACATGTCTTTACCTGAAACATCAAAGATCATGGTTATACCAATTCACAGTTCCTGTTCATAATTATATTAATAAATTCATCTTTGCACTACAGGCCAACGATATTCGTCAACAGTTCATCTTTGCACTACTGGCCAAAGATGTTCAACAACAAGTCATCTTTGCACTACGGGCCAAAGATATTCATCAAAAATTCATCTTTGCACTACAGGCCAAAGATATTCCTCAACAGTTCATATTTGCACTACAGGCCAAATATATTCATATCTCAAAGAAATATATAATCATTTCAGAATTTATATAAACAATAATTATAACCATGTTGATCATTTCACCTTTGCACTTAAGCTAAAGATATTCAATTATAAATTCAATGGTCATGATCATACCAGTCAACAATTCAACTTTGCACTACTGGCCAAAGGGAACCCATAGTCATGATCATACCAAAAATCTACCCATCTTTACACTCAACTCAAAAAGAAATATCATCATTAGGGTTATAAAAAATGTTATATATGATAATAAAAACAATATGATCAACATATAAATTTAATTTCAAAAGTAATATTCATAAATCAACTATAATTTGGTCGGAAAAAGAAACCAATTTTGTCGTGAATAGTAACTCGTGAATAGTAACTCATGAATAGTAAACCCGACACAAAAAGGTAGAAATTCCATAATAAAATCCATACCAATATTTCGGTATAATGATATTGAAATAATAATATTTCTTAACCTTATAAACAATTTATTTTAATTGTTTACACTTTACTAAATAATGCATTTAATCATCCTAAAATGCCAAACTCATAAGATTTCATCACCAATAACCAAAAACCCTCATCAAAAATCTGCATATACCTTATATAGGATTCTCAAGCCATAAAATCCTATTTTCTAATTTTCTTACTTCACAAAACATATTTAATTCATTTACTCATAACTAGACCATTTTAATAAAAAATACCAAATCAGTTCCAAAAACATTTCTTTTCTGGAATTGAGCATAATATAGTCCCATACGGAACATATATTTTTCTCAGGATTTTTAAAAGTCATTTACTATTTTTCAGATGGCCAAAACAGCCGAATATTTAGACATTTATCAAAAATTGTACTTTTATCTAAAAATTCTGAAATTCACAGAGTATACTCCTATCATATACATGTACTCCCAATAAAAATTTCATCAATTTTGGAGTTAACCACGAGGAGTTATAAGCGGTTACTTTTAAAATAGTCTTTTCTCATAAAATTCATAACTCTTAATTTATACATCCAAAAATCACCATTTTTGGACACAATCAAGAAAACTCATCAAAATATCATTTCAAATTTTTCTAGAATTTTTGAAGGTCAAAAAAATTACGAAACTAAAAAACATAACAACCCTTAAAATCCCTTACTATCCCTTACCTCAAAAGAGCAGTACTTCTGATCGGTATAAGGCTGAAGGAAACTTGCACTGATGAATAGAAACTCACAGAGTATCTAAATACTCACAAAATACACTCAATAATCTAGAGAGAGAAAGAGAGAAAACTTATGAATTCTGGTGTGATTTTCAGTTCTAACTTAGCCCTTTATTTATAGGAAAATGTTAGCACGCCGAAGCAGACTTAACCTGCAACCTGATGGTTTTACCTACTACTATTCCCACCCACCACATTTGAATAAAAATCTCAGCACATTTCTTCACCAACCAAGAGTGGGGCCCACCAATTCTAGAATTTTCCATCAAAATGATTAACTCCGAAAATTCAACAATTTCTGAACCAGTCATCTCGTAAAATTCATAACAAATCATACGTTCATTTTTAACGGTTCAAAATTTGTGGACATATACTCAACTTATATATGTATAACATATCCAAATATTACCACGATCCAACGGTCAGATTAAAAATTATAACCCTCACAAAATATCTTAAAAACCCTAATTTGATTTTCAATACCTCCGTTCCGACAAAAATACAGATAAAACACCTCAACATTAACTCCTTCATTTTTAACCACAATAAATATATCCAACATTTAGATCCACATAAAAATAAATATTTCCTTATCATATGAATCAATAATTAATTATTCACAAATAATATTACAGAAACACATTTATGACAACCAGGTAGTTCCTAGGAAAAAGGGGGCTTTCCAATAAATATTTATCCTTATTGGCGCGCAATTAGGTGACCAAACCTCTCCTTAGACAGAACTTTCTAGACATTGTCAATAATGTTATCTAATAATATTATTCAATTAATATAAATTATTGATCTGATAATGAGAAATATTGTGCAGTAACAATTATTGAACAACAATAATATAAAATTTCAACGTAGCAATTATTGAATCAATAAAATAAAATATTAAACAGTAATTACTGTAACAATTATTGAGTAGTGCCTCCTTCGTAAGAATCAATAATTCAAAAAATACTGTGCAATCAGTGTGCTACTGTGTAACAACGCGTATTACTGTATTTTAATCACCGGGTATTCCAACAGTGTTAACGGTAACAACTACGCCGTTAATTATAAAAACTCAATTTTTGTCGTTATCTTCATCCGACAGTTGTTCGTTATGGGGACAAATAGCTGCGCCGTCGTACGAATATTCCCCGACAGAAAGAATATTCCACGACCAAACGAATATTCCCCGACAACAATGATTATTTTATAACCACTTGCTTATTTTGAAAAAAATTCATATATCACCTTTAACTTTAAGTTTTTATCAATTTAACCATTTACTGAATCGTAATTATAAGAAAAATTGAATACTTTTATTTCATAAAATTCGGGGACTTACATTACAAGAGTGACTTTTATCCGCCACCAAGGATACATATAGTTCATTAAACTAGTCTATAGTTTAATTCATCTTTCTACATTACAAGTCTTCACTTGATCTTCACACACATTCACATACTGAATGGCTCTTGGTCTGGATACCGCTTAGCTTGATCTTTACGGGATCCTTAAGTTCTTTCTAACATCGTTCGCTGAAAATGTTTTTCATTTAAAGCAAGTGTGAGCATTCAATTGCCCAGCAAGTCATCACAGTTTGAACAAACAAGTTCAGAATTCAAAAATTTCTTTAGAACTTCAATAACCGAACAAAGGTTACGAAGCAGCTTGAAAAATAGGAATAATCTCGATTCCTATCATCTTAAAACTATACTCACTTTCACTTTGAAATACTTTCATTCTTCTACCTTTTTCATACACATTTTGTCTGGCTAGAATCATCAGCACAGACTTAACAATAACGGTTCATGAATAAACCGAGCATACTTGAATTAAACAGTTTGATCACAAAACAGTTCATTTCATAGAAACACCGAAGTGTTCACATTGTGGCACAAGGCCTCATACATTCTACCACCTTGTACAAATATCACACATTCGCACATAGACAGAACTTCTCAAGTTCAACATCTGAGAAGTTTAAGAAACTAGCATTCATTTAAAATATGAATGAAGTTAAGAAACTTGCCATACGCACAGCTACAACTTATAGTTTACGCTGAACTGCTCATTCCAAATCCCTATATAACACATAAGGAAATAACACGTACACTAATTAGTCATATACTTGACTTACGCATTGGTTTACTTAACTTTACTTCTTAAGGTTCGTGTTCTTGTAATTTAAGCTTACGTGACTAACTTTCATTATCAGATTACGGCTTTATGACATACTGAGATGTCTTATTCATACATTTATCATCTTTGATGATTTAAATTCTTATCTTCTTCTTATACTTCTCTTAGGACTCAGTACACATCGCTTCTATGCTAGTAGTCCGTATGGTACTCTGAGTGGTTTCCCACAAACAACCAACAAACAAGCTAACTTCTCTTAACTTATACGAACTATTAAACTATAATGTTCGTTAAGTCAAATTCATATTCCTTACGGCTTTCTGGCAACTAAATGTCATACCTCATGATTCATTCTTTATCGTCTGAGTCATACAGTCTTTTGTACACTCGAAAAGATCATTCAATGTCAATACTATGAGGTCATAGCGTTAACCATTTCATATGAATTTATTCATATTTTCAAACTTCTGATTCCTTCCACTCAGAACGTTTATCCAAGTTATACTTATTAACTCAGCTTCTTAACGTTCTACGTTATTATCTTCAACTTAATTTCTTCACCGTTCACGGCTAATCAACATTCTTCATTACCTTACGGCTTTCTTGATACCATTCGTATCTTACTTACTACTTTCATCAACGTCTAAGTCATACAAATAGGGTATACTTAGAACGTTCATCCAACGCGAATACAATCCACAAGTATCATTTACGTATTCAACGTTCACGTTGCTCGTCTCTTAATCTCTGCTTCAACCATTATTCAAGGTTTTAATCGCTTTCAATTGTTATCCAACCCATGAACCCCATGTTCATTAATCTTTCTTAATGTCAAAGCCATACTGTTCGTTGTATGCTAAGACCGATCGTTCTTCACAACAACGTTGCGTTCACAGCGTCTTACCGCTTTACGTTCATCTTACAATGCCATGCCATAACATCGGAATGTTATTCATTACCTTTATCACTCAACGTCTAAGGAATCACAATAATAGCAATCCCTCACGTTCGTTCATTACGACTACGGTCCCTGGATATCGGTTCCATAATCTATTGCTTACATTCTCTATCTTTTAATCTCTTTTAATCTTTTCGTTCAACCTTTATTAAAGGTTTAAATCACTTGATTAAGTGTTACATTAAGTGAACTATATGTTCATACTTCTTTCTTGCACATCCCCCGAGAAATTGAGCAGTTAAAATCTCATTTCTAAGTATTGCCCTGCACTGGCGCTGCGGCGCCGTGCCCTTCCTTTCCTCTCGCGATGCGGCGCGAGCTACTTCTCTCTCTTCTCTTTCCGGCCCGGCGCTGCGGCGCAAAGTCCTTCTTTTCTTCTCGTACTGCGGCGCCACT
Source organism: Panax notoginseng (assembly GCA_016801055.1). NCBI lineage: Eukaryota > Viridiplantae > Streptophyta > Magnoliopsida > Apiales > Araliaceae > Panax > Panax notoginseng. The sequence goes on along the minus strand of CM029020.1, from coordinate 127,709,419 downwards.
CTCCAGAAGTGTATGGCTGAGCTCGCGCTGCGGCGTCACTTCTCGAAGCCTATCCAGCGCTGCAGCGCCGAGACAAAACCCTAGAAAATTTTTCTAAGTCTTTCATCAAGTTTGAGACACGTTCTTTACGATCTCATAACTTCTTCGTTATAGCTCGGAACGAAGTCGTTCCAAAGCCATTCTCTTCCTTATCTTACGTACTTCAATATGCCTTGGACAAAACTTCATTCTGAATCCGTTAACATGCCATTTAATTGGCTTAATCTTCACTTTTTGTTCTTTTTAACGCTTTTAACGTTCTTCGTTCGTTCGTCCGTAATTCGGTCATCCGAACTCAAAATTCGTTCGTTCTTCAGTCCACGACTCACATTTTATACTTTCTCTTACATTCTTATGAAACCCTACACGTTTGGGGTCATTTACTAACTTTCTAATTCTCGTTCGTCTTTTACAAAATTTCGCCATAACTTCGTTATAGTTCCGTTTTAATCCGTTCTTCATGAACGTTTCTAATGTTCCTAACCAAGCAATAAGTATCTAACTTATACGCGATGGTTTTAAACTTGTCCATCAACAACATTTACACTACGATGGATTTAAATTTGTCCATCAACAACGTTCTTTGTGTTCTTCGCGTTATTCGTTCGTTTTTCATTTTAATCGATATTTTGGATTACGATTCTACTTTTTTTTGGAATTTGATGTTATAGAACACCATTCCTTACTTATTTGACCTACACACTCATAAAATTCATTCGGATCGCTCAAAATCCTCACGAATCTTATACTTCCTTAAGAAATTTATAAAATAAATTTCTAATTCTTATTTCTTCATTTTCTTACGATTTCAACCATATGAAATCTTTCTCAATATCTTTTACTCCTTATTCTCATTAAGTTATGTTTTTTAACATAAAAACTTAAAGAAAATAAATAGAAGAACTAGGGTTCGGATTACCGTTCTTCTTTAATCCTCTTCCGTTAGACAAAGCCGACGATTTGCGAGCTTTTCTATTTCTCGATCACTTTTGATCCGAGCATTCATGCTCATTCGCTTCCTCTTCCTCTTCCAACCGAGCTCTCTCTCTCTCTCTCTCTCTCTCTCTCAAGTTCTAGGATTTTCAAAATCCTAAAAAATGAAAGTTTAGCTTTCTATTTATAGAAAACCAAAGCAAGGGCAAAATAGTCATTTCGCCCCCCACCTCCTTACTATTCCCACCTCCTCCATCCCTTAGCCACCAAGTTAATTTGGCCACCACCCTTACTTGGTGCCCAAGTGGCCGGCCCACATGCCCATGGGTCATCCCATGGGTTGCCCCAATGGTTTTTACCCATCCGTTTACACATCGGTTCGATCCGCGGTTTATCTTCTTGGTTTGGGCCTTAACCCTAATTCTTATTGGGCTTAACTTGGGCTTCATTTCACAAATCATTGGGCTTGACATAATCCAAGTACAATTGGATTCTACAAAGTCCATGAACACAAAGTCCATTAAGACTAATCGTATTCTACGCATTCCATTCTCGTATTCTCGTATTCTCTTATTCTCTTCGTATATCATTCGTACGATATTCGTATTATACGTCGTACTAATCTTCGTACTATACTCGTATAATAACTAGTATTATACTCGTATCTCTCACGCATAATAACCCTAGTTATTATACGTACTCATTAAAATTCTCAGAAATTACTTTTCCTAACCCTTAGGTTTTACGTCCGCAGGCGAAAACTTCGTTTTTGCCATAACTGAAATATTATTGAATATTCCATCACGTCTCAGAATTAAACGTAATCTATAACTTCTCGGAATTTCAAAATAAATCTCCGAGCAGAAACTGATGAATAGTGCCTATTTCGTCTTTTTTCCTAAAAAATATTTTGTTCCTGGAAAAATTTCATTTTCGTCTTGAAAATTCTTACTCGTTCCATCTAGCTCGTAGCCAGAATCCTCCCGATTAATAATCATTCTAGGTTATAGAACGATTAATAAACACTTAGCATAGAATAGTATAATAAAAATTTATTTTATTAATAACTAATTCTTTAAACTTAAATTCTGGACAATCCGGATTTTCGGGTTGTCACATTCTTCCCTCCTTATAAAAATTCCGTCCCCGGAATTTCTTAAAACCAAACCCTTACTTGGGTTCTCACATTCTCCCCTTCTTCACAGAATTTCGTCCTCAAAATTTTAGCTTACCCTTCTTCTCAACTTCTCTTCAAAGAAGTTCTTATCTTTCTTAAATTCCCAACCCTTCATAATGTATCAAGAATCATGAAGCGAAAGGGATAACTAGGAATATAAGGATTCCTTTAAAACATTTCATTCTTTTGCTGAGGGGTCAAATTAACCATGAACTCTTTACTAGGTTGAACAACCTTTCGCCGTAAACCTTTCTTTCCACGGTAAGTTTACAATCACAAAGAAGGTAAACTACCTCTTCCATGTTCTCCTCAGACTAAATCATTAGATTCCGCACCAAAATAATTTGGTTTGGCACAAGTTCTCAAGAAAACTCAATTTTCTTTTAATCATGACATACCATTCGTCTTAGCCAAATCAAATAGCCTCGACCATACCAATAAATTGGATATCAACTTGAAACATTCGTCTAGTCAACTCGCTTGACATCGACTACTTCTTTAAATTCTTTTTGCAATATATCAAAACGTTTTATGACGTCATGATACCGTACTCTTCACAGTACGTTGAGGACTTCGTCAGTTTATGACTTCGTCATTATAAATCTTACCATAGTGGTGTGTTGATCCTCAGATCACATCCCACCAGGTTTAATTGCATTAACAACTCCATCCTTTTACCATCGTTGTATCAAATGCACAGATGATATAAAATTCATTTTGATATTTCAAATCAATTTTTGTCTAGCCGAAGCAATTGGCATAGACATACCAAGAATAGTTCTTTTAAAATCTATTGGTTCCAAAAGTCGAACCAATTCTTTCATTTTCCAAAACGCGCACATTAGCACGATTTCAAGAAATTTTGAAATCTAGCATAGCTAGAGGATTTCGAATATCTTATTCTCCATCTCCATTCATTGTCTTACTGCGACAATACTTAATCTTCTCTAGCACCTTCAATGCTAAGTCTACTGAAAATACTTCTTTTTCAGTCTACACCTTCCTATAACTTAGTACAGTCCATTAAACTTACCACACATTATGGGTTCAGAAACTTTCCACAACAATATGAGTTTAAGAACATCCACACAGACCCTTGGCGTCCATTCGCTGAAACATTCAAACACATACCATATTATTATGAGTCACGAACTTACCATAAGTATGAGTTTAAGAACTCACACCTACCTTAACCTTCTCTACCTATCAAGTATATGTATGAGAAAAGATTCACCTTCTCGTCATATACATCTTAATAGCGCGACCAATTCCAATGATTATCATTGTAATAAACTGAGCAGTTGGTATACCAAAGCATAAGCCTCTGCCCATAACAAAGGTTCATACAACTCAGCCATCACATGAGTCCTCAATTGAAATTTTACAACTTCTACCTTTTCTTTACTTAATACGAATTTTCTTAAATTCATATACTATCCTTTACAACTCAATCTGAGTTCTTCTTCCCGTACTAATTCGTAGTACCATTCATTCATAACATTAGCTATTAATCATTCATCGTTTCACATCTCATCTGTTACTACGATTTACTATGATCACGTGGTGATCTTCTTATCCTACTCTTTATGATTATAGTCTTAGGTACTCTTACCTAAGATTTATAATCTATCAACTCTGATACCAACCTGTAATGCCCCGAAATTCGGTCTATCTTCACACTCGGATTCCGTACGTCACGAGTACATCATTCATCCAACATACATCATTATATATTGAAATATAACAACATATATTCTCAATTCCCAGGTTCTCGAAACCTTATAACCTTTCTTATTACAAATAATGATAATTACATTATTCCTTTCATCTTACAAGAGTGACTTTTATCCGCCACCAAGGATACATACAGTTCATTAAACTAGTCTATAGTTTAATTCATCTTTCTACATTACAAGTCTTCACTTGATCTTCACACACATTCACATACTGAATGGCACTTGGTCTGGATACCGCTTAGCTTGATCTTTACGGGATCATTAAGTTCTTTCTATCATCGTTCGCTGAAAAAGTTTTTCATTTAAAGCAAGTGTGAGCATTCAATTGCCCAGCAAGTCATCATAGTTTGAACAAACAAGTTCAGAATTCAAACATTTCTTTAGAACTTCAATAACCGAACAAAGGTTATGAAGTAGCTTGAATAATAGGAATAATCTCGATTCCTATCATCTTAAAACCATACTCACTTTCACTTTGAAATACTTTCATTCTTCTACCTTTTTCATACACATTCTGTCTGGCTAGAATTATCAGCACAGACTTAACAATAACGGTTCATGAATAAACCGAGCATACTTGAATTGAACAGTTAGATCACAAAACAGTTCATTTCATAGAAACACCGAAGTGTTCACATTATGGCACAAGGCCTCATACAGTCTACCACCTTGTACAAATATCGCACATTCGCACATAGACAGAACTTCTCAAGTTTAACATCTGAGAAGTTTAAGAAACTAGCATTCATTTAAAAAATGAATGAAGTTAGGAAACTTGCCTTACGCACAACTACAGCTTATAGTTTACGCTGAACTGCTCATTCCAAATCCTTATATAACACATAAGGAAATAACATGTACACCAATTAGTCATATACTTGACTTACGCATTGGTTTACTTAACTTTACTTCTTAAGGTTCGCGTTCTTGTAATTTAAGCTTACGCGACTAACTTTCATTGCCAGATTACGGCTTTATGACATACTGAGATGTATTATTCATACATTTATAATCTTTGATGATTTACATTCTTATCTTCTTCTTATACTTCTCTTAGGACTCAGTACACATCGCTTCTATGCTAGTAGTCCATATGGTACTCTAAGTGGTTTCCCACAAACAACCAACAAACAAGTTCCCGTCTCATCTACACTGCCATCACAGTGAGTTAGATCGGTTGCCAGTTTCGTATATACCTTCACTCTCTAAAAGAATTGTTTAGCCCAGCTCCCATATGTCAACCATCAAAGGTTACGATTGTACTACAACCTAACTTCTCTTAACTTATACGAACTATTAAACTATAATGTTCGTTAAGTCAAATTCGTATTCCTTACGGCTTTCTGGCAACTAAATGCCATACCTCAGGATTCATTCTTTATCGTATGAGTCATACAGTCTTTTGTACACTCGGAGTGATCATTTAATGTCAATACTATGAGGTCATAGCGTTAACCATTTCATATGAATTTATTCATATTTTCAAACGTCCGGTTCCTTCTACTCAGAACGTTTATCCAAGTTATACTTATTAACTCAGCTTCTTAACGTTCTACGTTATTATCTTCAACTTAATTTCTTCACCATTCACGGCTAATCAACATTCTTCATTACCTTACGGCTTTCTTGATACCATTCGTTTCTTACTTACTACTTTCATCAACGTCTAAGTCATACAAGTAGGGTATACTTAGAACGTTCGTCCAATGCGAATACAATCCACAAGTATCATTTACGTATTCAACGTTCACGTTGCTCGTCTCTTAATCTCTGCTTCAACCTTTATTCAAGGTTTTAATCGCTTTTAATTGTTATCCAACCCATGAACCCCATGTTCATTAATCTTTCTTAATGTCAAAGCCATATTGTTCGTTGTATGCTAAGACCGATCATTCTTCGCAACAACGTTGCGTTCACAGCGTTTATACGCTTTACGTTAATCTTACAATGCTATGCCATAACATCGGAATGTTATTCATTACCTTCATCACTCAACGTCTAAGGAATCACAATAATAGCAAACCCTCACGTTCATTCATTACGACTATGGTCCCTGGATATCGGTTCCGTAATCTATTGCTTACATTCTCTATCTTTTAATCTCTTTTAATCTTTTCGTTCAACCTTTATTAAAGGTTTAAATCACTTGATTAAGTGTTACATTAAGTGAACTATATGTTCATACTTCTTTCTTGCACATCCCCCGAGAAATTGAGCAGTTAAAATCTCATTTCTGGGTATTGCCCTGCACTGGCGCTGCGGCGCCGTGCCCTTCCTTTCCTCTCGCGCTGCGGCGCGAGCTACTTCTCTCTCTTCTCTTTCCGGCCTGGCGCTGCGGCGCCAAGTCCTTCTTCTCCTCTCGCACTGCGGCGCCACTCTCCAGAAGTGTATGCCCGAGCTCGCGATGCGGCGCCACTTCTCGAAGCCTATCCGGCGCTGCGGCGCCGAGACAAAACCCTAGAAAATTTTTCTAAGTCTTTTATCAAGTTTGAGACACGTACTTTACGATCTCATAACTTCTTCGTTATAGCTCGGAACGAAGTCGTTCAAAAGCCATTCTCTTCCTTATCTTACGTACTTCAATATGCCTTGGACAGAACTTCATTCTGAATCCGTTAACATGCCATTCAATTGGCTTAATCTTCACTCTTTGTTCATTTTAACGCTTTTAACGTTCTTCGTTCGTTCGTCCGTAATTCGGTCATCCGAACTCGAAATTCGTTCGTTCTTGAGTCCACGACTCACATTTTATACGTTCTCTTACATTCTTATGAAACCCTACACGTTCGGGTTCATTGACTAACTTTCTAATTCTCGTTCGTCTTTTACGAAATTTTGCCATAACTTCGTTATAGTTCCGTTTTAATCCGTTCTTCATAAACGTTTCTAACGTTCCTAACCAAGAAATAAGTATCTAACTTATAAGCGATGGTTTTAAACTTGTCCATCAACAACATTTACACTACGATGGTTTCAAATTTGTCCATCAACAACGTTCTTTGTGTTCTTCGCGTTCTTCGTTCGTTCTTCATTTTAATCGATATTTTGGATTACGATTCTACTTTTTCTTGGAATTTGATGTTATAGAACACCATTCCTTACTTATTTGACCTACTCACTCATAAAATTCATTCGGATCGCTCAAAATACTCACGAATCTTATACTTCCTTAAGAAATTTATAAAATAAATTTCTAATTCTTATTTCTTCATTTTCTTACTATTTCAACCATATGAAATCTTTCTCAATATCTTTTACTCCTTATTCTCATTAAGTTATATTTTTAAACATAAAAACTTAAAGAAAATAAATAGAAGAACTAGGGTTCGGATTACCGTTCTTCTTTAATCCTCTTCCGTTAGACAAAGCCGACGATTTGCAAGCTTTTCTATTTCTCGACCACTTTTGATCCGAGCATTCATGCTCATTCTCTTCCTCTTCCTCTTCCAACCGAGCTCTCTCTCTCTCTCTCTCTCTCAAGTTCTAGGATTTTCAAAATCCTAAAAAATGAAAGTTTAGCTTTCTATTTATAGAAAACCAAAGCAAGGGCAAAATAGTCATTTCGCCCCCCACCTCCTTACTATTCCCATCTCCTCCATCCCTTAGCCACCAAGTCATCCCATGGGTTGCCCCAATGGTTTTTACCCATCCGTTTACCCATTGGTTCGATCCGCGGTTTATCTTCTTGGTTTGGGCCTTAACCCTAATTCTTATTGGGCTTAACTTGGGCTTCATTTCACAAATCATTGGGCTTGACATAATCCAAGTCCAATTAGATTCTACAAAGTCCATGAACACAAAGTCCATTAAGACTAATCGTATTCTACGCATTCCATTCTCGTATTCTCGTATTCTCTTCGTATATCATTTGTACGATATTCGTATTATACGTCGTACTAATCTTCGTACTATACTCGTATAATAACTAGTATTATACTCGTATCTCTCACGCATAATAACCCTAGTTATTATACGTACTCATTAAAATTCTCATAAATTACTTTCCCTAACCCTTAGGTTTTACGTCCGCAGGCGAAAACTTCGTTTTTGCCATAACTGAAATATTATTCAATATTTCATCACGTCTCAGAATTAAACGTAATCTATAACTTCTCGGAATTTCAAAATAAATCTCCGAGCAGAAACTGATGAATAGTGCCTATTTCGTCTTTTTTCCCGAAAAATGTTTTGTTCCAGGAAAAATTTCATTTTCTTCTCGAAAATTCTTACTCGTTCAATCTAGCTCGTAGCCAGAATCCTCCCGATAAATAATCATTCTAGGTTATAGAACGATTAATAAACACTTAGCACAAAATAGTATTAATAAAAATTTATTTTATTAATAACTAATTCTTTAAACTTAAATTCTGGACAATCCGGATTTTCGGGTTGTCACAATTCCCAACCTCAAATTGAAAACCTTGAAGAACGAAAGTTGTAGGGCTGTTTGTCCTCGTTCCGGATCATCTAGAATCACCTCAATCGGAGTCCGTATGAAAATGTTATGGCCATTTTACTATAGGAGGTCAAAATTGTCCGGCTGTGTCAACTATTTCGGCGCTGTAGCGCCCCAAATAGCCTTCGGGGCTGCGCTGCAGCACCCATTAGCAGTATGTACGCGTTTTTTCTCTCTTCAGTATTACTATTCCCTTTCTCCTTCCAACCTTCGTAACTTGAGTTATACACACCCAAATCAGTCTGTTTTTTGACTCTATGGATTCGTAATTCATATAATTACAACACACTAGACTTATAACAAAATTACAGAAAAACTAACTAGCCTAAATCTTGACCTAAAACTCATGTTTATACTAAACTTTCATGTTTTAACATATTTAGTGAATTCATTCACTACAAATTCGTTTCTTAACCAAATATATTCATTCAACTTGTGTTCTTTTCATTTCTTATCATATTAACACAATCCATTACCAAATTTACAATTATACTATGAATTAAACATTAATTTGATAATTTCAAAAGCCATTTTTCCAAAATTAATTCACAGAAAATCATTATGAACAAAATTTCTCTTCTTTATCAAAATTACATTGATTGAATTGCTAGAACAACCATATAACTCATAATATATCATAATATAACCCATATTACAAATAACTCATGCTCACATCAAAGATTTAAGAACAATTTTCAACATAACTTCATAATCAAATACTATGAACATGATTTCATCATGTTCATCATATCTTTGTGAATTGAAACTTTTGAGCAACTATAAAAATCTCATGTAAGCGTGTGTGTATATATATATATATATATATACACACACACACACACACACATCCCATTCACATATCAAAATTATGAAGTTTCACCAAAAGATTTTTACATAGAACTCTAAAACTATGAAAACATAAAAGAACATAATTTTAAAACTTATTTTTACAACAATTGTATTGTGAAAATCTGTTCATGGCATACAATCACATATGAAAACATATGAACACCATATATACATGTAAATTCATAATCATGAAAACTTAATTTTACAAAGACTAAATACAAAACATCTTAATTTAGTATAAGAGTTTGTTTGATACCTTTCTAGGTTGAATTAGGAGAAAAGATGGAGATGATAAAAGTTTTTTTTTTGTTTTCTAAAGGTTTCCCTTCTTCTTCTTCCTCTTGTTCTTCTTCTATGTATTCTTTCTTCTTCTCTTTGTTCTTAGTTTAGACTTAAGTTTAGAAAACAAATGTAACTTAGTGTATATACAATATACATATAACACATATAATTATAGAATATGTAACTCCCAATATAATTACATATACTAATTATCAATTTAATACATAAGTTACAAAAATTAGAATTTTAAAAGCCCTATGGCTTGTTTGGCAAAACCATATTATTTTAAAATCAGGTTTTAATGGTTAAGGCTTTGTTTGGGTAAAATATGTTTAAAACAAAAGTAAGGCCTTGTTTGGAAAAACGGTTTTAAAAACTCTTTTAATAGATCCTTTAACACATATTCTTCATGTTATCATTTAATTAATTAAATCTTAATATTAATTTAATTAATTAAAAGTTTGACATCAATTAATCACATAAAATTGTTACATTATAATTACACGTTAATTATAACTTCATGTAACAATTATCACATCACTACATTATCTCAATTAAATTAGAACTATAACATAAAATCATTACATATTAATTAAATATTAAATAATCATTTAATTAATATAATACACTTAATTACATTACTCCATATTAATCACATAATCTCAATAAATAATTAAATTAAAATATTTATTTACTTCAATAAATATTAAATTAACATTTAAATTCTCTTCACACCAATTCAGATATTTCACAATATATAACACATATACACATACTCGTACTTAAACATCTTAAAATAAGAATTTTATTTATTAAATTCTCATTTATTAATTCTTAAAAATTCGGGATGTCACATCATTCCCTCCTTATAAGGATTTCGTCCTCGGAATCAACGAAACCTCCCTTAATCGATTTTTGCAAAATCTCTTTCACAATTATCATTGAATAACTTCAACACGCTAACTTAGCAAAAAGTTATATATATATATATATATATATATATATATATATATATATATATATATATATATATATATATATATATATATATATATATATACTTCATTCATTTCTTCAACAACTTTTAGGTTTTATTATATAACCTTCAATTAAACACAGTCATATATCAAATATTATATATTCTTTTACTTGTTCCTTTCTTTTCTAAGGATCATTACCGAATACTCTACTCGTCGAATTAATATACTACATAATTCACCGTCTATAATTATTTGGGTTATCACATTCACTCATTCTTCTAAGAATTTCGTTCTCGAAATTTTAGTCTATCAATCTTTATATATCAATCTATCAAAATAGATTTTACGTTAATCTCTATTCACTAGATTAAAGTGTTCTACAACTACTTCTTTCTAAGGGCTATTCTTCTCGCTACATTCTCCATCAGAATAATAAGAATCTTCCTCAAATTGCTCAATAATTGGGAATCGATATAAATAACTTAGGAATTTAAAAGATTTTAATAATGCTGAGTGGTCGCAAGACCTTGAACTTCTTTCTAGGTTTAATTGTGCTTCACCCCTAGTAATTCACACTATAAACTGCATCGGTGCTCTAGGTGGCTAGCCTATCGTACCCCTACGTCGGGCCCAAACGTAATACATCGTAACGACTATATGCGTTACATTCGAAACTATTGTCTCCAATAACATGTCCCCTTTTATAGGGTTGTTCACCTCAACTTCTTAACATCTGAATCCGCACCAAAACAATTTGGTTTGGCATAGTTTGACCAAAAAAAAATGCTCGAATTTCATAAACATCTTTCAATATTTGTCCAGCTGAATCAAGTAGTGTAGACTTCTAGCAAAAATTTGGACATCAATCGAAATATATATATATATATATATATATATATATATATATATATATATATATATATATATATATATATATATATTTAGTTTCGTTTATGGAAACCAAAAATAAATAAATAAATCTTTTCATAATATCCTGATACCGTACCCTAGTAATTGTACGTTGAGGATTTCGTCATTACATGATGTCGTCATACTACATCATACTATAGTGGACTAACGATCATACAATCACATCCAACACTAGGTTTAACCGCATTGATAACTTCCTCGGTTATTGTTTCTACACCATATCAAATGATGCATATATAAAATACATTTTGAAAATTTAAAATTATTTTTGTCTAGCTGAAGCAATTAGCATAGACATGTGAATAATAGCACTATTTAAAAAAATTCATTGGTTCCATCATTTGATTCAATATTTTTCAAGAAAACAGAAGTGCAACATCAGCATGAAGTTAATAAATTTCAAAAATCTAGCAAAGTTAGGAGATTTAGAATATAAAAACTTTCTCCATCAATTAAATCTTTACTCCATCATTACTTAAACATTCTATCAATCTTAAACAACATCAATGCTTTCTATACCCAGTATAGTTCATCGAACTTACCATACTTTGGATGTTCAGGAACTTGCCACAATAATATGAGTTTAAGAACTTGTCCTAGTAATACGTAGTCAATAAACTGAGCAGAGATTGTCCATATTCTTAGGGGTTCAAAAACATACATACGATTATGAGTCACGAACTCAGCATAAGTATGAGTTTTAAGAACTCCCCTAATCTTAAGATCATCTAATGTAATCTTAATATCATCTAATCTATCCTCTATTGACTCTAACTATCAAATATAATATGAGAAAAGAATCACCTTCTCGTCATATATATATATATATATCAATAGTGTGACACCAACCTTCCAACGATTATCAATATGATAAGCCAAGTGTAAGCACAAAACCCTGCTCATACAAAGATTTGTACAACTCAGCCACCACATGAGTCCTCGATTGAAATCCCACCTAACTCTATCTTATTTATAACTTCTTGCTCTATACTCGATACACACTTCTGTATCTCATCATTTATAACTCCTCATGAGTTAATCTCGTACTATATCATAGCACATTCTCGTTATAGTCCCAAACTATAACCATTTAATCATTACAGACCATCGGTCTTTTAAACCTTTAAAAGAAATCACGCTGTGATATTATTCTATAATCATTTCCTTTATGATTCTTTTCTTATCTCGTTATCGTTTTGTTGTAAAAACTTCTTATCTTTACCTTTCATTATATCATACTATGATTTCATTTATGCTTTTAATCTTATAGACCTTGTCTATTCATTGTTATTCGCCATCTTGATTATTGGAGTTAGGCAACTCCTGATTCTTATCTACATATCTCTTCAAGATTCTTCTTTGAATCTTCTTGTTTATTTATTAAATCTTCCTTTAAGAATTTAATATCATTCACGTTGCTCAATATTTTATTCGAGTTTTATCCCTCACTATTCTAATATTCTTCTTATAACATTTCTAGGACTAAACTCATTCTATACATCTACGTATGTGAAAAGAATCACCTTTTCATTATACGTACGTAACTTAAACTTAACTTCTTATTCTTTTAACCTAAGGCCATAGACTAAGGTACTCTTACCTAAGGTGTATAACCTATCAGCTTTGATACCAACTATAACGACTCCAAAATTCATAAAATAATATTCTCCTTCTCGATTGTTAACAATACAACTTTAATCTATCTTTACATCAATATTCGATATTAAAATCACTAAAAATGCGAAATATTTAAAACTTTTATACATTTCCTTCCTTCTGAATTACCCTAAATCGCAACCTTTACATTAAATCTCTTCGATTCAAATTTAAATCATGAATCGTTATAACAAAATGACTATACAAAGTCTTACATCATAAATAGATATCCATCTACACCGGATAACTCAACTTACAATTTAACATGTTACATTCAAATTATTAAATATATTTCTCATAAAACATAAGTAATCTTCGTGAATATGGATCTCTATAATTCACTTAGCACATATCCTTACCTTGAAATCTTGACCTGCAAAAATTATTATTTGCAAGAGTGAGCTCGACAGCTCAGCAAGTTCTAACAGTTTTCATGCATCACATAGCACATAATAATATGCTCAACATACATATCCTAATAATTAAAGTAACATGGCATACATGCTTTATTTCACATAGAAAATATAAAGATTGAGTTCCTTACTCAATCATCATTATTTAACCAAAATAATGTAGTCATAAATTGACTTTAACATTTCATGATTACAACATGTATAACGTATCATGCTCGCTTACAACACATATAACATATCATGCAATTTAAAACAGTTCATCAAGCCCACGTAGAAAATAAGAACTGAAAGACTTGCATTGATCGTTGTTTACCAATAACAGATTAACAACTTACAACTATCTTCACTTCACGTACCCTATACAATTATATAATCATACACATCATGTGACACCCCCAAATCCGGGTACTTCGATTCCACGGGATTTGGTGTTCACTGTACAAGCATCACCTATCTATCTACCCATAAATAATATCAAACCAAACAATATATAGAAATCATAATAAAATCTATTCCCTTAAGGGTTACATCAACTGAATCATAAATAAATCCCAGGTTACTCTAACCTTAAAACATCTGTGCGGAATTCTAAACAAATAAGTCTTAACATCAACATAACTCAAGTCTTAAACAAATACATCAATTAATAAATAACAGGTCTTCATCATTTGCTAACTTTGCCCTTGCCCTTACTAGTGGATGGTTCATCGCTTCTTTCATTCTTAACTGCAATGTTATTATTAAGCAAGAGTGAGCACAAATGCCCACAAGTATAAAAAAATGAAACAACAGTATAACAACATGCGAATAATCAACGACATCTGAATAAAGCTCAACTTTTGAATCAAGAATAAATAACATGAATCAAAAGAATACTGAGGGTCATAAGACCTTGAACTATGTCCTAGGTTAACAAGGGTTATACTTGAAACGTTTAACAGTCATAAGACTATGGACCTTCTTCTCGTACTTAGGGGGATCAGCCCTTAGTACCATACTGTGCACAATATCTTAACGCTAACGCATAAGTGAATCCCTTTTCAGGGTTGTTCATCTCAGTTTGACATTCGAGTCCGCACCAAAGGAAGTTTGGTTTGGATAATTCAATAAGGATTCTGAAATTTAGAACGTTCATCAACTAAGGACTAGCTAAATCATTAAGATTCACTAGTCTAAAAAGGTTCAACAATAATGATATTCGATTTGAATAATAATCTCAAATGTATACAATAGAACAATTATTGTATAATTGAATCATGCTTTGAAAGATAATCAATCTTTAATATAATACTTGAACTTGAATAATAATTTAAGTTTAAGTAAATTGCTCAATGTAAAAATAGAGTTAAGAAACTTGCTCAATTTAAGAGTTTAAGTTTAGGAGACTTGCCTCGCGTGTAGATTACACTTTAACTAATCACGTTCTTTGAAATAAATCCTACATACCATTCACATTCAATACCAGTTAATTATTAACTAATCATCATAACTTATTCTCGTTGTCTACTTTAATAATTGACTAACTTAGTCAAATCATCACGTTGACACCTAATTTGTTCGTCATGAATGAATAACTAATTATGTATTTAATAATACAATTCACATGTAATTATGTTATTTACATGCTAAACAAATATTTTATCATCATAAAATATTTCTAACATATTTACATGTTCATTATTTTAATACACTAACCCATTGTTAGACTTAGAAAATTTAAAAGCTCAATTTTTATTTTATTTTTTTTTTCCAGTTCGCGAAGAACACAGAATTCAGCGAAAATAATTACTACAAAATCATTAATTCTCCAAATTAAACATACCCACATGTTGGAATTCATATATAATTAATACCCAATATTTATATACTGACAAAACTAATTTTAAACACTTAATAACAGATTTAAAGCCTAACAATTCACTGACTTTGATGTTCATGAAGTTTTAGAAAACTTTATGTGAAAATTCTCCCTACGAATTCGTTACAACACCGAATTCGTTCGTTTAAGGCTTAAACTCTTCGTATTAACATGCATAACAACATACAAGTCCAAAATTTAGGGATAATATATAATCAATACATTAATTATCACATATATGGCCATATCACGTACTCTGTTTATTTTGAAAAACATACGTACGACATGCTTTCATGAAACTGATCACATGGCTTACATGGTATATATAATTAAACACTATTTGGTATAACATAACACACATATATAAAGTTATACTCATCTCATATACCAAACACAGAGATTTTTAGAAAACTGTGAAAGCCATTTTATGAAAACCTAAAAGACGTAAATGTAGAAATTGGGTTTGGAGAGAATTACCCAGAGTATAAGATGATCAGATAACCCTTTTTGCAATAACCTGTAATTACACACTCACAAATTCTCTCAAAAATTCTCACCTTCTCTCTGAACTCTCTCTGAAAATAATGCCAGACTTAGGAAATTATGAAGAAGAAGAAGGAAGCGTCGAAGAAATAAAACTGACGCGATGTGGTCAGTTGCCCAGTCATGGGTTAAGTGCCCATAACCTCTCTTAGTGCCATGTTTGGCTTAGCAAATAAATTCAAAGCTCATTATTTTAATAAACCTTTTATTATATAGTTTAATAAATGTCACACTCCTTATAAAATAACTATAATATTTTATTTAATTTATTATAAATAAAATATAATATTTTCTCATAAATTCATATAGTCACATAATTAATTTTTCTCATTAATAAATAATAACAATTTATTAAATCTCTAATTAATAATTAGATTAATTAAATAACATCATGCTTAATTAAATAACTTATTTAATTCGACAAGCTCACATAATTACATACTTGAATAATAATTATTCTCCACATTAATTTAATAAATGTAACACATATAATTAAATTAATCTACCACAATTGCATCGATTAATTATTAAATCTAATAATTAAATTATCGAAAAATATTTATTTACTTCAATAAGTATTTAAAATAATTTACAAAATTCTCGTTCGTCATACATCAACTATTAGTCACATAGCAACACATAGTAATTGTAATGTAAATTTTACTCCACATCTCGTAATCCTTTCTGTTAATTAGCACACAATGTTCAATTAGATTATGTTAACTTTTTGACTTATGTAATATTTGAAATTCATTCAAGTGTTTAAGTCTTGCTAGGAATACTTATGGGTTTTATATTAAACCCATTCCATATTTTATAATGTTCATTAACACTTGTCACGGCGTTTCGACATTCATTCGTTACACGCCCGAATCGTCTCTTGTGTATGCTTAGTATTTTTACATAACTTATCTAATACATCATTTATTATGGTTAATCATCATTATATTTATTAACATTCATGTTTTATAACTTAGGACACCATCTTTTATCGTCAAGAGCACTACACTTGCATACTTGCATGCCCGACACCCTCTGATTCCCTCCTAAGACATATCAGTCCCACAAATTACCATTGTGATCCCTGTTATCGACCTCAAATTGAACACCTTAAAGAACAAAAGTTGTAGGGCTATTCGTCCTCGTTCTGGATCATCTTGAATCATCTCAATCGGAGTCGGTATGAAAAACTTATGGTCATTTTACTACAGGAAGTGAAAACTATCCGGCCGTGTCAACTATTCCGGCGCTGTAGCACCCCAAATAGCCTTGGGGGCTGCGCTGTAGCACCCCTTAGTAGTATGTAGGCATTTTTTTCCTTTTCAGTTTTACTGTTCTTGCGAATTTTTGACCCTTTCTCCTTCCAACCTTCATAACCTAAGTTATACACACCCAAATCAGTCCGTTTTTGACTCTATGGATTCGTAATTCATAGAACTACAACATACTAAACTTATAACAAATTTACAGAAACACTAACTAGAATAAATCTTGACCCAAAACTCATGTTCATACTAAACTTTCATAATTTAACATATTTAGCGAAATCATTCACTACGAATTCGTTTCTTAACCAAATATATTCATTCAACTTGTGTTCCTTTCGTTTCTTACCGTATTAACATAATCCATCACGAATTTTACAATTATACTATGAATTAAACATCAATTTGATAGTTTTAAAAGCCATTTTGAAGAAATTAATTCACATAAAATAATTATGAACAAAATTCCTCTTGTTTATCAAAATTACATGGATTGAATTGCTAGAACAACCATATAACTCATAATATATCATAATATAACCCATATTGCACATAACTCATGCTCACATCAAAGATTTAGGAAAAAATTTCAACATAACTTCATAATCAAACACTATGAACATGATTTCATCATGTTCATCATATATCTGTGAATTGAAACTTTGAACAACTATAAAAATCTCATGTAAGCGTATACATACATACATACATACATATATATATATATATATATATATATATATATATATATATATATATATATATATATATATATATGCACACACACACACACACATCCCATTCACATATCAAAATTATGAAGTTTCACCAAAAGATTTTTACATAGAACTCTAAAACTATGAAAACATAGAAGAACATGATTTTAAAACTTATTTTTACAACAATTGTATTGTGAAAGTTCTTTCATGGCATACAATCACATATGAACACTATATATACATATAAATTCATAATCATGAAAACCTAATTTTACAAAGACTAAATACAAAACATCTTAATTTAGTATAAGAGTTAGTTTGATACCTTTCTAGGTTGAATTAGGAGAAAAGATGGAGATGATGAAAGCTTTTCTTTTATTTTCTCACGGTTTCCCTTATTCTTCTTCTTATTCTTCCTCTTCTTCCTCCTCCTCCTCTTCTTCTTCTTCTTCTTTATATTCTCCCTTCTTCTCTTTGTTCTTAGTTTAGACTTAGGTTTAGAAAACTAACGTAACTTAGTGTATATACAATATACATATAACACATATAATTATAGAATATGTAACTCCCAATATAATTACATATTCTAATTATCAATTTAATATATAAGTTATAAATATTAGAATTTTAAAAGCCCTATGACTTGTTTCGCAAACCAATATTATTTTAAAATTAGGTTTTAATAGTTAAGGCCTTGTTTGGGAAAAACATGTTTAAAACAAAAGTAAGACCTTGTTTGGGAAAACGATTTTAAAAACTCTTTTAATTGTGTTAATAGATCCTTTAACACGTATTCTTAATGTTATCCTTTAATTAATTAAATCTTAACATTAATTTAATTAATTAAAAGTTTAACATCAAATAATCACATAAAATTGTCACATTCTAATTGTACGCTAATTATAACTTCATGTAACAATTACCACATCATTACATTATCTCAATTAAATTAGAACTATAACATAAAATCATTACATATTAATTTAATATTAAATAATTATTTAATTAATATAATACACTTAATTACATTACTCCATATTAATCACATAAGCTCAATAAATAATTCAATTAAAATGTTTATGTACTTCAATAAATATTAAATTACCATTTAAATTCTCTTCACACCAATTCAAATATTTCACAATATATAACACATATACACATACTCGTACTTAAACATCTTAAAATAAGAATTTTATTTATTAAATTCTCGTTTATTAATTCTTAAAAATTTGGGATGTCACATTCTTTGTGTAGCATCCCCAAATCTCGGTCCTAATCACCAAGGATCTGGTATACTAATTCTATAATTATTGCGGAAGATATAAACATAATTTGTTTATACATTAAACTTTTACACATTATTCCCAAGGTCTACAACCTTAACTTAATACATACCTTCAATAACTTAAAGGTTTACAATGTTATTTTCGTCAGAAAATTTAATAGATCTAACTGCACCATAATTTAATCTTGTACTTTGTCTTTGCTTCTGTCTTTACTCAAGCTTTCATCTTAATCTGAAAATTTTATCATGATATAGCAAGGGTGAGCATCAAATTTGCCCAGCAAGTTTAAATTTATTTGAGGATATATCATGATTGAAAGAATTAAACAATAAGCTAGCTAACTTTCAACAATATAAACATTGTGAAAGAGCATGAACAAATTTTCTTAGCTGAACGACCAAGTTAATAAAAATGAATGGTCAAGCATAAACATGAACAGATTAACTGAACCAAATGGTAATGAAGGTGATCAGCCTTTCATACCTGATGAACATTTACAATATGCACAACGTGCGAATCAATAATCAATATAGACGTGAATAACAACAACAATTATTCATTAACATGCTTTGAACATACAACTCATGTTTGAATTAAGGAAAAACTTGCCTGATTCGTTGACTACTGCTACGCAGTTTAAGTTAACTTCTTTTGGTAAGACCTATCATTAATAATAAGATTGGTCTTTCAATCAGCATATTCTAATTTATATCATAATACAATTACTTTGTCAATAGATTATCTAACACTTAATCAAATATTTGATAACATCCTAACACATCGGTATTATTATCATTCTTGGATAATTCTTCAATCACTGTATCATATTCATTATGATTAAACACTTAATCTTATACATTATAAGTTCTTCTTTATACTTTAATAAGTCAAATACTAATCCAATAACCTGGATTCTAAATTTAACAACCAAATTGCCAATCCAGCAGACTGGATACAGAATCCAGCAACCTGGATTTAACAAATTTCTAATCCAGCAAGCCAAACTGCAATCCAACAAACTAAATTACAAATCCAGCAACTAGATTGCAATCCAGCAAGCTGGATTCAACATATTTTCAATTCAGTAAACTTCTTTTCAATCCAACAAACTGGATTCATCAGATTTTCTAATCCAGCAAGCTGGATTCCATATCCTTTTTACGAAAATACCAAATCAATTTATTATTTTCCCATCCTTTGCACAAACATGTATACACATATTTCATACACAAAAAGTATTTTTCCAAAATTTTCTAACTTCCTTTGGTGTTTTTTAAAAAATCATTTTTAGTTAATTCCTTAAGAAATTAGCTACGTCGTGCTTAACTCCAAAAATTCCCATCTCTTGGCACAATCTTATACGTCTTAACGTGACACTCCAGTTTAAATTTCGTAGCTATCGGAGTTATAGAACTCCGGTTATAGCCATTTTCGTCGGAAAATCACAGAAATTGAAATGGTCATAACTTGCTCATTTTAACTCGGAATGAGCTCATTTTTGGACAGTAGGTACTTTATACCATATATTTTCATGTCCCAAAAGGCCAGAATTTTTTTCACAAATTAAGTTGCCGAAAATACCCTTTTAAAAAATTGGGCAGAAGCTAAAATAGCATTTTGCAGTTTTTCGTGCTTTATTAAATATTTTCCATACGGAAATCTGCAACTCCTTTTTCAGTGATTTTACTTGGAGATGTTAGATAACTTATCATAGTATACTCCCAAATTTTTTCAGAATTTTTACATGTCCAAAAAATGACTAAACTGCCCCTACTCTTTGACTGTCCAAAACAGTCTATTTTTCCTTTTTAGACACAAAACTGTTTTTGCTAAAACAGTCACTAAAACTTGTGTACTCAACATTTTTGAGTGCTACCACTTGGGTTTAGTAGTTAACTTACATATCTAGCACATCCCTTTGACGGATCGCAAAAAGAAGGTGTAGATCAAAAACGGTGGAAATCCAAAATACATAGAAATTTTAGAGCTTATAAAACTAGAAAAATCATTTTTCTTTATTTTCGATTTCCAACTAAATCAACACCCAATATGGGTAGATCTACACATGAAACACTCATAAACACATAGATCTAAGGTTTTTGAGTTTAGAAACATAGATTCAAAGTTTGATTTACAAAAATCAAAAATTATATAAACAAAAGGGGTTTATACCTTTTTGTTCACATGCTCTCCTTCTTCTTCTTCCTAGATTTGCTTATGAAGCTTTGATGACTTATCAAAAACTCATCTTCCTCTCCTCCATGGCTGCCGAACTTGGCCCTTCTATTCTCTCTCTCTCTCTTTGGTTCCTTTGGTTAGAAAAATAAAAGAGATGAAAGAGAACAAAATAAGCTAGATTAGAGATAAATATATTACACTATCTCATTCCTCCTCCTTCTCTCTTCCCTATAACATCCGGCCATGTGGCCTTCTTCTCCCACTCATTCTCTCTCTTTCTCTCATATAATTGTTGCATGCAAGCTTTGTAAAAGTGTTGGAGAAATAACCAAGTGACACATGGGATGAGTTGGCTACCACTAAATTAATTAATCATTACATACATTCCCTCTTTCCCTTCTCTTCTTATCCGGCTAAGTGGCATTATCTTGTCCAAGTTTTGCTTGATTTTTATTGCTCCACTTAGTATAACAAATGTCTAAAATGCCCTCCATAATTGTGCCAACACTTGGGCCACCATTTATAATCTTTTGGGCTTCTATATTAACTACTTGGGCCATGTAAAATTAACATAGTCCAATCCTTTTTATCTTATCCTACCCTAAATATTTAATTAGGGTATCCATTCCAAATATTTAGAATTTAAATCACCACTCTTGTATATTAAATTATATAACCCAACTAAACTTGTTTTAATTAAGTTATAAAATTAATAACTTGAGATAATAAAAATATATCTCTTAACTTAATATTATTTTTAATATTATTGTTCTCTCACAAGTGGGCCTAGTTTGGGCCCTTAATTAATCTCATTGAGCTAACAAATTTAATTGTTTTACTTACTAACAAAACTAACTTGGGCTTTTAATCCCTAATTAAATTGGGTCAATATAATACTTGTCGCATACATAATATATTGGGCTAGATTAAATAATTTAATCACCCTTAGTCACTCTATCTACAAGTCTCATGCTTAATTAATTAATTGGACTTGTTTAACTAATATAACTTCCTTAGTTAATCAAATTTAATTCTCTTGAACTCTAAATAAATTATTGGGCTATGATATTATTATAGTCCATTACTTTTAATACTATTTTACCCTAATTATTTAATTAGGGTTTTTATTTCTCACTCTAGAAAATAAATTCTTTACTCATGCATTTTTAATTCTTTAACCCAATTAGACTTGCTATAATTAGGTTATAAAATTAATTAACTGAGATATATAAAATAAATCTCTTAATGTTAGTATATAAATTTATATACTAATATTCTCTCATATTATAACCTCTTAGGTTATTTAATTACCACACCTAATATATATATATATATTAGGTTACATAACTTTATTCTTAATTCACTTAAATTAATTCTATGACCACTAAATACAAGTAACCCTTTAGGTCATTTAAATCTCATACCATGTTTTAATAACTAATTTAAGTTATACAATTTATATTATATAATTAAATTTAATTTCCTCTTCCTCTTCATAAATTGTTTTCAAACAATTTATTTATATATCAAATATATAATTTAATATATTCAATCATTTATTCAAATATGAATTTAATTTACTAACTGCTTGATACCAATATAAATATTTGCATATTAAATTTCCTCTCATATTTTTACTTCTCATACTAATTTTTGACTTTTCTCCATAAAAGTCAACTTTTGACTTTGACCAAAAGTCAACATTTACACATTTTGTGTTTACTGTCCATTATGACTAAACTTGACGTCCCGGACGCAACCGAGCAGTCCGTGCTTCAAAATTCTATATCTAACTCAAATTTTGAGTTTTAAATTACTCATTTCTTATTGCTAATCGTATTAACTAACGACTTTATACTTATTCAAATTCTTATTTGCCATTCAAGGCTAACGTTTAAGCTATATTAATTACTAACATAGTTTTATCTTGATCCTTATATCATTAACTTAATTCATCAATCCTCTTGCTAAAATATATATAGCACCTTATTAAGTATATAAACATTTCTATACATTTACTCATCTTCGTTTAACCTCATAGCTTTTCTTCCTGTGAAATCTTATTTCGTTAATAAAATTCCACCTGTATTAGTATAACATTTCTTACACTGTTCAATTCACACCGAATTTACAGGTATCGTAATACCTTATTCTTGATATTCATTCAAATACATATCAATTCATTTTTAGGGTTTAGAAATTTTGTAACCCATATTTCTTTATTCTCATTCAATTAAGAAACCATATAGGTTCTTCTTAAAAATTTTGAAATCCTTAAAATTCCTTCACAGAAATGTCAATTCCATACACTTATTTTCTGTCTAGGTTCATCTTATAACCTTTAATCCATCATTTTAGGATTTTAATAATTATCTAAATTCTCGGGTTATCACACTTTGCCTCTGTTAAGCTTATTTGTGAACACATCACACGCACACAACATCTTTATAGCTGGTTTGGATTATTTGATTGTATGACGTTATGCTTGTAGCTTAGTTTGATGCTCTGTTCTTGAATCTGGATATTTCTCTAAGGCATATTTGATTGGTATTCTAGTATGGCTGAAAATCTTGAGAATCAGTTGCATGATAGTGTAGTTTACATAGCATGTAGTTTGCATTATCTAATTTGTTTTTGAGTGTATTGCTTAAGGGCAAACAATAGTTCAAGTTTGGGGGTATTTGATATGTAGGTTTTATACCTACTTATTGGTTACCAACTCACTGGAATTTTGCTCAACTCAAGTATTTTTGGTAAGTTTTATTTGTTTTTTGTGTTTGTGTTTGCAATGTGCATAGTTGGAACTCCTCAGGCATGGAAATTGAATGGTGAAGGCATGACAAGGCATAGAAATGGCAAGCGACAAGCAATGGCTAGGATGCAGGAAGTAGATGAGCTCAAGTAGGTGATGAAGACAGCGAGAGGGGCTTTGATGTGACCAAATAAAGAAGTAACAAGTGAAGAAAAGAAGAAGAAAGCAAGAAGTAGTAGCACAACTGCATTAAGCAGCAGCACACGGCCGCGCTGCCCTAAAGGCAAGACACGGCGCGCTTGCGCCAGAGGGACGACAAATGCAGACAAGGCCAGCGCGCGCCCGCGTTCAATTAGAAAAGGGACACGGCGCGCCTGCGCCAAGCACTCGGCAACACAATGATCAACACGCCCGATTCAAGCTGTAACACCGCGCGGTCGCGCCAATCACAATTGGTTTAAAATGTTGACTTTTTATTTTGTAATGCTAGAGCGTGTTTGCTATCTTGAGATATATTTGTTGGTTTGAAAAGACGTATTATCATCAAGTATTATTCTATTATTAGGGTTTTATATTCTAGAGTGATTCTATAGCTTTCTCTACTCTTTTGGGCTTCTCTCTCTAGATTAATCGATTGTAAGCACTTGGTTTTAATTTTGTTAAGGAATGTGGACCTGAACTAGCTTGGAAAAACTTTGAAGCAGGGTTTATCATATTTGATTTCTCATTTCCCTTATATCTCTTGCTTTTATTTCTTATTTCAATGCTTGGCTTCAATCCCATAATGGTTGTTGATTCAGAAATGAACTAACTTCCATTATGGGATCCTAATGGAGTTTAATGTGTAGTCCATACTTGTAATGCTTGTATGTTTAATATTAGGTTGCCTAACATGGTTACGTTAAAATATTTAATGCTTGATCACCATTCACCATAATTACTTATATGGAATTGAAAAGGAAGTATAAGTATAGATTAGACCATGTTGGCAAATGTTCATGAGACTTATTTGTGTTGGGTTTTATGATTCGTGACCCGGATAGGCATATATCGGTTCACCATGTGTAGTCATTGAGAGAGCTTGTGCTTAAATCATTATTGCTTTTAATTCACATAGACATATAGTGGCTTAGGTAATTTTGATGCTTATATGATTTCTATCAATTTGTGGATTTTGTGTAATTTGGACATAATGTATCGAAAGATGGTTACGTTTCACTTTTGTGCTCTCGACTAGCTATCCATATTAAATAATTAGGCATAACAAGAGGCGTGCATTTTGGATAAAGCATTAAATGATATTAAGATCCCATATCTCTCCAATTTGATTACCTTACTTTTAGTAATTAGTATTTTTGTGCTAATTTAGATATCAATTCACTTTTTAATTGATCGTTTGAGTAAACAGTAATAGTGATAAGGTTGTTGCATGATAGCGTAGATTTATTCACCTTTCTCCGTGGGATCAATACTTTCTTACTTTGTACTACTTGTTGACCTGTGTATACTTGCATGAGTTAGAGTCCATTTTGTTAAGCCAAAAAGGAGGCAACAATTAAAAGACAAAAATAAGATTAGAGAAAATAATAAAATCTATTGTCAGCAAATCTCATGCTCCCTCTTGCTCCTGCTATTGATCTTCAATGGTCTCCAAGTTGCTTGAATCTCCAAATCTAATAAAAACTAGGGTTTTGTCCTAATTTAATCAAAATCTAATCTAATGGAATCATCTTTGTGAGGCCCCCAAATCCAGGTTCTCTAACCTCAGATTCAGTGCTCACGATCTATCATCATCATAATCATTCTACAAACTATTGCGAAATAATAAACATACATTGTTCATTATAATAAAGTTTCATAACATAATCCCAAGGTCTTCTTTACCTTAACTTAAACACACCTTTAATATTACAAACGGTTTACATAAATAATTCCATAAGATAATATAATAATTAACATTCAGTTTAAACTATTCTTGGACCTTGCCCTTGCCTTTGTCTTTCGTATTCGAACCTTCAGGCTTAACTGAAATAAATATCATGATATAATAAGGGTAAGCAACTAATTTACTTAGAAAGTTTAAATACAAGAAAGGTATATCATGTTTAGAAAAGAATTTATCTTTCAATGTTCAACAATAGAATCGATTGTGAAAGAACATGAATTTGGTTTAAAATAATTGAAGATTCGAATAATTGAATAACATGTACTGAGTGGTTTGAAATAACCATGAACATTTGCTAAGGTTTTCAGCATTTAAACAGGACCTTTTAATAAGTTTTGTTAATCAAGGGGATCAGCCTTTCATACCCCGTGATTTATGCATAAACACTTAATAATCCAACATTGATATCATGCTTTAATCAAATTCGTCCTTTTCTCAGTCAAGAGTTCTTATCATATCAATTTAATAAGAACAGCTTTTAAAACACATTTGATTTAGCAAATTTAAACATGCTTGATCTAGCTGATACAATTAGCATAAATCTATCTCATAAACAGTTCATGAATAAAGAACTTTAATCTAATTCGCAGTTCAATAATAATAGAACATGAATTCAATTGCACCAAGTGCGAATCTCAATAATCAATATAGATGTGAATAATCAACAATAATTATTCACTAACATGTATTCGAAAATAGTAACTCGAGTTTGAGTTAGGAAATTTGCTTGTTCGACGAGCTACAGCTAACTAGCTTTAATTAAAATTCTTTGAACGACCTAGCATAAAAATGTTGGTCTACTAACTAGTACTTTGTATAATTGTATGCCTATACGCTTAATTATGCTATTATCTAGCAAATAATTCAATCACAATATTCACATAGTATAATGTACCATCATTAATCATATAGGATATTTAATAAATCTTAGGTTAATGATTTTATAATGTTTTCTTAAGTAATAAACACTTATTAGACCCTTAAACAATTTATTATAATTGTTTAATTAATGAGTCATTTAAATTATCTTCATTTATTAACTCTATCTTCCTTTAATTACCATTTAATATTAGTTAAATAGTAATTAATTAATTACCTTTAGTTATTATTTAATAAATAATAGCTAATTACATCTATTTATTATTTAATGTTAATTAAATAATGAAAAATTAACATTATTCGTCTTTAATTATTATTTAATATTTATTAAGTAATAATTAATTAATCATTTATCCTTGAATAATAAATAATTAATTTATTTTCTTCATTAATCTTTAATTATTCATTATTATTCATAAATGAACAATTAATTAACATTTGTCCTTATTTAATATTAATTAATTATTTATTTATCCTTGAATAATAAATAATTAATTTACTTCATAAGTATTTAATTATTCTTTCTTATTAATCTAAGAACAATTATCATTTGTTCTTATTTAATATTAATTAATTAATTAATTATCCTTGAATAATAAATAATTAATTCACTTCATAAGTCTTTAATTATTCTTTCTTATTAATCTAAGAATAATTAATTATCATTTGTTATTAAATATTTATCCTTGAATAATAAATAATTAATTCACTTCATAAGTCTTTAATTATTCTTTCTTATTAATCTAAGAATAATTAATTATCATTTGTTCTTGTTTATTATTTAATATTAACTAAATAATAAATAATTATTTTATAAATTTTATGTCAATGTAAATAAGTAAATACATTATTCTTACTTAAGCCTTCTTTACTCGTTATTTAATATTAATTAATCAATGGTTTAACTCTATTTATTATTTAATCTTAATTAAATAATCGATAGTTACTTTATTAATAATATCTGTACTTAATTATCACCTAATACCATTTAGATAATAATTAAATATTTAATTACATGTAATTAGGTTAATAATCATTTAATGGCATTAAAAATTATAAATTAGTAAGTTTTAAATGAGTTTAAACCAATAATTACTTAATAATTACATTACTGTTCCAAAAAATTTTGAATTAAATATCTTAATATTCTTCATAATTTTAGAAAAATTTGGGTCTAAGAACCATCGCCGGAAAACGGCCGAACAGGTCGCCGGAAAAATATGGTCGGTTCGGGAACAATTGAAATAGTAGTAGGTTTTCTATTATTTTCTAATTTTTTCAGATTTGGAGTCCTTCACTAAAATTTTAATAAAATGAAATATACAGCTCCGATTTGGCTCCAGTCGATCTTGTTGGATTCGTGTCTTCCCAAACTACAGTTTTCATTTACCAAACATCAAATTTAGATCTGTTTTGGTCCCAAAAATTGGCCCAGAAGTGGCTGTTCATGCACATGATTTCATAGTTGGAGTGTTTTGGTAATAAATCCATATCCTGCTCATTTTTTTTTAACATTTTTACATGCTTTCAAAGAGGTTTTGTCCTTAACTCATAGTTCTAGCTTACCAAGAAACAAAATCACAAAAAACCATTTGTAGATTTCAAAATGAAAATCATAGATCACCCATTTTAAATAAATTTTTCTCAACAACTACTTTAACTTCCTTTTCCCCAAATTTCCAACACAAACTCGTATAGATGAACAAGTTAAACATATTATACTCAAGATTTATCATTCTCATGAGAGTCTAGCCTTTTAGAACTTGCACTTCCATGAAGCTATCATAAGATTACATAAAACATACAAAACATAAAATTATGGTTTGATTTTTCTTACCTAGTCTTATGGGATGTCCTCCTTTTCTTTCCAAAGTAAGTTAGGAACATGGGATGCATGAACAACTCCCTTCTCTTCCTTCCATCTAGGTCCGAATCTCTCTCTCTCTCTCTCTCACTCTCACTCTCTCTCTCTTTCTCTCTTTGTATTTTTGCTAGTTTGGGAGAAAATAGGAGAAGAAGAATGGTGGAGAAATGAAATGGGATGAAATATAATGAAGATGTAATTTTGGTGATTAACTAATATCCCCATGTTCTTTTTGTCCCTTGGATAAAAGGGTTAGCATTATCTCTTCCTAATCATGCCTAATCATATCATTAAGGATGCTAATTAGATTTTCTACCAATGGGAGCATGACACACTTGTCCTTGTTGTAAGACTTTCTACTTACGGAACTTATTGCCTTAAAAGGCCTAATAGGGAAAGCTATACCTTGCCCAAAATCCCCTCCATTTTACTTTTATTTTATTACACAAATTTGAGTAATCAAAGGTCTAAAATACCCTTAATCAAGTGGGCTAAGTATGGGCTTGCATTTTATTTCTTTTGGGCTTCTCCTTTACTTGTTTTGGGCTATGTAATAAACATAGTTTAATAATTTTAATATATACTACCCTAATTATTTATTTGGGATTTCTATTTCCAATCTTATGGAATTTAATTATATACACACATCTCTTTAACTTGTAACATAATTAGGTTTACAATTATTAATCACTTGCAATAATAAAATTATCCACTTAAGTTAGTATACATATTAAATACTAACCATTCCTTATTACCATAACCCTTAGGTTGTTTAATTATCTCACCTAATGTATAAATAGATTATAAAGCTTTCATTTTTAATGAAATTTATAAATATATGCATCCATAGCTATAGTATATATGTTTATTTGGCCATGCACCACTTCACATATGTTATCATATATTAAATCACTATATAGCACAAAGTTTTAAATATCAATAATGTATATACATATAAGGTGACTTGAAATTCCTGTTTATTACATCCTCCCATAACACAACGACATAGCTTCGTAATGAACATCAATGGTGTGTCTTTGAGCAGATGATGAAGATGACGACGAAAAGTGAGCCATGACTATTCTACGATCAATTTTAGAAATGATTAAGATGACGATTAGGGCTGTGTTTTCTTCTCCTCTCTACGACCAAAGAAAAGAAATGGCAGGATTAGGGCTTCGCCTTCGACTTCGCCTCTCCTTCTCTTCTATTTCTCCTCTCTTCTTCTCTACGACAAAAGATGTCGATTAGGGCTTTTTGCCCCTTTTGAAAAACAGACAGAGCTTTTGTCTGAGTTTGAAGCCTAGTCAGAAACATATGGAAAGGCTTTGTTCTGACTTCGTTTGAAGCCTCGTCAGCAAAATAAGGTCACGTTTGAGCAACGTTAGTCTATGTGGCAACTCCGTTCGGGCCATGGGCACAGTCGACCCAAGAAATATAACGCTAAAGGCATATTTGGAAAAAAAAATATAGGGTGCTCGGTAGACATCCGGGTAAAAGTCAGGGGTATTTTTGAACCTCTGCCTATAAAATATATTTATTGAATTCAAATCAACTTAAAACCAAAGCCAAACTTTAAAAGCTTGAATAAGTCCCCTGATAGCATATAAAATAAAGAAGTAAAGTGTGACGCCCCCAAAATAGGTCTACATAACCCATTCTGAGTCGTCAAATACATTGTAACGCCCGAGAAAATCGGATTTTTAAATGAATTAAAATTTTTTTTATTATGTGGACTAAATGAATTTAATTGATTATTTATGTGAGTAAGCTATGTGAAGGTCGTTCTATGACCTAGAATGTGCGAATGTGGTTAGTATTCTAGCTATGTGCTAGGATTAATTGTTTTGAATTTTCAAGACGAAAATAAATGTTTTCTGAGAAATTTCTGTAAAAACACTATTCATCCGATTCTGCTCGGGAATTAAGTTTGAATTTCTGAGAAACGTGTAATGATATAATTCTAAGATGAGATGGAATACCCAATAATATTTCAGTTATGGCAAACAGAGTTTTTTTCTGCGGACTTAAAACCTAAGGGTTAGGAAAAGTGAATTCTGAGAAGGAAATGAGATGTTTATGATATTAAGGTTATTATACGTTGGATATATGAGTATAGTATGAAGAATATTACGACGTATAATATGAATATGATTAGTTCTTAATGAACTTTGAGTTTAAGGACTTTATAGAATCTAATTGGACATGGATTATATCAAGCCCAATGAATTGTGTAATCAAGCCTAAGTTAAGGCCCAATGTTAGGTTAAATCAAGCCCGATCCAAGAAACCAAACCGCGGGTCGAACCGATGGGTCACCGGATGGGTAAAACCCATGGGAGAACCTATGGGGAGGACCCACAAGACCTTGTCGACCGGCCACTTGGTGGCTAAGTAAAGTAACCCACTTGGAGGTTGAGTAAAGTAATCCACTTGGAGGCCAAGTAAAGTAGCTTTACTTGGTGAGGAAGAAAAGGAATAGTAAGGAGGTGGGACATTTGACCAAATTTCCCTCCATTTGAATTGCCTATATAAGAAAGCTTTAGTTGGTCATTTGTTACTTTGCAACTTTAACCAACATAATTTAAGAGAGAGAAAAGAGCTAGAAACAAGTAATCAAGAGCTATCCAAAGCAAAATCATAAGTGTTTTAGCAAGAACGCGAAGAACGTAAAGGTATTATTTTGAAATCATTAGTCTTCGATCTTTTCGATTTATTTTTTTGTAGAGAATCGTAGATTGGTGGAGCATTTCTCTTCTGGAGGAATAATGATGACTATTAATGATTAAAACATTGATAAGTTGTGTTTAAGTAGAAATCGTAAGTGGTTACGTAAGTTTAAACCGAAGAAAACTTTGAACGTTAACTTGGTTATTGATGGACAATTGAAAAACATCATTGATATGATATGTGAATATTGCTTGGTTAGGATGTAGACAATGAATCAATGGATTGATTTCATTTGATTTGGTGTACAACACATGAGTAACGAAGTTATGGAGAAGTTTACGAAATTAGACGTTAAACGTTGAAATTGTATAATTCCGGATTAATAGTCAAAACTTGCCGTTTAGTTCGAAAACCTTTATTTTTGATGGCGTAATGTAGGACAATGTATTTAAGAGTCGTGGACTCAAGTTTGGTCTATTTTCGACTTATAACGAAGAAAATAAATTAGGAACATTTACGTATGTAAAACAAATGAGTAAATCTTGGCAAGAAAAGGGAACTTAAGGGATTAACTGTAATGACCGTGAAATTTAAACTCCTTATTTAATTAAATATGTGATTTAATTTTTAATGAGTTAGTTTTGGTTGTCTGTTTAAACCTTATGTGGTTATGTGAATTTATAAATTAAATAAAAGAAGTCACTAATAGTTTATTTAAATTAGTGGACTGGCCCTAAGACTTTAATATCAAGGATTTGATAGGAATATTAATATTTAAATATTCAATTTATTTGAATATAGTGGCAGGATGTGAATATATTGACTAATTTCAATTATGAGTTTAATTATGAGTTATTAGTTGATAATGTATTAATTAATAATTATTATAAATAAATAATAATTAATGAGTAAGAGATTAATAAATATAATATGTAACGCCCCGAAATCCAGTCTATCTTCACACCCAGATTTCGTACATCACAAGTACATCATTCATCCAACATACATCATTATATACTGACATATAACAACATACATTCTCAATTCCTAGGTTCTCGAAACCTTGTAACCTTTCTCATTATAAATAATGATAATTACATTATTCCTTTCATCTTACAAGAGTGACTTTTATCCGCCACCAAGGATACATACAGTTCATTAAACTAGTCTATAGTTTAATTTTCTTCTTTTTATATTACAAGTCTTCACTTGCACTTCACGCACATTCACATACTGAATGTCACTTCGTCTGGATACCGATCAGCTTGATCTTTACGGGATCCTTAAGTTCTTTCCAGTATCGTTCGCTGAAAATATTTTTCATTTAAAGCAAGTGTGAGCATTCAATCGCCCAGCAAGTCATCACAGTTTGAACAAACAAGTTCAGAATTCAAACATTTCTTTAGAACTTCAATAACTGAACAAAGGTTATGAAGCAGCTTGAATAATAGGAATAATCTCGACTCCTATCATCTTAAAACTATACTCACTTTCACTTTGAAATACTTTCATTCTTCTACCTTTTTCATACACGTTCTGTCTGGCTGGAATCATCAGCACAGACTTAACAATAACGGTTCATGAATAAATCGAACATACTTGTACTGAACAGTTCGATCACAAAACAGTTCATTTCATAGAAACACCGAAGTGCTCACATTGTAGCACAATGCCTCATACATTCTACCACCTTGTACAAATATCGCACATTCGCACATAGACAGAACTTCTCAAGTTCAACATCTGAGAAGTTTTAGAAACTAGCATTCATTTAAAATATGAATGAAGTTAGGAAACTTGCCTTACGCACAGCTACAGCTTATAGTTTACGCTGAACTGCTCATTCCAAATCCCTATGTAACACATAAGGAAATAACACGTACACCAATTAGTCATAAACTTGAATTACGAATTGCTTTACTTAACTTTACTTCTTAAGGTTCGCGTTCTTGTAATTTAAGCTTACGCGACTAACTTTCATTACCAGATTACGGCTTTATGACATACTGAGATGTCTTATTCGTACATTTATCATCTTTGATGATTTACATTCTTATCTTCTTCTTATAACTCTCCTAGGACTCAGCACACATCGTGTCTCTGCTAGTAGTCCATGTGGTACTCTGAGTGGTTTCCCATAAACAACCAACGAACAAGTTCCCGTCTCATCTACACTGCCCACACAGTGAGTTAGATCGGTTGCCAGTTTTGTATATACCTTCGCTCTCTGAAGGAATTGTTTATCCCAGCTCCCATATGTCAACTATCAAAGTTACGATTGTACCACAACCTATTTATCTTAACTTATACGAACCATTAAACTATAATGTTCGTTAAGTCAAACTCATATTCCTTACAGCTTTCTGGCAACTAAATGCCATACCTCAGGATTCATTCTTTATCGTCTAAGTCATACAATCTTTTGTACACTCGGAACGATCATTAAATGTCAATACTATGAGGTCATAGCGTTAACCATTTCATATAAATTTATTCATACCTTCAAACGTCCAGTTCCTTACACTCAGAACGTTTATCCAAGTTATACTTATTAACTTGGCTTCTTAACGTTATACGTTATTATCTTCAATTTAGTTTTTTTACCGTTCACAGTTAATCAACATTCTTCATTACCTTACGGCTTTCTTGACACCATTTGTATCTTACTTACTACTTTCATCAACGTCTATGTCATGCAACTAGGTATACTTAGAATGTTCGTCCAACGCGAATACAATTCACAAGGATCGTTTACGTATTCAACGTTCACGTTGCTCGTCTCTTAATCTCTCATTCAACCTTTATTCAAGATTTTAATCGCTTTCAATTGTTATCCATCCCATGAACCCCATGTTCATTATTCTTTCTTAATGTCAAAGCCATACCGTTCGTTGTATGCTAAGATCGATCGTTCATCGCAACAACGTTGCATTCATAGCGTCTATACGCTTTACGTTCATCTTACAATGACATGTCATAACATCGGAATGTTATTCATTACCTTCATCACTCAACGTCTAAGGAGTCGCAATCATAGCAATCCCTCACGTTCGTTCATTACGACTACGGTCCCTGGATATCGGTTCTGTAACCCGTATCTACATTCTTTGTCCTTTAATCTCGTTTAATCTTTTCGTTCAACCTTTATTAAAGGTTTAATACACTTGATTAAGTTTAAGACACTTGATTAAGTGTTACATTACGTGAACTATATGTTCATACTTCTTTCTTGCACATCCCCCGAGAAATTGAGCAGTTAAAATCTCATTTCTAGGTATTGCCCTGCACAGGCACTGCGGCGCCGTGCCCTTTCTTTCCTCTCGCACTGCGGCGCGACCTATGTCTCTCTCTTCCCTTGGTCTGGCGCTGCGGCGCTGAACCTTTTGTTATCTCTCGCGCTGTGGCGTCACTCTCTAGAAGTTTATGGCCGAGCTCGCGCTGCGGCGCCACCTCTCCAGGCATGACTGGCGCTGCGGCGCCAAGTCCTTCTTCCCGAAAAGTTTTCTAAGTGTTAACCTCATTTTGAGACGCTTACTTTCCGATCTCATAACTTCTTCGTTATAACTCGGAACGAAGTCGTTTTAAAGCCATTGTCTTCCTTATCTTACATACTTCGATTACCCATAGACAGAAATTCATTCTGAATCCGTTAACATGCCATTCAATTGGCTTAATCTTCACTCTTCGTTCATTTTAATGTTTTTAATGTTCTTCGTTCGTTCGTCCGTAATTCGGTCATCCGAACTCAGAATTTGTTCGTTATTTTGAGTCCATGACTCACGTTTTATACGTTCTCTTACATTATTATGAAACCCTACACGTTTGGGTTCATTTACTAACTTTCAAATTTTTTGTTCAGTCTTTTACAAAAATTTCGCCATAACTTTGTTATAGCTCAATTTTAATCCGTTCTTCATGAACGTTTCTAACGTTCCTAACCAAGCAATAAGCATCTAACTTATACGTAATGGTTTTAAACTTGTCCATCAACAACATTTACACTACGATGGTTTTAAATTTGTCCATCAACAATGTTCTTCGTGTTCTTCGCGTGTTCTTCGTTCGTTCTTCATTTTAATCGATATTTTGGATTACGATTCTACTTTTTCTTGGAATTTGATGTTATAGAACACCATTCCTTACTTATTTGACCTACTCACTCATAAAATTCATTCAGATCGCTCAAAATCCTCATGAATCTTATACTTCCTTAAGAAATTTATAAAATAAATTTCTAATTTTTATTTCTTCATTTTCTTACGATTTCAACCATATGAAATCTTTCTCAATATCTTTTACTCCTTATTCTCATTAAGTTATGTTTTTGAACATAAAAACTTAAAGAAAAATTAGAAGAACTAGGGTTCGGATTACCGTTCTTCTTTAATCCTCTTCCGTTAGACAAAGCCGACGATTTGCGAGCTTTTCTATTTCTCGATCACTTTTGATCCGAGCATTCATGCTCAATCTTTTTCTTCTCCTCTCCCAACCGAGCTCTCTCTCTCTCTCTCTCTCTCTCAAGTTCTAGGATTTTCAAAATCCTAGAAAATGAAAGTTTAGCTTTCTATTTATAGATTTTCAAGGCTAGGGCAATTTAGTCATTTCCCCTCCTAACCTCCTTACTATTCACACCTCCTCCATCCCTTAGCTACCAAGTTTACTTCGCCACCACCCTTACTTGGTGGCCAAGTGGCCGGCCCACATGTGCATGGGTCATCCCATGGGTTGCCCCAATGGTTTTTACCCATCCGTTTACCCATCGGTTCGATCCTCGGTTTATCTTCTTGGTTTGGGCCTTAACCCTAATTCTTATTGGGCTTAACTTGGGCTTGATTTTACAAATCATTGGGCTTGACATAATCCAAGTCCAATTGGATTCTACAAAGTCCATGAACTCAAAGTCCTTTTAAGACTAATCGTATTCTACGCATTCCATTCTCGTATTCTCGTATTCTCTTCGTATATCACTCGTACGATATTCGTATTATACGTCGTACTAATCTTCGTACTATACTCGTATAATAACTAGTATTATACTCGTATCTCTCATGCATAATAACCCTAATTATTATACGTGATCATAACATTCTCGGAACTCACTTTTCTAAACCCTTAGGTTTCGAGTCCGCAGGCGAAAACTTTGTTTTTGCCATAACTGAAATATTATTGAATATTCCATCACGTCTCAACATTTTACATAATCGTTAACTTCTCGGAACTTCAAAATAAAACTCCGAGCAGAAACTGATGAATAGTGCCTATTTCGTATTTTTTCCCGAAAATATTTTATTCTCGAAAAACTTTTATTTTCGTCTTGAAAATTCTTACTCGTTCAATCTAGCTCGTAGCCAGAATCCTCCCGACTTATAATCATTCTAAGTTATAGAACGATTAATAAACACATAGCACAGAATAGTATTAATAAAAATTCATTTTATTAATAACTAATTCTTTAAATCTTAATTCTGGATAAGCCAAAATTCCAAGTTGTTACATAATATGATTATATATTTACTTGATTAATTGGTGCAAGCATGCAATATAGTAAACCTTTATCATATGGTAGTTAACTATATTTTTATATAGTACAAGTTGGCACATTAATTTGTCTGTATATTATATAAAGACTATATGGTAAGAATTATTGCATTATGAGAGTACATAAATAATCCCCACCTTTCTATTGTGTTGTAGCATTAACACATTAATATTACATTTTGGGAATTATAGTATCCAAAACAAGCCTTAAATAACTTGTTGTTGAGCTTGTCCCAAATTGAGAGTCAATAATCAGTACATGAACAGTAGCCTAAGGCTAATTTACGTAACTTCCAAGCAGAGATTAGTGGCTAGCATAGGTGATCATTACCAAGCCAGTGGCTATAGAGATGGCTATGAAATGGTAGTTGAACTACTCTTGATCAACAATTGTGTATTCCTTCAACACCATGGATTCTAAACAAATACCCAGTCCAAGGTTCTTCTATAAATGGTAGCTCCATTTTCAGTTTTCACATTGCTTTGTTTTAGTTCTTGAAAACTCTGATAATTTGAGAGTGAGTGAGTTGTGGTCCAAAGAAGAGGTTAGCAATCACAGAAGTAGGAAACTAAGTCTATTAAGCTCTAAGAGGTATAAATCCTAAGCTTTTGTTCATAAGTTGAGTTTTAGCAAATTCGTGCAATTCTTATGAATTCTTTGTTATTTGGTATGAATTGGCTTACAAGTGTGCTATTTTAGTTAGTATGCATGCTTAGAAGTATTAGAAGTAGTTTGAATTGCAGCAAAAGATGCTTGGCAATGGTTGGAGTTGAACCTCTGCAGAAGCAGAGGCCATATTTTTGTTTCTGGACGTAGTGGCGCGGCTGCGCCACTTCCCTAGTCTTTCACCGTGCGGCTGCGCGAGTAGCAGATTACAGTTGCTTATGTTAGCTCTTTAAGATATTCTGAGCATGTTACTTTGGAATGATTATGCATATAAATGACCTGAACATGTGGACTAAGGTAGTTATGTATATAGGAGTCATGCTAACTTGTTTTGGTTGGACTATTAAAAGAAAACTTAAAGAGTTGGAAATAGTATTGATAAACTTTTTGCAAAACATGTTCTAACCTTGGATGCGAGTGTGTTAAGTTCTGTTATGTCTTGACTTATGTCAATATGATTAGTTGTATGGTTAAACGTAATGTGAGATATTGAAGCATGATTAAAAAGAGAAAATTCAAGAAAAATGACCTTATTGGCTATGTATAAACGAACTATGTATACACTAAGTTTTGAACTTAAAAATATGCTCATGTGATCTATTATGTGATTATGAAAGCATGATTTAGACTATGCAAACTCATCTCGTATGCTTGAAGAAGTTTTACTAATAGAGACTTAAAGTTTCGAAAATGAACTTGATAAACTATACATTCATTAAGTTGAGAACTTGTATGTATGTTTTTAATGTCTAACATGTATGTATATGAAAGTATGAGGTGTGATAGGTAAAGTGGCTTGCATGATTGTTAGCTTACCATGTGAAGTCTTGATTAAATGAAAACGAATAGTGACCTATGTTATGTTTCGATGAAGGGTTAAATTTAGTTATTCACATCATAACATGTGTGTTGTGCATGATTATTCATATTTGTGCAAGACGAGAGAACACTGACCTTTTGAAGAATCAGCCATGTCTTAGTTTGCACCAAGAGCAGCGCGGCCGCGCCACTCCTTAGTACAAACCAAGCGCGGCCACGCAATCCTGAAGCAGGATCTCAGTTCTGTTAATAATTTGGAAGATGATGCATGCCTATATGGTTACTCTAATTTGTAATACTTGTCCAGTATAATATTCATGTGATAATAAGCATGTTATTGAAAGAAACCTATGATGAATTAGTGTTTACAACTTTGAAAGTCAATAGTGATTTTAACTATGACATAGGGTGCTAGAAACAAATCGTGTAATGTAATGACACATGTATAGAAGAATGTTATGTGAAGATTTTATTTTTGTAAGTGTAGACTCATATTAGTTTACACATACTAATTAGAAAGACCGACTTGTTAATGTTAGGTCGTTTCAACGCAAGTTATTTAAAGCTAGAATTAAAATGTAGCTGAGCAAACAGGCAAGTTCCATAAACTTACTCCAATTAATATTGAGCAAATTCGCTAACCTTACTTAAATTTATATTGAGCAAGTTTCCTTGAACTTCACTATGTGATTGTGCAAGTTCCTTAATTCTTACTCTTTTAGTTGAGCAAGTTTCCTAACTTACACAACTTTGAGATTTGTGAAAGTTTCCTATCCTTCTCATATTGCATTGAATAGGTTATTGTTGAATTGAAAGTTATTCATTTAAGCTTGAAATTTATTTCCAAGCATGCTATTAAGTGGTTTAATTACCTTACAATTATTCCACATTGATATTATTGATATTCGTACTTAGTGCACTTGAGTTCATATAGTCTTGGATTGTACATCGTTTAAAGTTCTATAATTCTTGAACTGTGTTAGTTAGAGTCTGAACCTTTGTTCGGTCAGACAAGTGTACGAAATTTTTATAAAAGCTATCCAAACCATTTGATGGTAAGGATTCTTAGACTGACAGAACTCCTCTCTTATGATAGGGGAGTACCCCAAGTATCTAATATAAGATACAAAGAGCAGATTTAAATGTTATGCATATACATGGTGTACGCGAGGCTGACCCCCTCAAGTACTTATTCTGTAGTCAGTAACCAAAGGATCAATTAGCTATTGATTCCATTGGAGTGTTATAGTTCAGAGTCTACCTGACTAGCAATTATTCTAAAAGAAATCATTATCTTTGCTTCTATTATTCATATTGTTAAATTCATTGTCAGATATTTCCCATTCATCATGATATATCCTTATTGTTGTATTTAAACTTGTTAAGCAAAGTTGTTGTTCATCCTTGCTATATCATGAATTATATTGCAGCTAAGCCCGAGACCTCAGAAAAGGACAAGGGTAAAGGAAAGATGTAGAATTGTTGTCAGGAGCAGATTTTACTTTGTGCTTAGTTTAAATTACTGTTGTGTAATATGAACCCTAATTACTACTATAGGGTATATTTGTAAGACTTTATTAAGGTTATCTAATCTTGGGACTAGTAACACCTTTTGAATGAACGACGTACATTTATTATTTTCTGCACTTTAGTTATCTTATGTTGTTTAGAGGTGGATGTTTGTATTTTTTCATCATGACCGGACCGGGATTCGGGGGTGTTATAGGTTGGTATAAAAGCTGAAGGTTATAAACGTTAGGAATGCGAAACCTAGGTTATAACCTTAGTAGAAAACTCTAGAAGAGTATGTAAGTGATGGGTAGAGAAAATCCATCGAGTTTTATTGTGACATTGAAGTGGGTTATTTAAATCAAAAATGATTGATATACGTCTTAAACTTCTTAATGCTACCATGGATAGCATATCACATAAAACCTAATTATTTCTTCCTTTCCTCAGATCATGCCACCTAGGAGACTTCAGCGGAATCAGGGGGAGGAAGGATCTGTTAACATTGGTGGAGGGGAAAATGTTGACCAAATGCAGAACTTCGTTAACCTGTTAATTGAGGCAATGCAAAACAGATCCCAGCCAGTAGTAGGGCAACTAGGACAACACTTGGCTAGCTTTAAGGACTTTAAGGTCGCACGAGTGGCCGAAGCACAGAAGACGAGCTTTGCCACTTTTATGATGAAGGGCGAATCTAGCTATTGGTGGAAAGCCAATAAGGGTCGAGCAGATGAATGAGTTATTCCTTGGGACAGATTTTAAGGAGCTATTTCTTGAGAATTACTTCTCAGAGAATACGCAACAGGATATGGAAGTTAAGTTTCTGGAACTGAAGCAAGGTAGTATGTTTGTCGTAGAATACACGACAAGATTTAACGAGTTGGCCTGATTCGCGTCACATCAGGTTGACACGGAGGCCAGGAAGGCAAGGAGGTTAGAATTAGGACTGAAATCATGGGTGCAGAAAACAGTGGCTGTATTAAAGATTAAGACTTACTCTGATCTATTGGAAAGGGCTATCATTGCCGAAGGAGGAAATAAAGTCATTGCTCGATTTAAATAAGAAAAGAAGACCTGTCATGATGGATAAAAAGGGGGAAGCAGCGGAGGAAGTAACCCTAACAAGCGTAAATGGATGGAGAGCCAATCCTCTAGAGGAAATAAGTCTGGGGTGAAGGCAAAGAAAAATATGACGTGCAACAACTGTGCGAGGAATCCCTCGGGGGAGTGCATGAAGGGAAAGAGTGTTTGTTATCGTTGCGGACAACCGGGGCACATGGCTCCTCAGTGTCCGAATAAGCAGAAGGGAGGATGTTTCTCGTGTGGAGCCTTATACCATCAAATCAAGGACTGCCCGAAGAAAAATGGCGATGCAGCTAGCGGCAACCGCAACAACAACAACAATAACAACAACAACAACAACAACGGGCTAAACATTGGAGGGCCAGCCAGTCAAGCTAATATACCAACGGTATGAACGTTCAACATGACCGTATAGGATGCGATGGAGTCTAAAGACGTGGTGTCAGGTATCATTCTGATTAATGATATAGATGCATACATATTATTTAATTCGGGTCCAACCTGCTCTTTTATTTCCGAAGAATTTGCTAAATAGTTAGACTTACCCCGTGAGAGATTAGAACACCCTATGAGCGTAGAAGTAGAGAACGAGGAGATTATTCCGGTAGAATACATTCATAGAAATTGTTATACCGAATTGTGAGGATTTAAGCTCAAAGTGGATTTGATACCGATTCGTTTGGGGGATTTCGATGTAATCCTTGGAATGGATTGGTTATCAGTTCATGGAGCAGTTATAGATTGTAAGAAGAAGTGTGTACACCTTAAGACTCTGAATAATTCGAAGGTGGTATTTTATGGTAGTAAATCGCTGAGACAATCTCATTGTCTGACGATGGTGCAAGCACAGAGATTGCTTAGGAAGGGTTGTATAGGTTATTTGGCTCAAGTGGTTGATACTCAACGGGTCGTGGTTGATACAATTTAATTATAGCTAGAATTAAATTGTAGCTAAGCAAACAGGCAAGTTCTCTAAACTTACTCCAATTATTGTTGAGCAAGTTCCCTAACCTTACTCAAATTTATATTGAGAAGGCTTCCTTGAACTTCACTATGTGATTGTGCAAGTTCCTTAATTCTTACTCTTTTATTTGAGCAAGTTTCCTAACTTACACAACTTTGAGTTTTGTGAAAGTTTACTATCTTTCTCATATTGCATTGAGGAGGTTATTGTTGAATTGAAAGTTATTCATTTAAGCTTGAAATTTATTTCCAAGCATGCTATTAAGTGGTTTAATTACCTTACAATTATTCCACATCGATATTATTGATATTCGCACTTAGTGCACTTGAGTTCGTACAGTCTTGGACTTGTACATCGTTTAAAGTTTTATAATTCTTGAACTATGTTAGATAGAGTCTTAACCTTTGTTCGGTCAGATAAGTGTATGAAATTTTTATAAAAGCTGTCCAAACCATTTGATGGTAAGGATTCTTAGACTGACAGAATACCCCTCTTATGATAGGGGAGGACCCCAGGTATCTAATATAAGATACAAAGAGCAGATTTAAATGTTATGCATATACATGGTGTACGCGAGGCTGATCCTCTCAAGTACTTATTCTGTAGTCAGTAACCAAAGGATCAATTAGCTATTGATTCCATTGGAGTGTTATAGTTCAATGTCTACTTGACTAGCATTTATTCTAAAAGAAATCATTATATTTGCTTCTATTATTCATATTGTTAAATTCATTGTCAAATATTTCCCATTCGTCATGATATATCCTTATTGTTGTATTTAAACTTATTGAGCAAACTTGTTGCTCATCCTTACTATATCATGAATTATATTGCAGCTAAGCCCGAGACCTCAGGAAATGACAAGGATAAAGGAAAGATGTAGAATTGTTGCCAGGAGCAGATTTTACTTTGTGCTTAGTTTAAATTACTGTTATGTAATATGAACCCTAATTACTACTATACAGTATGTTTGTAAGACTTTATTAAGGTTATCGAATCTTGGGACTAGTAACACCTTTTGAATGAACGACGTACGTTTATTATTTTCAGCATTTTAGTTATCCTATGTTGTTTAGAGATGGATGTTTCTATTTTTTTCATGATGACCGGACCAGAGTCAGAGGACCCGAATTTGGGGGTGTTAAATTAACAGCTGGGACCCCCGCCGGGGGGGGGGGGCATTATTTAGGCCAAAACCCACATCGGGGCAGGGGTGCTTAGTTGGTTGACAGGGGCCTGGCCCGCCCGGACGGGCATATTCAAAGAACAAACCCCGTCGGGGTGGGGGGGGGGGTACTGAAACAATGTTGACCAAGTTTGTTTTTAAACCATAGTAATTGTAAACCAATAGTGAAGCATGTATGTACTTAATATACATAGTAAGATTAATTTTAAATCACTTATTTAGAGATGACTTTAGGAACTTGAGCATGGTGTAATAGTAAGTAAACGAAGAACGCGAAGTGTAAGTAAGTAAACCGTGAACGGTATTCCCTAAGTGTACTTAGCAAAAGAGAATCGAGTCTTAGTTAGTAACGTAAGAATGTAACAAGCCGTAAGGAAGCATAGTAAGTCGAGTTGACATTTATTAATGAAATAAATTCACCTAAGACATATAAGAGAAAGAAGTTGGTTAAAATAATGAAGTTAGATTGTTTAGTAATTAATCTTAATGTGCTATGTGAATATATCATGTAGATAATGTAACGAGCAAGAATTGTTGAATATATACTCGAAGACGCTTAAAGGCAAGTTTTCTTAACGCTTGTCTAATCTTCATGTTAGCCAAGTTTTCTGTGATTCATGTTCTAAGATGCATGAAATGTTTTACGAAAGGGTCGATGCCAGTTTAACTAAGCTAGACTATTCTTAAGAGTTAGATTGATTTGTTTACAAGTCTTTCGATATAGAACTATTAACGCTATCATATGCCAAGCCTTTGGTGCGGATTCAAAGGTGAGTTGGTATATGAACAAACATATATATTTTCATCAAGTATTCGATGGGCACGTGAGGTTGCCAAAACTTAAACATAAATATGTTTAACGGATGAATGTTGTTCAATATAGAGTACTATAGGCTGATCACCTAGAAGTGCTCGTAAGTAATATCGGATGTACGACCTT
The DNA here is from genome assembly GCA_016801055.1 of Panax notoginseng. Lineage (NCBI taxonomy): Eukaryota > Viridiplantae > Streptophyta > Magnoliopsida > Apiales > Araliaceae > Panax > Panax notoginseng. Next base: position 127,665,300 of record CM029020.1, on the reverse strand, counting down.
AGTGCCGGGATGTCCTTTTAATGTATGAAAATGAAAAGAGTATGTTCATGGTCTTTTGACTGGTTCAGAGTTCCTAAGCTATTATATATACTTTGGAATTGTTGTTATTAAATGAGAAGTGCTAGTCAATGTTTCATAGTACTTCATAGCTATTGGTTCAGTTATAGAAGATAATCATATAATTCTCGACGTGGTATTTATATTATCCTTTGTTAGACTTGTTGAGCTAGTTATGCTCACTTCTTGCTTAAATTATATGATTACAGCTAAGGCCGAAAGAACTGCGAGTTATAAGAGAGATAAAGGCAAGGCTAAGTTGGATAATTAGTTAATCTTGTAATAGACTAGTATGTTTGTATGTATTATACTTATGAACACTAAAGAATGTATTAGGTTTCCGAACCTGGGAAAGGATGTATTATTATTGTAATAAAAATGTAGTTAATACACTCATTGTGCTGTTATTTCAATGGAATGAGTGTATGACTATGAGTATCATGTAGCACCATCTGTCGGGTTGGAAGATACCCGGATTTGGGGGCATCACGGGTTGGTATCAAAGCATTAGGTTATAAAATTTAAGGGGGAAAGAATCTTAGGCTAATAACCTCGTTAAGGAAGAAAAAGTCCGAAGGAAGTAAACTCGAGTCGAATGAGTTAATTAGTTATTGAGGAAACTCAGTACCGAAAGTTTTAAAAGATGGAAATTAACCCTAAATAAATTAAATGTGATTTGTGCTTATATTATTGTGTATTACTCCATCCGTTTCATAATAAAATCCTTATTACTATTTTGGGTAGTCCCATGTTAAATGTCCACTTTCCTTTAATAACCAAACTTTTACACATTTTTTCCTATTATGCCCATATCATTAAATATCTCATACTTTTCTTATTCTAATTCTCTCTCCATATTTAATAATTATGAAGAGAGAATATTTTGAATTGAATAGCTAGAAAGTCACTCTCTCACCTACATTGAAAATAATTAATGACATATTATTATGGGTAATTTTGTCATTTCATTCATCTTCTTAATATGGGTGAAAAGTCCACCAGGACTTTTATCCCGGGACGGAGAGAGTATGCACTAATCAACATGTTATGTGTTATTGTAGATGTCGATCGATAGCTTGATATATAGAGATATACACGTGTTGAGCAAAGAGTCTGTGAATAGAGTAGAGCCTGTACATATTCCGGTGGCGGAGGTGCCATTAGTGATTCTAGAGGAGTCGGAGTCAAAGAAGTACTATTATGAGGTGGACTACTCCGAGGGAGATGTAGATTTGACATCATACCTTGATATGATGATTGATGTGGAGGAAGATATGGAGGTAACATCGGTTAATACGGTGGTACCTGCACTAGAGCCAACACCTCCAGATATAATGAGGGCATTATATCTCTCGGTGGTTGACTGTAACGTGCAACTGCGCACTATGGTGTAGAACCAGAATGAAGAGATTAGTGCTCTTTATGAAGCGAATGAGTCTGCAGAAGCAAATTTTGAGTCAGAGCATGAGGAGAAGGTGCTCATGACAAATAAGGTTAGGGATTATAAGAACGAGGTTAAAGAACTTCGCAAGAAACTGGTGGAGAAAGACTATAAGATAGCACAGATGTCCTACATCCATGAGAGTGCTCATGAGGATTTCAAGCTAAAGATTGCTTGTTATTCCGTTTAGTCGGGGAAGACTCGATATACTATTAGTCGGGATATTGTTTCGATTCTAGCGAAAATGAAGCATGAGAATGCTGTGAGGCAGTGTTAGTAGATCGATAGATCTTTTTGTATCTGTGTAGTGACGTAAAACCCTCTTTTGTATAATTCAAGGGTAGTCTTTTTGTAAATCCCAATTTTTGTAGAAGTCGATCGCGGGATAGTAATGTAATAGCTTTTGGCTATGGAAGCAAATTGTAAATAGTTTTAACTATGAAGAAGCATATTAATATATGCAGTTTTTAATTAATGTGCTTTGTTGTGGTATGAGTTATTATTTCGGAATGATAACTAAGTTAGTAAATAGATAATAATGAAACTTTATTTATTTAATCAGAATAATGCTGCCAAGAAGAAGGCAACATAATCAGGAAGCGGAATCACATAACGATAATCAAGGGGGTTAGAATAACCCTATGCAAGAGTTCGTTAATTTATTAACGGCTGCATTTAACCAAACCGAGAGTAGAACACCCGCGGGACCTAGGGTAGCCAGAATGACTACATTAAAAGAGTTTAAAAGCGTTGGTCTGCCGGAGTTCAAGGGAAAAATGGACCCAATAAAGTCCCAGACATGGGTGAACGAAATAGAAAAGGCATTTGTTATTACAAACGTAGCTGAGGCGCAAAAGACTTCTTTTGCGACCTACATGATGAAGGGGGAAGCTAACTTTTGGTGGGAGGCTCACCAGGGCAGAGCTAGAACTGATGCGGTTACATGGGAATAGTTCAAGAAGGTTCCTTCGAGAACTACTTTCCTACTAGTATGCAGGGGAGGATGGAGATTAAGTTCTTAGACCTTAAGGAAGTGGACATGATGGTTCCCCAGTATGCAACCAAATTCAACGAATTGGCAAGGTTTTTTCCACACCATGTGGACACTGAAGAGAGGAAGGCTTGTAGGTTTGAGCAGGGTCTGAAACCCTGGCTCTATAGTAGGATTTTTGGTTTTCCAAAGTGCCTCATATGGGACCATTCTGGAGAAAGCAATCATTGCAGAATGTGGTAGTGAGGCGTTGACCCAATACCACAAAGAGAGAAAGAATAAGAGTAAGGGAGAGGGAGGAACCAAGGCAGAGGGAGCTAGTGGCAGTGGAAGTCTGTCCAAAAGAAAGAATTTTAACTCTGGGAATACTGGGGTGAAACAAGGGGATCCTAAAAGTAGGATGGAGGCATGTAAGACATGTGAAAAGACTCATATGAGAGTCTGTCTAAAGGGAAAATCAGTTTGTTATAACTGTGGGCAAGAGGGACATATATCACCCAACTATCTTAATCCTAAGAAAATCCATGGCTGTCTTGTTTGTAGGTCAATGGACCACATGGTAAGAAATTGCCCGAAGAAGGGGTCAGAGGGAAGTAAGGGTTTTGGTAATGGTAAGTTAGCCATTACTGGACCAACACCATAGGCGGGTAGACCCTCAGCATGTACATTTAATATGACTGTCCAAGATGCGGTGGCATCAGCGGAAGTAGTAGCATGTATCATTCCAGACAACGAAATAAATGCTTATGTGTTATTTGACTCGGGTGCTAATTGTTCTTTTATAGCGTGTGCATTTCCTAAGCAATTAGGTTTAATTCCTAAAAAGCTAGAAACACCTTTAGACGTTAAGGTAGAAAACGAAGAGATAATTTCCATTGAACATATTCATAGGGATTGTTGCGTAGATATTAGAGGTAATAAGTTATCGGTAGATTTGATACCGATAAAGTTGAAAGAACTCTATGTAATTTTTGGTATGGATTGGTTGATTAACCATAAGGCTATATAATATATTGCCATAGGAAAAGTGTGAACCTTCGGCATTCTAAGAAAACTAAGGTAGTATTCTTCGGTAGTAAATCACCGAGATGCTCTTGTTGTCTAACCATGACATAAGCTAGGAAGATGTTGAGAAAGGGGTGTAAGGGTTACCTGTGCCATGTTGTGGATACCCAAAGAGTTGAGCATCATTGCAACATATACATATAGTTCAAGAGTTCGTGGATGTATTTCCAGAGGAATTACCAGGTATTCCGCCGGATAGGGATGTCGAGTTTGTGATTGATTTGTTGCCGGGTACGGCTCCAGTTTCAAGGGCACCACATAGTAAGGCGCCAGTAGAGATGAAGGAGTTAATGGTTCAACTACAAGAACTATTAGATAGGAAGTACATTCAACATAGTATGTCTCCGTGGGGAGCACCAGTGTTGTTTATAAAGAAGAAAGATGGGTCGTTACGACTTTGTATCGACTATCGAGAGTTGAACAAGTTAACAATTAAAAATAAATACCCACTGCCCAGGATCGACGATCTATTTAATCAGTTAAAAGGGGAAAAGTATTTTTTTAAGATAGATTTGCGTACGGGGTATCATCAGTTAAAAGTAAGGAAGGAGGATGTACCTAAGAAGGCGTTTAGGACTCGTTATGGTCATTACCAGTTTTTGGTTATGTCGTTTGGGTTGACAAATGCGCCAGCCGCATTTATGGATATGATGAACAGAGTGTTCAAACAATATTTGGCCAGGTTCGTTGTAGTGTTCATCGATGATATTCTAGTTTATTGTAAGACGCCAGAAGATCATGCTGAACATTTAAGGATAGTATTGGAAACACTAAGGAAGGAGAAGTTGTATGTGAAATTCACTAAGTGTGAATTTTGGCTTGAACGAGTGCAGTTTTTAGGACATGTTACAGATAAAGATGGTAATATTCGTAGATCCAGCGAAGGTGGAAGCAGTGAATGGGTGGGAGGAACCAAAAATTCCAACCGAGGTTCGGAGTTTTCTGAGGTAAGCGGGATACTATAGAAGGTTCATCCATAACTTTTCTAAAGTAACTACTCCGTTGACGAATTTGACGAGGAAGTCAGTAAAGTATGTGTGGACGGAAAAGTGTGAGAATAGTTTTCAGGAACTAAAAAAGAGGTTAAGTTAGGCCCCTGTATTGTCTTTGCTAGATGATACGGGAAATTTCATAGTTTATAGCGATGCTTCGCATATAGGATTGGGTTGCGTGCTCATGCAGCATGACAAGGTCATTGCGTACGCGTCACGTCAGTTAAAGGATTGTGAGAAGGCCTATCCTACTCGTGACCTAGAATTGGCAGCTGTAATTTTTGCCTTAAAAATATGGAGACATTATTTATACAGGGAGAAGTGCAAGATATACACAGTCCATAAAAGTCTGAAATATATCTTCACACAGAAGGAATTGAATATGAGGCAGAGAAAGTGGTTAGAGTTGATAAAAGATTACGACTGTGATATCTTATATCATCCGGGGAAAGAAAATGTAGTAGCTGACGTGCTAAGTAGGAAGGGTAGAGAAAAGCTATCAATGTTAACGACTCAGAGTGAGTTAATAACGGAGATGGCAAAAATAGAGTTAGAAGCTAAATTACCGAGGAAAGCGGTAAAGATATTTTTCACGATGGAGACTCAACCAACCATTGTAGAACGAGTTAGAGAAGTACAATTGGGTAACGAAGAATGCGAACGAATAAAGAAGAGGATAGAAGGTGAAGAGAAGACTAAGTACAACCTTGACAAGGAGGGATTGCTTTGAAGTAAGAATTTGGGTTCCAAATAATTCCGAGTTAAAAGAAGAGATAATGAGTGAGGCCCATAGTTCGAGGTACTCGATACATCCGGGTAGTACTAAGATGTATCAAGACCTTTGACAGAACTTTTGGTGGCCAAACATGAAGAGATAGATAGCAGAATATGTTAGTAAGTGCTTAACTTGTCAGAAAGTTAAGGCTGAACACCAACGACCTAGTGGGTTGTTGCAGTCATTGGAAATTCTAGAGTGGAAATGGGAGCATATCACAATGGATTTTATGGTGGGACTTCCAACAACAAGAAAAGGATACGATGCTATTTGGGTAATAGTGGATCGGTTGACGAAATTAGCTCACTTTCTACCAATATGAGTTAGGTATAACCTAGAGTAGTTAGCTAAGCTTTATGTCAATGAAATTATTTCAAGACATGGAGTACCAGTTTCGATTGTGTCAGATTGTGATCCACGATTCACAATGAACTTTTGGAGGAGTTTGCAAGAGCAAATGGGAACGCAGTTGAGATTGAGTACGGCGTATCATCCTCAAACGGATGGACAAAGTGAACGGACAATTCAAACACTAGAAGATATGTTAAGATCTTGTGTTATGGATTTTAAGGGGAGTTAGGATTAACATCTACCTTTGGTGGAATTCGCATACAATAATAGTTTTCACGCAAGTATAGGCATGCTGCCTTACGAAGCGTTGTATGGGAGGAAGTGCAGAACTACACTGTGTAGGATGAAGTAGGTGAACGTCGGATGTTGGGACCTGAGATGGTACAACAAACGGCAGACATGGTAAAGTTAATACGTACTCGATTGGTAACGGCCCAAGATAGATAAAAAAAGTATGCAGATCCTCATCGAGAGAAGAGGGAATTTGAAGTAGGTTCGTATGTCTTTTTGAAAGTATCGCCTTAGAAAGGGAAGATACGTTTTGGAAAGAAAAGGAAGTTAAGTCCAAGGTTCATACGACCTTTTGAAATTTTAAGAAGGGCAGGAGAGGTAGCTTATGAAGTAGCTTTACCTCCTGAGATGGAACGTATACACAATGTGTTTCATGTATCAGTATTGCGTCCCTATAAACCGGACTATAAACATGTAATAGAGTATGAATCTATTCAAATTGAAAAAGACTTAACGTATGAAGAACTTCCGATTCAGATTGTTGATAGGAAGGAACAAGTCTTAAGAAATAAGATAATACATTCGGTGATGGTGATTTGGAGGAACCACAATGCCGAAGAAGCAACGTGGAAACTTAAAAGTAAAATGAAGGAAAATTTTCCTCATTTATTTATGTAATTATAGCGAGATTCTGGGGACAGAATCCTTATAAGGGAGGGAGAATGTAATGCCCGAGAAAATTAGATTTTTAAATGAATTAAATTATTATTTTTGATTGTGTTGATTAACTAAATTTAATTGATTATTTATGTGAGTAAGCTATGTGAAGGTCGTTTTATGACCTAGAATGTTCGGATGTGGTTAGTATTCTGGCTATGTGCTAGGATTAATTGTTTTGAATTTCCAAGACAAAAATATATGTTTTTCAAAAAAATTTCGTAAAAACACTATTCATCCGATTCTGCTCGAGAATTAAGTTTGAATTTCCGAGAAACATGTAATGATAGAATTCTTGTAACACCCCGAAATACGGTCTATCTTCATACCCGGATTTCGTAAGTCACGAGTACATCATTCATCCAACATACATCATTATCTAATGAAATATAACAGCATACACTCTCAAATCCCAGGTTCTGGAAACCTTATAACTTTTTTTCATTATAAATAATAATAAATACATTATTCATTTCGTCTTACAAGAGTGACTTTTATCCGCCACCAAGGATACATAACAGTTCATTAAGCTAGTCTATAATTTAATTTCATCTTTCTATATTACAAATCTTCATTTGATCTTCTCGCTCATTCACATTCTGAATGACACTTCATCTAGATACCGTCAGCTTGATCTTTACGGGGTCTTTAAGTTCTTCTAACATCGTTTGCTGAAAATGTTTTTCATTTAAAGCAAGTGTGAGCATTCAATTGCCCAGCTAGTCATAACAGTTAAACAAACAACTTCAAGAGTTTAAACATTTCTTCAGAACTTCGATAACTGAACAAAGGTTATGAAACAGCTTGAATAATAGGAATAGTCCCGATTTCTATCATCTTAAAATATCTGTCATTTTCACTTTGAAATACTTTCATTCCTCTACCTTTTTCATACACATCCTGTCTGGCTAGAATCACTAGCACAGACTTAATCAATAACGGTTCATGTATAAACAGAGCATACTTGTATTGAACAGTCAATCATAGAATAGTTCATATCATAGAAATATCGAAGTGTTCAAATTGTGGCACAAGGCCTCATACATACTACCACCTTGTACATACATCGCACATATGCACATAGACAAGACTTCTCAAGTTTAACATCTGAGAAGTTTAAGAAACTAGCATTCATTTTAGAATATGAACGAAGTTAGGAAACTTGCCTTACGCCCAGCTACAGCTTACGTTGAACTACTCATTCCAATTCCTATATAACACATAAGGAGAAAACATAAACACCAATTAGTCATATACTTCATTTACGCATTGGTTTAGTTAACTTTACTTCTTAGGGTTCGCGTTCTTGTAAATCTCAATTTACGTGACCTACTTTCTTTACCAATTTACGACTTTCTTGATAATTAATATCTTATTTAATATTAATACTTTCGTTATCCATTACATGAATCCCATGTTCATTACTCGTTCTTAGTGTCGAAGCCATACCGATCATTGTATGCTAAGACCGATCGTTCATCGCAACAACGTTGCGTTCATAGCGTCTATACGCTTCACACTTAGCTCTCATTATCATGACATAACATTGAAATTTATTCATTACCCTCGTCACTCAACGTCTAAGGAATCACAACCATAGCAATCCCTCACGTTCTTTTATCACGACTACGGTCCCCGGATATCGGTTTCGTAACTCGCACCTAAAATCTTTGTCTTTTAATATTGTTTAATATTTCCGTTCAACCTTTACTACAGGTTTAATTCACTAGATTAAGTGTTACATTAGTTGAACATTATGTTCTTTATCTTCCCTTACGTTCCCCCAAGACTTGAGCGATTAAAAGCTCTTCTCTAGCTTTTCCTTCACAACGGCGCTGCGGCGCCACTCCCTCCTTTATCTCTGGCACCGTAGCGCGAGACTTCAGTACCCAGCTCCCCGGTTTGGCACTACAGCGCCACATAACAAAGCATGGCTGGCGCCACGGCGCCAAGCCCTAATTCTTGAAAATTTCTCAAAGTGTTAAATCCACTTTAAGACGTTTACTTCCCGATCTCATAACTTCTTCGTTATAACTCGTAACGAGGTCGTTCCAAAGCCATTCTCTTCCTTATCTTACGTACTTCAATACCCCTCTGACAAAATTTCATTCTGAATCTGTTAACGTGCCATTCAATTGGCTTGATCTTTACCCTTTGCTCATTTTTACACTTTTAGTGCTCTTAGTTTGTTCGTTCATAATTCGGTCATCCGAACTAGGAACTCGTTCATTCTTGAGTCCAAGACTCACGCTTTCTATATTCTCTTACTTTCTTATGAAACCCTACATGTTTAGGTTCATTTACTAACTTTTTAATTCTCGTTTGTCTTTTACGAAATTTTGCCATAACTTCGTTATAGCTACGTTTTAATCCGTTGTTCATGAACGTTTCTACCGTTCCTAACCAAGCAATAAGCAATTAACTTATACGCGATTGTTTTAAACTTGTCCATCAACAACAATTAAACTATTATGATTTTAAATTTGTCCATCAACAACGTTCTTCGTGTTCTTCGCGTGTTCTTCGTGTTCTTCATTTTAATCGATATTTTGGATTACGATTTCACTTTTTATTAGAATTTGATGTTATAGAACACCATTCCTTACTTATTTCACCTACTTATTCATATAATCCACTCGGATCTCTCAAAATCCTCATGAATCTTATACTTCCTTAAGAAATTTATAAATTAAACTTCTAATTCTTATTTATTTATTTTCTTATGATTTCAACCATATAAAATCATTACTAACATCTTTTACTCCTTATTCTCATTAAGTTATGTTTTAAACATATTAAACTTAAAGAACATATTAGAAGAGACTAGGGTTCGGATTACCGTTCTTCTTTAATCTTCTCCCGTCGGACAAAGTTTGTATATGGGCTAGCCTTTTCTCCTCCTCCTCGTCCCATCCGACTCTCTCTCTCTCTCTCTCTCAAGTGCCTTAGGATTTTCAAAATCCCAAAATAATGAAATGAGCTTCCCATTTATAGAAAACCAAAGTTAGGGGTAGTTTAGTCATTTCGCTCCCTTAACCTCCTTACTATTCCTATGCTTAACCACCAAGTTTACTTAGCCACCAAGTCTACGTAGCCACCAAGTTTACTTAGCCATTAAGTCTTCTTAGCCCTTAAGTCTTCTTAACCATTAAGTCTTCTTAACCCTTAAGTTTACTTACTCATTAAGTTTACTTAGCCCTTAAGTTTACTTAGCTCTTGAGCATAAGCACTTTACTTAATTATTAAGCTTACATAGCTATTACTTAACTTATCCCTTACTCAGCCTTTACTACTAAATCGTATTCTACGCATCTCATTCTCGTATTCTTTTCGTATATAGTTCGTACGATATTCGTATTATACGTCGTAATAATCTTCGTACTATACTCGTATAATAACTAGTATTACACTCGTATTCCTTACGCATAATAACCCTAATTATTATACGAAATGATTAAATTCTCAGAACTTACTTTTCCTAACCCTTAGGTTTTAAGTCCGCAGGCGAAAACTTAATTTTTGCCATAACTGAAATATTATTAAATATTCAATCACGTCTAAACATTTTACGTAATCAATAACTTCTCGGAATTTCAAAATAAATATCCGATCAGAAATGGATGAATAGTGCATATTTCGTCTTTTTCCCCATAAATATTTTTGTTCCCGGAAATTTTTTATTTTCATCTTGAAAATTCTTATTCGATCAATCTAGCTCGCAGCCAGAATACTCCCAACTTATAATCATCCTAGGTTATAGAACGATTAATAAACACATAGTACATAATATTATTAATAAAAATTATTTTTATTAATAACTAATTCTTTAAACCTAAATTCTGGACGATCCAAATTTTCGGGTCGCCACAATTCTAAGACGAGATGGAATATCCAATAATATTTCAGTTATGGCAAACAAAGTTTTCGCCTGCGGACTTAAAACCTAAGGGTTAGAAAAAGTGAATTCCGAGAAGGAAATGAGATGCGTATGATGATTAAGGTTATTATACGTGGGATATATGAGTATAGTATGAAGAATTATTTGACGTATAATACGAATATCGTACGAATACTATACAAAGAGAATATTTGAGTTATACATGTAGAATACGATTAGTTCTTAATGGACTTTGAGTTTAAGGACTTTGTAGAATCCAATTGGACTTGGATTACCCAATGAATTGTGTAATCAAGCCTAAATTAAGGCCCAATGTTAGGTTAAATCAAGCCCGATCCAAGAAACCAAACCGCGGGTCGAACCGATGGATCACCAGATGGGTAAAACCCATGGGACAACCTATGGGGAGGACCCACTAGACCATGTGGGCCGGCCACTTGGTGGCCAAGTAAAGTAACCCACTTGGAGGCTAAGTATAGTAGCTATACTTGGTGAGGAAGAAAAGGAATAGTAAGGAGGTGGGACCTTTGACCAACATAATTTGAGAGAGAGAAAAGATCTAGAAACAAGTAATCAAGAGCTATCCAAAGCAAAATCATAAGATTTTTAGCAAGAACGTGAAGAACGAAAAGGTAATATTTTGAAATCATTAGTCTTCGATCTTTTCGATTTATTTTTCATAGAGAATCGTAGATTAGTGGAGCATGTCTCTTCCAGAGGAATAAGGATGGCTTTTAATGATTAAAACATTGATAAGTCGTGTTTAAGTAGAAATCGCAAGTGGTTACGTAAGTTTAAACCGAAGAAACCTTTGAACATTAACTTGGTTGTTGATGGACAATTGAAAAACATCATTGATATGATATGTGAATATTGCTTGGTTGGGATGTAGACAATGAATCAATGGATTAATTTCATTTGATTTGGCATACAACACATGAGTAACGAAGTTATGAAGAAGTTTACGAAATTAGACGTTAAATGTTGAAATCGTATAATTCTGGATTAGTAGTCAAAAGTTGGCGTTTAGTTCGGAAACCTTTTTTTTCGATGGCGTATTGTAGGACAATGTATTTAACAGTCGTGGACTCGAGTTTGGTCAATTTTTGACTTATAAAGAAAAAACGAATTAGGAACATTCACGTATGTAAAACGAATGCGTAAATCTTGGCAAGAAAAGGGAACTTAAGGGATTAACAGCCGGGACCCCCGCTGAGGCAGGCATTGTTTAGGCCAAAACCCCCACCAGGGTGGGGCTGCTTAGTTGGTTGATAGGAGCTTGGCCTGTCGGGCAGGGCATATTCAAAGAAAAAACACCGCCGGGGCGGTACTGAAACAATGTTGACCAAGTTTGTTTTTGAACCATTGTAATTGTAAACCAATAGTGAAGCAAGTATGTACTTAATATACATAGTAAGATTAATTTTAAATCACTTATTTAGTGATGACTTTAGGAATAAGAGAATGGTGTAATAGTAAGTAAACGAAGAACACGAAGTGTAATTAAGTAAACCGTGAACGATATTCACTAAGTGTACTTAACCAAAGAGAATCGAGTCTCGGTTAGTAACGTAAGAATGTAATAAGCCGTAAGGAAGCATAGTAAGTCGAATTCACATTTATTAATGAAATAAATTCACTTAAGACATAAAAGAGAAAGAAGTTGGTTCAAACAATGAAGTTAGATTGTTTAGTAACTAATCTCTATGTGCTATGTGAATATATCACCTAGATACTGTAACGAGAAAGAATTGTTGAATATTATATTCGAAGACGCTTGAAGGCAAGTTTTCTTAACACTTGTCTAATCTTCATGTTAGCCAAGTTTTCTGTGATTCATGTTCTAAGATGCATGAAATGTTTTACGAAAGGGTCGATGCCAGTTTAACTCGGATAGACTATTCTTAAGAGTTAGATTGATTTGTTTACAAGTCTTTCGATATAGAACTATTAACGCTATCCTATGCCAAGCATTTAGTGTGGATTCAAAGATAAGTTGGTATGTGACGCCCCCAAAATAGGTCCAATCCACAACCCATTTTAGGTCGCCAAAATACATGGTACAGAAATAACTACAACTTCATTAATACAAGTGTCGTGCAAAATACGACAACACATAAACTGTGAGTTTAAATACAAATATTGTCATCTAGACAGTATTCATACTCAATTAAGTCCTCATTATACTTATTGATACACTGTTTTTCAAAATAGTGAGGACTACTAAAATAACTCTCTTGAACCATCAATCCACACCCCGACTAGCACTCGCTACATTCTCGCCTCCTGAGAAGAAAATGGAACAACAAGGAAAAGGGTGAGCTCAACTAGCCAGTAAAGAATATTATGACTAAGATAATATACAACAAATTATCCTTAGTCTTTAACAGGGAAAAATCTAATAGAATACAATAGACAAAAAGTTTTAAATCAATATTCGCAGCGGAAAATAATAATTCATATAAGAGTTACGTAGAGAATGAAATCTACGATTATCTATGAATTTAAAAGTCCATCATCAATATTTTATCCCCGTACCATCAATCAATATATATCTTGAATCAAATAGTCATCTTTGCACTACAGGCCAAATATATTCATCAGTTGGTCATGTTCATCTCAACACCTGTTCATCTTTGCACTACGGGCCAAAGATATTCATCAGAAATCATTCATCTTTGCACTACAGGCCAAAGATATTCATTAATATCATCATTTAGGACTGAGGATGATGAAAAATATTTTAAAGAAAATGAATCCAGTGAAGCAAAATAACAAATATTAGGGATTCATATTACAGTTTATCCATGTCCAAAAATACCTCATAAACAATCATAGTGGAGTAAAATTCAAGAATGATCAAAACATGGATACAATAAAAGGTAGTATCCAGAATATATATTTGGACGAAAAGAAGAAAATTTCATTTTTCCGTAAATAGTAACTCGTGAATAGTAATTCGTGAATAGTAACCCCGACATGAAAAGTTCCAAATTTGATAAAAAATTTCAACCAATATTTCGGCATAATGATATTGAAGAAATATCATTTTTGAATAAAATAACATCCTTTACCTCGAAAGAATAGTACTTCTGGCTGGACTACTGGATATAGTGCTGAAGGGAACTTGCACCGTATAACAACACTCAAAGTATACTCACAAGAATACGCTCAATGTATCGAGAGAGAAAGAGAGAGAAATCTTGTGTTTCTGGTATGATTTTTAATTCTAACCTAAGCACCCTATTATAGAAAAATGCTTAGAACACCAAAGTAGAAAATTTAATATAATAATATTATTTTTAAATAAAATTCTTACGCACACCTAGCATCTGAATTCAGCCACCTAATCACATGTTAACTGAGTCCCAACAATGAAAAAAATGTTTTTTGTAAAAAAATATTTAAAATTTCAAAAATTAATTATTTTAGAACTCCGAAACTTCAATAATTCATAATAAATAGCCCTTTTGTCAGAAAAATTCGAAACTCACGACCTTCCATAGGAAATTCCATTATCTACAACTTTGTAGAAGAAAGTTTTTTCAAATTCCAAACAGAAATTGACCGAAATCCATAAACGAACAATTTTACAGGCTATAATCAAATTTCAGTCAAGAAATGGGCCCACAGACATGTTTAACATGTTTTAAACAACTTTTGCAACAAAAATACTCTTTCTCCTCATATACTCATATATCCCACATTCATTGTAAAAATATCATCATTATTATATTATAATAATATAATAAAATATTATTTTATCAGAAAAGATAAAATATCGATTTTTAACAATTGTCACTTTAAAAATTTTCTCCATCTATATCCACATAAAATGAATATTTTTCTTATCATATAAACCAATAATAAATTATTCACAAATAATATTACAGAATCGCAATATTGACAACCAGGCAGTTCCCAAGAAAGAGGGGGCTTTCTAATAAGGATCTCTCCTTATTGGCGCGCAATTAGATGATCAAACCTCTCCTTGGACAGAACTTTCTAGACATTGCCAATAATGTTATCTAATAATATTATTCAGATAATATGAATTATTGCTCCGATAATGGAAAATACTGTGTAGTGACAATTATTGAAACAACGGTAATATAAAATATCAACGCAGCAATTATTGAATCAATAAAATAAAATACTGAACAGTAATTATTGTAACAATTATTGAGTAGTGTCTTCTTACGTAAAAATCAATAATTGGTGCAATACCGTGTGCTACTGTGCAACAACGCGTATTACTGTGTTTTAACCACCGGGTATTCCAACAGTAACGGTAACAACTACGCCGTTATTTATAAACAACTTATATTTGTCGTTTTCTTCATCCAATCTCTTTCTGTTATGGGGCCCACAAAAGACTGCTCCGTCGTACGAATATTCTCTGACAGAAAGAATATTCCACAACCAAACGAATATTCTCCGATAACAATGAATATTTTATAACCACCTGCTTATTTGAAATATTTTCGCATTTTACCCATAAATAACCTTATTAATCAATTTAACCCTTACTATTTCAAAATAATAAATAGAGGAAATTAAATTTTATTTATTAATAATTTGGGGTCTTACAACCTCCCCTCCTTATGAAATTTCGTCCTCGAAATTGACGTACGTACCTGGTGTTTCGAAAAGATGAGGATACCTCGCTTTCATTTCTATTTCTATTTCCAACTCCCAGGTCATTTCTTCACAAGCATGGTTCCTCCACAAAACTTTAACTTGTGGTATGATCTTCGTGCGTAGGACATGCTCCTTCCTATCCAATATCTTGACAGGTACCTCTTCATACGTTAAGTCTTCGACTATCTCGGCTGGTTCTAACTCAATAACGTGGTTTGGATCTTTCACATATTTACGTAGCACAGATATATGAAAAACATTATGAACACGAGACATACTTGGAGGTAACGCGAGTCTATAGGCCACATTTTCTACTCGATCGAGGATTTCAAATGGACCAATAAATCGAAGGTTTGAGCTTCCCTCACATCGCCAATTCTCTCTTTTGGAATAACAACTTCTTGCATCTTCTTCTTCATATTCATCAACTCCGGTGTGTAGCTTGAGCGATTTTAACTTTATCGATAAAAGTCGATTCTACTCGTATATCATCACATGGGTACCTAGAGTCTTCAACTATATCTCTATCATTTGAAAGTCATACAAAATGGGTCTTTGACAATATTACACTTGTACTCGTATACGATGTTTTACTCAACACGTCAGCTACCACGTTCGCTTTTCCAGGATGGTATGGTCAGAACATGTGCCGAAATGAGTCTCCTCTTGAGTTCTTCGAAGCTCTTCCCACATTCCTTGCTCCATTCGAATTTTTTATCTCTGTGAGTCAACTGAGTTAATGGAGTAGCAATTCGAGAAAATCTTTTCACAAAATCTTCGATAATAACCAGCTAAGCATAGAAAGCTACGTATTTCGATTACTAACTTAGGTTTGCTCTCAACTGTAACTCATATCCCAATCTTGGATAGCACGTCACAATGACACCTATCAGTTTACTACCACACGAATATGGCATCCCCTACGGAGAGTCTGGCTTTAATGCATTCTACAAAGGAAGTCACCAGATAAAGGCTCGGATACGAACTTCTACAGTTAGGTTTTTAACTCCTGAAGTTCAATAGGAGCCATTTGATATGAGATTTTAGAAATGGGTTTTGTACCGGGTTCAAAGTCGATACAAAATTCAGTATCACACTCTGGGTGTAAGCCAAGAAATTCTTCAGGAAATACGTCAAAAATTTTACTAACAACAGAAATATCATTCAAATCTGACGTATTTTTGTTCAAGTCCATGACATGGCTAAGAAAGCTTGACATCCGTTTTTCAATAAACGAATGACTTTACGGCTTGATATGAAAGAGTTTGACTTCAATGGTTTGGTTGCTTGAATTCGAATAACAGGTTGCTTAGGAATATGAAAACTAACAACTTTACGAAAGCAATCAATTTTGGCATGATGAGTAGTTAACCAATCAATTCCTAAAATCACATCAAAAGCAAGTATCTTTAAAGAGATAAGGTCAACAGGTAATGTGATGGTGCCAACTTGGATCAAACAAGATTTATAAACAGTGGATGTAACGAAAGTTTCTCCTAACGGAGTTTCAACGGATAAGTCAAAGTCTAATTTTCTCTGGAGTCAAGCTTAAACGTTGAGCACAAGCAGGAGAGATAAATGAATGGGTAGCACCGGTATCTAGTAAGGTATAAACTTCGCAAGAATTTATAATTAACTAACCCGTGCTAACTTCGTTTGGGTTCCTCGTAAGTTGACCAGTCACGAAAAACGCTCTTCCAAGAACCGTTGACTTTGACTTTTCTGGGACAGCCTTTTGAGTCACCATTCCCGCTGGACTTGGTTTCGATATAGTACAATCTCGAGCGATATGTCCTTCCTTTCCATAATTATAACATACCTTAAACTGTTGTGGGCAGTTTGGGCTGATATGTCCTTCTTTTTCGCACTTATAGCATATGACCGGTGGTCGTTCTCCTTCCTTGGAACCAGTTGCTGCTGGTGCTGACATCTTCGTATTGTCATTGTTGAATCTCCTCTTTTTAAAATCTCCTCCCGACTCGCTTCTTCTATTTTTATAGCCACGATTACCACCAGAGTGGTTGTCATTCTTGTCTGTATTTTTCTTTCTCCGCTGGTTATCATTGTTCTGATGACTGCTGTCACCGATATGATCCTGGTTGTGGTCCCTCGGTTGACCGTACTCGTTATCTCGCTCTAATAATTGAGCCCTGTTGACAACATCTGAATAGAGAAAAAATTTATGACAAATGAGATATTGACGTATGTCGGGTTTCAAACCTCTCAGAAACATCCGCGTCATACGTTTCTCATTCTCTACCAAATGAGGTGCAAACCTGGACAACTCTGCGAATTTCGCCTCGTACTGGGACACCGTCATGTTATTCTGCTCCAGTCTAATAAACTCTACCTCCTTTATATGGCGAATACTTTCAGGAAAGTATTTTTCGTTGAAAAGTTTCTGAAACGTACCCAAGACATGCTGAGTGCTGCAGGCTGGGTCCGTTTCACAGACTCCCACCAGTAGTCTGTCTCGCCACGGAACATAAAGGTGGCGAATGGAACCTTCTGTTCCTCCGTGCATCCCAAGACATCGAATATCTTGGTAATTTGCTTGACCCACGTTTTCGCCATGATCGGATCCGGCTTTCCCTTAAATTCTGGTGGTCCCAATTCTTTGAACTGCTTGGCTGTGACAAATAGTGAATTGCTATCATTTGCTCCTGTATTTTGAACACGAGTCTCCCTCGTCTGGTTTTGCATGAATTGCAAAAAGCTTCTAAACATCCCATCGTTCATCATCTGCTCATTGGTGTTGTTCACAGGAGGAATATTGTCAGCCTGTTGCACGTTCTCCTCGTTGGTGAGTACAGGCGTCTCCACGGTTTCATTTACTCCACTGTTAACATTCTCAGTCGACATTCTCAAATACTGCCATAAAACAAGGGTTAATTTAACAAATTAACAAATCACATAATATCCCTATAATATGACCGACCAACAGATAAGCTTAGGTAGGACACACTAGCGAAGGATTTACTCGTCTCTCCCCTCCTAGTTCTATTCCCCGATCTCCTCCAGAGATCATATCCCTAAGCTCTGATACCAACTGTGACGCCCCCAAAATAGGACCAATCCACAACCCATTTTAGGTCGCCAAAATACATGGTACAGAAACAACTACAACTTCATTAATACAAGTGTTGTGCAAAGTACGACAACACATAAATTGTGAGTTTAAATACAAATATTGTCATCTAGACAGTATTCATACCCAATTAAGTCCTCATTATACTTATTGATACACTATTTTACAAAATAGTGAGGACTACTAAAACAACTCTCTTGAACCATCATTCCACACCCCGACTAGTACTCGCTACATTCTCGCCTCCTGAGAAGAAAATAGAACAACAAGGAAAAGAGTGAGCTCAACTAGCCCAGTAAAGAATATTATGACTAAGATATTATACAACAAATTATCCTTAGTCTTCAACAGGAAAAAATCTAATAGAATACAATAGACAACAAGTTTTAAATCAATATTCGCAGCGAAAAATAATAATTCATAGAAGAGTTACGTAGAGAATGAAATCTACGATTATCTATGAATTTAAAAGTCCATCATCAATATTTTATCCCCGTAACATCAATCAATATATATCTTGAATCAAATAGTCATCTTTGCACTACAGGCCAAAGATATTCATCAGTTGGTCATGTTCATCTCAACACATGTTCATCTTTGCACTACGGGCCAAAGATATTCATCAGAAATCATTCATCTTTGCACTACAGGCCAAAGATATTCATTAATATCATCATTTAGGACTGAGGATGATGAAAATATTTTAAAGAAAACGAATCCAGTGAAGCAAAATAACAAATATTAGGGATTCGTATTACAGTTTATCCATGTCCAAAAATTCCTCATAAACAATCATAGCGGAGTAAAATTCAAGAATGATCAAAACATGGATACAATCAAAGCTAGTATCCAGAATATATATTTGGACGAAAAGAAGAAAATTTCATTTTTCCGTGAATAGTAACTCGTGAATAGTAACCCCGACATGAAAAGTTCCAAATTTGATAAAATTTTTCAACCAATATTTCGGCATAATGATATTGAAGAAATAATATCATTTTCGAATAAAATAACATCCCTTAACTTGAAAGAATAGTACTTCTGGCTGGACTACTGGATATAGTGCTGAAGGGAACTTGCACCGTATAACAACACTCAAAGTATACTCACAAGAATACGCTCAATGTATCGAGAGAGAAAGAGAGAGAAATCTTGTGTTTCTGGTGTGATTTTCAATTCTAACCTAAGCACCCTATTTATAAAAAAATGCTTAGAACACCAAAGCAGAAAATTTAATATAATAATATTATTTTTAAATAAAATTCTTACGCACACCTAGCATCTGAATTCAGCCACCTAATCACATGTTAAATGAGTCCCAACAATGAGAAAAACGTTTTTTGTAAAAAAAAATTTTAAAACTTCAAAAATTAATTATTTTAGAACTCCGAAACTTCAATAATTCATAATAAATAGCCCTTTTGTCAGAAAAATTTGAAACTCGCGACCTTCCATAGGAAATTCCATTATCTACAACTTTGTAGAAGAAAGTTTTTCCAAATTTCAAACAGAAATTGACCGAAATCCATAAACGAACAATTTTACAGGCTATAATCAAATTTCAGCCAAGAAATGGGCCCACAGACATGTTTAACGTGTTTTAAACAACTTTTGCAACAAAAATACTCTTTCTCCTCATATACTCATATATCCCACATTCATTATAAAAATATCATCATTATTATATTATAATAATATAATAAAATATTATTTTATCAGAAAAGATAAAATATCGATTTTTAACAATTGTCACTTTAAAAATTTTCTCCATCTATATCCACATAAAATGAACATTTTCCTCATCATATAAACCAATAATTAATTATTCACAAATAATATTACAGAATCACAATACTGACAACCAGGCAGTTCCCAAGAAAGAGGGGGCTTTCCAATAAGGATCTCTCCTTATTGGCGCGCAATTAGATGACCAAACCTCTCCTTGGACAGAACTTTCTAGACATTGCCAATAATGTTATCTAATAATATTATTCAGATAATATGAATTATTGTTCCGATAATGGAAAATACTGTGTAGTGACAATTATTGAAACAACAGTAATACAAAATATCAACGCAGCAATTATTGAATCAATAAAACAAAATACTTAACAGTAATTACTGTAACAATTATTGAGTAGTGCATTCTTACGTAAAAATCAATAATTGGTGCAATATCGTGTGCTACTATGCAACAACGCGTATTACTGTGTTTTAACCACCGGGCATTCCAACAGTATTAACGGTAACAACTACGCCGTTATTTATAAATAACTTATATTTGTCGTTTTCTTCATCCAATCGCTTTCTGTTATGGGGCCCACAAAAGACTGCTCCGTCGTACGAATATTCTCTGACAGAAAGAATATTCCATAACCAAACGAATATTCTCCGATAACAATGAATATTTTATAACCACCTGCTTATTTGAAATATTTTCGCATTTTACCCATAAATAACCTCATTAATCAATTTAACCCTTACTATTTCAAAATAATAAATAGAGAAAATTAAATTTTATTTTTTAATAATTTGGGGTCTTACATGGTATATGAACAAATAAATATATTTTCATCGATTATTCGATGGGTACGTGAGGTTGCCAAAACTTAAACTTAAATACGTTTAACAGATGAGTTGATCAACATAGAGTACTATAGGCTGATAACCTAGAAGTGCTTGTAAGTAATATCGAATGTATGGCCTTAGTGCCGGGATGTCCTTTTTATGTATGAAAACGAAAAGAGTATGTTCATGGTCTTTTGACCGGTTCAGAATTCCTAAGCTATTATATATACTTTGGAATTGTTGTTATGAAATGAGAAGTGCTAGTCAATGTTTCATAGTACTTCATAGCTATTGGTTCAGTTATGGAAGATAATCATATAATTCTCGACGTGGTATTTATATTTTTCTTTGTTAGACTTGCTGAGCTAGTTATGCTCACTTCTTGCTTGAATTATATGATTGCAGCTAAGGCCGAAAGAACTGAAAATTCTAAGAGAGACAAAGGCAAGGCTAAGCTGGATAATTAGTTTATCTTGTAATAGACTAGTATGTATGTATGTATTATACTTATGAACACTAAAGACTGTATTTGGTTTTTGAACCTGTGAAAGGATGTATTATTATTGTAATAAGAATGTAGTTAATACACTCATTGTGTTGTTGTTTCAATGAAATGAATGTATGACTATGAGTATCGTGTAGCACCATCTGTCGGGTTGGAAGATACCCTTATTTGGGGGCGTCACATATATAGTACATAATTTAAATACAAACTTCATTTATACAACTATTGAACTGTCGTGTACGACAAAACATAAACTGTGAGTTTTAATACAAATATTGTCTCGTAGATAATATCCAAACTCAAAATAAGTCATCATTACAAATTATCACACTATTTTATAGAATAGTGAGGACTACTATAGCCACTATCTTAGACCATCACTCTATTCTCCGACTAGTCCGAGCTATATTCTCATTTCCTGAATAGAAGGATGAAAGAAAAGGGTGAGCTCAACTAGCCCAGTAATGTATATTATGACTAATATAATGTAGAATAAATTATCCTTAGTCATCAACAGTGTAAACTGATAGAATACAATAGACAATAAGTTTAGATCAACAACTGCAGCAGAACAAGCAATCCATTAGAAGAGTCTAGTAGAGCATGATGTCTACTATCTTCTATGATTTAAAAGTTCATCATCAATATTTTATCTTTGTAACACAACTCAATAAATATTTTACATCATCGAATTATCCACGCACTACGGGCCAAGGATATTCGTTAGTATCAGCAGTGGTCATGATCATGCCAAACGACTGCCCATCTACGCACTACGGGCCAAATAGGACTTTCACCACATCATTTGTCTAAAATATTATAGGTCATGATTATACCAATACATATTTCCTGGTCATAATCATACCAATCAACATTCTATCTATGCACTACGGGCCAAAGATAACTTTCACCACCATATAAGCATTAGGATGATGACAATGATATAAAAAATTAATCAAGTGAGATCAAGGATAAATATTAAAGATTTATAATTCAATTTATCCAGAGTTTAAGAATGTCCAAATTGTCAACATGATAACTAATTGTGGAGTAAAATTTAAGAATGATATTCATGTATCAAAAATAATTTGAACAGAAAAGAACCCAATTTTGTCGTGAATAGTACCCAGTGAATAGTACCCCTGGTGAATAGTACTCGAGTGAATAGTACCCCGTGAACAGTACCCCGGCATAAAAAGATTAAAATTTAATAAGAAAGTTCAGATAAAAATTTCAGGAAAACGATACTAGATAAAGCGCAAAATTCAAGGATATTTTACTAATTTCAGGAAGTATAGAAGCAATACTTATCAAAATAAGTGTAGACTTAGGAATATAAAACGAAATAATATTACTTTCATACTATAGAGTATGGAAGAAAATAATATTTCTAACGAATATTGAATGAAAATAATATCTCTTACCTTAGTAGGAGAGTAATTCCGACTGGTATAGCGGATATATTCTTGAAGAAAACTTGCACTATTTACTACACTCAAAGTATCCTTATGCTCAAAAGAAATACACACAATATTATAGAAAAAGAATTCTCTGATTCTGGTGTGATTTTCATTTCTTAACTAAGCATCCTATTTATTGGAGAATGGCAGGGAACTATTTAAGAAAATAGTCACGGACGCATAGTAAAACTTTCACGGACTATTTATAATTTAATAAAATGAATAACTTTATATATAATATAAAAAGTATTCTGTTTTATATAAAATATTTTCTGTTTTACTATTATTATAATAATAATAAAACAAAACTGATATAACTTTCTACTGACGATTTTGAAAAATGAGTAAATGGGGGTCCATGTAATAAGCCAAACTTACAACAAATATTTCATGACAAACCCCTTAATTTATATCAAAAATTGAATAATTATTTACCACAAATCACTTATCTTCAATTAACTTATTTTTAATCTTTCAACAATTATTCATCATTAATATTATAACTCACAATATTAACAACCAAATCATTCCCAGGAAAGATGGGGCTTTCCGATAAGGCCTTCTTCTTATTAGAGCACAATTAAATAACCTAACCCCTTTCCTCGACAGAATTTTCTAGATATTGTCAATAATACAAATAACAATATCAAAAATCGTGTCATCTTAATTATTTATTTAAAAATGTAAAATATTGGGCAAATGATACTATGACAATAATTGAATCAATAATATGAGATACTATGCAGCAACTATTGTGGCAATAATTGAATAAAACTGAGTGACTTCTTAAGCAAGCATCAATAATCAGAGATACTGTACAATATTGTGTGCTACTGTGCAACCACGCGTATCACTGTACTTTTATCACCGGGTATTTCAATAGTTAACGGTAAACATTTTGTCATTATTTTTTATAAAAAGGTTATTTCTATCGCTTTCTATATCCGTCAGTAATTTTGTTGTGGGGTCCACCAATGATTGTGTGACGCCCCCAAAATAGGTCCATTCCATCCAACCTATTCTGAGTCGCCAAATACATGGTACAGAAAGCAAACTACAACTTCAATAATACAATTGTCGTGTAAAATACGACAACACATACTGTGAGTTTAAATACAAATATTATCTTCTAGACAATATCCACACTCAAAAAGTCCTCATTACAATTATTCAAATACTATTTTACAGAAATGGTGAGGACTGCTAAAACATCTTTCTAGAACCATCACTCCATACCCCGACTAGATCCTGCTATGTTCTCACCTCCTGAGAAGAAAAATGGAACAAAAAGGAAAAGGGTGAGCTCAACTAGCCCAGTAAAGAATATTATGACTAAGATAATATACAACAAATTATCGTTAGTCTTCAACAGGGAAAAATCTGATAGAATATAATCGACAACAAGTTTTAGATCAACAACTGCAGCGGAAACAGCAAACCATTAGAAGAGTCAAGTAGAGAAAGAATTCTACTATCTTCTAAGATTTAAAAGTCCATCATCAATATTTTATCCCTGTAACATCAATTAATAATCAGCTTTATCCAAATATTCATCTTTGCACTACAGGCCAAAGATATTCATTTGTATCACCTGTCAGTTATGTTCGTCTCAACACCTGTTCATCTTTGCACTACAGGCCAAAGATATTCATCAAGTAATCATACATCTTTGCACTACAGGCCAAAGATATTCAGTAATATCATCATTTAGAACTGAGGATGATGAAAAATATCTTAAAGAGAACGAATCCAGTGAGACAGAAGGACAAATAGTAGGGATTCGTATAACAGTTTATCCAAGATCAATAATACTTCATAATAATCAATTGTGAAGCAGAATTCAAAAATAAAGATCAAAACATGGATACAATCAAAGATAGTAACCATAATAGACATCTTGGACAAAAAGGAAAAATTTTATTTTTCGGTGAATAGTGCCGTATTCGTGAATAGTACCGTATACGTGAATAGTGCCGTATACGTGAATAGTAACCCCGACACAAAAAGTTCTAAATTTGATAAAAAGTTCATATCAATATTTCAGCATAATGATATTGAAGAAAATAATATCATTAAGAAGAAAATAATATCCCTTACCTCAAAATATCAGTACTTTTGGTCGGAATACCGGTATAAGGCTGAAAGAAACTTGCTCTGATGAATAGAAACTCTCAAAGTATCTAAATACTCACAAAATACACTCAATAATATAGAGAGAGAAAGAGAGAAAACTTGTTTATGGAGTGATTTTCAATTCTAACTTAGCCCTCTATTTATAGGAAAATTTTAGTAGGCTTGACCTGCAACCTGATGGCTTGACCTGCTACTATTCTCACCCACCACATTTGAAATATAATTCAGCACATTTCTTCACCAACCACAAGTGGGGCCCACCAATTCTAGACTTTTTTTATCAAAATGATAAACTCCGAAAATTCAACAATTTCTGAACCAGTCATCTTGTAAAATTCATAATAAATCATACGTTCATTTTTAACGGTTCAAAATTTGTGGGCATATACTCAACTTATATATGTATAACATATCCAAAAATTATCACGATCCAACGGTCGGATTAAAAATTATAACCCCCGCAAAATATCTCAAAAACCCTGATTTTTAATACTTCAATTCCGACAAAAATACGGATAAAAACCTCAACATTAACTCCTTCATTTTTAACCACAAAAATATATCCCTCATTTATATCCACATAAAATAAATATTTCCTTATCATATGAATCAATAATTAATTATTCACAAATATTACAGAATCACATTTATGACAGCTAGGCCGTTCCCAGGAAAGAGGGGGCTTTCCAATAAGGATTTTTCCTTACTGGCGAGCAATTAGATGACCAAACCTCTCCTTAGACAGAACTTTCTAGACATTGTCAATAATGTTATCTAATAATATTATTCAAATAATATGAATTATTGATCTGATAATGGAAAATACTGTGCAGCAACAATTATTGAAACAACAATAATATAAAATATCAACGCAGCAATTATTGAATCAATAAAATAAAATATTGAATAATAACTACTGTAACAATTATTGAGTAGTGCCTTCTTACGTAAGAATCAATAATTGGTGCAATACCGTGTGCTACTGTATTTTTAACCACCGGGTATTCCAACAGTATTAACGGTAACAACTACGCCGTTATTTATAAACAACTTATACTTGTCGTTTTCTTCATCCAATCGCTTTCCGTTATGGGGCCCACATAAGGCTGCACCGTCGTACGAATATTCCCCGACAGCAAGAATATTCCACGACCAAACGAATATTCCCCGACAAAATGAATATTTTTTAACCACTTGCTTATTTTGTAAAATTTGCACATTTCACCCATAACAAAAGTATTATATCAAATTAACCCCTTATTATTCACAATAATATTTAGAGAAAATTTAATTTTATTCATTAATAAGTTGGGGTCTTACAGATTGTGTCGTCATACGAATGTTCCCTGACAGAAAGAATATTCTCCGACCAAACGAATATTTTATGACAACTTGCTTGCTTGCAAAATTTGCACATATCACCCATAACTATAACATTATATCAAATCCACACCTTATTATTCAAAATAAAATTTAAAGAAAATTAAATATTTATTCATAAAAAAGTTGGGGTCTTACAACCTCCCCTCCTTATGAAATTTTGTCATCGAAATTGGTGTACATACTTGGTATGTCGAAAAGGTGAGGATACCTTATTTTCATTTCAGATTCTAACTCGCACGTCATTTTCTCAATATCGTGGTTTCTCCATAAAACTTTGACTTGAGGTATAACCTTTGAGCATAGAATATGTTCCTTCTTATTCAAGATTTTAACAAGCACCTCTTCATACGTTAAATATTTCGCTATCTCATCTGGTTCTAATTCAATAATGTAGTTCGGGTCTTTCACATATTTACGTAACACAGATATGTAAAAAACGTTATGAACACGAGACATACTTTGCTGTAAGGCGAGTCTATATGCCACAGTTCCTACTCGGTCGAGGATTTCAAATGTACCAATCAATCGAGGATTGAACTTTCCTCTCTTTCCAAATCTCGTAACTCCTTTTAATGGAACAACACGTAACAACACATGATCTATGTGACGCCCCCATAATAGGTCCATATAACCCATTATGAGTCACCAAATACATGGTACAGAATATAAATACAAACTTCATTTATACAATCATTAACTGTCGGGTAAACTACGAAGAAATATAAGCTGTGAGTTTTAATACGAGTATTATCTCGTAGACAATATCCAAACTAAAATGAAGTTCTCATTACAATTATTATCACACTATTTTATAGAATAGTGAGGACTACTATAGCCACCATCTTGGACCATCACTCCATTCCCCGACTAGTCCCATCTATATTCTCATTTCCTTAAGAGAACAATAAAAGAAAAGGGTGAGCTCAACTAGCCTAGTAAAGTATATTATGACAAAGATAATGTAGAATAAATTATTCTTAACCCTCAACAGTTTAAAAATTGATAGGATACAATAGACGACAAATTTAGATCAACAACTGCAGCGGAACAAGCAATCTATTATAAGAGTCAAGTAGAGCATGATGTCTACTATCTTCTATGATTTAAAAGTTCATCATCAATATTTTATCTCTGTAACACAACTCAATAAATAATTTACATCATCGAATTATCCATGCACTACGGGCCTAGGATATTCGTTAGTATCACCAGTGATCATGATCATGCCAAACAACTGTTCATCTATGCACTACGGGCCAAAGATGACTTTCATCACATCATTTGTCTGTAATATTTCAGGTCATGATTATACCAATACATAAATTCTTGGTCATAATCATACCAAACAATAGTTCATCTATGCACTACGGGCCAAAGATGACTTTCACCATAATATAAGCATGAGGATGATGACAATGATATAAGAAATCAATCAAGTGAGATCAATGATAAATATTAAAGATTTATAATTCAATTTATCTAGAGTTTAAGAATGTCCAAATTGTTAACATAATAATTAATTATGGAGTAAAATTCAAGAATGATATTCATGTATCAAAAATAATTTGGACAGAAAAGAAACCAATTTTTTCGTGAATAGTATCCCGTGAATAGTACCCCGGGTGAATAGCACCCGAAAGAATAGTACCCCGTGGATAGTACTCCGGCATGAAAAGATAAAAATTTAATAAGAAAGTTCAGAAAAATATTTCAGTGAAACGATACTAGATGAAGCGCAAAATTCAAGGATATTCTACTAATTTCAGGAAGTATAGAAGCAATACTTATCAAAATAAGTGTAGATTTAGGAATATAAAACGAAATAATATTACTTACATACTATAGAGTATGGAAGAAACTAATATTTCTTATGAATATTGAATGAAAATAATATCCCTTAACTTATTAGGAGAGTAATTTCTACTAGTATAGCGGAGATATTCTTGAAGAAAACTTGCACGATTTGCTACACTCAAAGTATCCTTACACTAGAAAGAAATACACATAACATTATGGAAGAAGAATTCTCTGATTCTGGTGTGATTTTTTTTTCTTAATTAAGCATCCTATTTATAGGCGAATAGCAAGGCACTATTTAGGAAATAATCACGGATGCACAGTAAACAAAAACTCACGGGCGCAATCGGTTGAAATTTCTAATTTTTACTATTTATTACTGTGCAATAAAATATTCTAATAAAACAAAAAAAATTATATAAAATATAATATATTCTATTTATAATATAATAAAACGAATAACTTTATATATATTATAAAAAAGTATTATGTTTTATATAAAAAGTTTTCTGTTTTATTACTATTGTAATAATAATAAAACAAAACTGAGACAACTTTCTACCGGCGATTTTGAAAACTGAATAAGTGGGGGTCCATGTAATAAGTCAAACTTACAATAAATACTTCATGACAAACTCCTTTATTTATATCAAAAATTGAATAAATATTTAACACAATTTACTTATCTTCAATAAACACATTTTTAATCTTTCAACAATTATTCATCATTAATATTATAACTCACAATATTGACAACCAGATCAATCCCAAGAAAGAGGGAGCTTTCCGATAAGGACTTCTCCTTATTGGCGCACAATTAAATAACTTAACCCCTTTTCTCGACAGAACTTTCTAGACATTGTCAATAATACAAATAATAATATGAATAACAGTGTCGTATCAATTATTGATTTAATAATATAACATATTCTGCAGATGATACTGTGATAATAATTGAATCAATAATATGAGATATTATGCAATAACTACTATGGCAATAATTGAATAAAACTAAGTGACTTCTTAAGTAAGCATCAATAATCAAAGATACTGTACAATACCGTATGCTACTGTGCAACCACGCGTATTACTGTACTTTTATCATCGAATATTTCAACAGTTAACGGTAAAAGTTTTGTCGTTATTTTTTATAAAAAGATTATTTATGTCACTTTCTATATCCGACAGTAATTTCGTTGTGGAGTCCACCAATGATTGTGCCGTCGTATGAATGTTCTCCGACAAAAAGAATATTCCCCGACTAAATGAATATTTTATAATAATTTACTTGCTTGCAAAATTTGCACATATCACCCATAACTATAGCATTATATCAAATCCACACCTTATTATTCAAAATAAAATTTAGAGAAAATTAAATATTTATTCATAAAAAAGTTGGGGTCTTACAACCTCCCCTCCTTATGAAATTTTGTCCTCGAAATTAGTGTACGTACTTGGTATGTCGAAGAGGTGAGGATACCTTGTTTTCATTTTAGATTCTAACTCCCAGGTCATTTTCTCAATATCGTGGTTCCTCCATAAAACTTTGACTTGGGGTATAACCTTTGAGCGTAGAATATGTTCCTTCTGATCCAAGATTTTAACAGTTACCTCTTCATACGTTAAATCTTCTGTTATCTCTTCTGGTTCTAATTCAATAATGTAGTTTGGGTCGTCCACATATTTGCGTACCATAGATATGTGAAAAAAGTTATGAACACGAGATATACTTGGCGGTAAGGCGAGTCTATAGGCCATAGTTTCTACTCAGTCAAGAATTTCAAATGGACCAATGAATTGAGAGTTGAGCTTTCCTGTCTTTCTAAATCTCGTAACTCTTTTCCATAGAGCAACACGTAACAATACATGATCTCCAACATTGAATTCCACATCACTTCGATGATTATCAGCATAACTCTTTTATCGATCTTGTGAGCTTTGTATATGTTATCGGATCATTTGAATCTTTTCAGTAGTCATACATACCAATTCTGGTCCCAAGAACGTTGCTTCACCCACCTCGTCCCAGCATACTGGAGAACAACACTTTCATCTATACAACGCCTCGAATGGAGCCATGCCTATACTTGCTTAATAATTATTGTTGTAGGAGAATTATACTAATGGAAAGTACTTGTCCCAACTTCCTTTGAAGTCTAGTACGCAGAGTCTCAATTGATCTTCAAGAGTTTGAATAGTCCTTTCTGACTGCCCATCTGTCTGAGGATGATATGCAGAACTGAATCATAAATCTGTGCCCATAGCTTTCTGCAAACTGACCCAAAATCATGAAGTGAATCTTGGATCTCGATCAAAAACTATGGATACTGGCATACCATGAAGTCTTACAATCTCATTTATATATATACGAGCAAGACCTTCAAGTGAATATGTTTCTCGTATAGGTAAGAAATGAGTAGACTTGGTTAATCTATCGACAATGACCCAAATTGCATCCATGCCTTGAGAAACTTTGGGAAGACCAGTAACGAAATCCATGTTAATGTGCTCCCACTTTCATTCTGGAATTTTAACTGGTTGCAATGGACCTTTTGGCACTTGATGCTCCGCCTTGACACGTTGACAAGTTAAACACCTTGAGATAAGCTCCGCTATCTCTCTCTTCATATTGCTCCACCAAAATGTATGTCAAAGATCATGATACATTTTGGTACTTCCAGAATGGATTGCAAACAGTGTGTTGTGTGCCTCCATCATGATTTTATACTTCAAAAGTATTCCTTCTTCATTGATTCTTGCTTTTAGAATAGCACCTTCTTGTACTTTCTTCTAAATACGCATAAGCTCCGGATCTGTAGCTTGAGTAGCTTTAACTTTATCGATTAAAGTCGGTTCTACTCGTATATTTGACATCATCAGGTGGGTCCCTAAAGTTTTTAACTCTATCTGCATCCTTTGTAAGTATTACAAAATGGGCCTTTTGTTGACAATATCGCACTCGTACTCGCATATGATCTTCTACTCAACGCATCAGCTACCACGTTCGCTTTTCCAAGATGGTATTGAATTGTATGATCGTAATCTTTTAACAGCTCAAGCCAATGTCGTTGCTGCATGTTGAGTTCCTCTTGGGTGAAGAAATATTTGAGGCTTTTATGATCTGTATAGATCTCCACTTTCTCCCCATACAGGTAATGTATCCAGATATTTAGCGCGAAAATGATTGCTGCCAACTCTAAATCATTAGTAGGATAATTCCTCTCATATTCTTTGAGTTGTCGTGAGGCATAGGCTATGACTTTTCCATGTTGCATGAGAACACATCCTAAACCTCTTCCTGAAGCATCGCTATAGATGATAAATCCCTCCGAACCTGATGGTATTGTAAGAATAGGTACTGAAATGAGTCTCCTCTTAAGTTCTTGAAAACTCTTCTCACGTTCCTCGCTCCATCCGAATTTTGTATCTTTTCAAATCAGCTGAGTTAATGGAGTAGCGATTCAAGTAAATCCTTCCAAGAATCTCCGATAATAACCAGCTAAACCTAGAAAGCTACGTACTTCGGTTACTGACTTAGGTTGCTCCTAGCTTTGTATTGCTTCAATTTTTGCTCGATCAACTGATATTCCATGATTCGATATCACGTGCCCAAGGAATGCTACTTCCTCAAGCCAGAATTTACATTTCTTTAACTTGGCGTATATCTTGTTTTCACGAATCTTTTTGGAGTATCAGCCTCAAGTGTTGTTCATGATCTTCACGACTTTTGGAGTATACGAGGATGTCATCAATAAAGACAACCACAAAATGATCTAAATATTCCTTGAATACTCGGTTCATTATATCCATGAAGGTAGTAGGAGCATTAGTCAATCTAAAAGACATGACTAGAATTCGTAATGCCCGTACCGAGTTCTGAAAGCAGTCTTTGGAATGTCATCAATTTTAATCTATAACTGATGATATCCTGAACGAAGATCGATCTTTGAAACGAATTTAGCACCTTACAACTGGTCAAACAGGTCATCAATGCAAGGCAATGAATACATATTTTTGATGGTGACATGATTCAACTCTCGATAGTCAATGCAAAGTCGCATACTCCCATCTTTCTTCTTTACAAATAAAACAAGAGCACCCTAAGGAGATGTACTAGGACGAATAAAACGGATGTCTAACAATTCCTGCAGTTGGGTTTTAACTCCTAAAGTTCAATAGGAGCCATTCGATATGGGGTTTTGAAAATAGATTTTGTACCAGGTTTAAGGTTAATACAAAATTCAATTTCACGCTCTGGGGGTAGGCCATGAAGTTTTTTAGGGAATAAGTCAGGAAATTTATTAACAATAGAAATATCATTCAAATCTAATAAATTTTTGTTTAAATCCGTGACATGAGCTAAGAAAGCTTGACATCCATTTTTCAATAAACGAATGACTTTATGGCTTGATATGACAGTGTTTGACATTAGTGGTTTGGTTGCTTGAATTTGCATAATAGGTTGGTTAGGAATATGAAAGCTAACAACCTTGCGAAAACAATCAATTTTAGCATGATGAGTAGATAACCAATCAATCTCTAAAATCACATCAAATACAAGTATTTTCAAAGAGATGAGATCAACAGTTAATGTGAAAGTGTCGATTTGAATCAAACAAGACTTATAAATAGTGGATGTAATGAAGGTTTCTCCTAACAGAGTTTCAATAGATAAGTCAAAGTCTAATTTCTCTAGAGTCAAATTTAAAAGTTGAGCACAAACAGGTGAAATAAAAGAATGGGTTGAACCGGTATATAATAAGGTATAGACTTCGCAAGAGTTTATGATTAGCTTACCCATGATAACTTTGTTTGGGTTCCTCGCTTTTTAGGAGGTCACGAAAAATGCTCTCCCTTAAACTACCAGCTTTGACTTGTTTGAGATAGCCTTTGGTGTCACCATCCCAGCTAGACTTGACTTCGCTGCACGACAAAATCGAGCTAGGTGACCTTTCTTTCTGCAATTGAAAAACACTTTAGGTTGCTACGTATAGTTTGGATTGATATGTCCCTTCTCTCCGCATCTGTAGCATACGAGCGGTGGTCGTTCTCCTTTCTTAAAAATGGGTGATAGTGCTATTGTCTTTCCATCATTATTGAACCTTCTCTTTTTGAAATTTCCACTTTACTTATTTCTCCTATTATATTGGTCAGGATTACCACCGAAGTGGTTACCATTTCTGGCATGATAATTTCCTCCACGCTTGTTGTCACCGCTTTGATGACTGTTTCCACTGCTATGACCATTATCGTTTTGTTGGGCTGACTCATTATCGCGCTCCAATAACTGAGCCCTATTCACAACATCTGAATATAAATAAAGTTTATGAGAAATGAGGTATTAACGAGTTTCGGGCTTCAAACCTTGCAGAAACATTCGCGTCATACGCTTCTTATTATCTACCAAATGGGATGCAAACCGGGACAACTCTGCAAACTTTACCTCGTATTGCGATACAGTCATATTGTTTTATTCTATCTTGATGAATTCCACCTCCTTCATGTGACGAATACTTTCTGGAAAGTACTTATCGTTGAACAATTCCTAAAACTTCTCCCAATACATCTTTAGTGTGGAAAGATGAGTACGTTTTACATATTTTCACAAGTAATCTGCCTCTCCTCGCAACATAAAGGTGGCAAATGGAACCTTTTGCTCCTCTGAGCATCCTAAGATATCAAATATATTGGTGATCTACTTAATCCACGTCTCTTCCTTAAGTGGCTCTAGCTTTCCCAAAAAATCTGGTGGTCCTAGCTCTTTGAATTGCTTAGCGGTGACCAGTCGTGAGTTGCCATTGATTTCACCTGCATTTTGAACAGTAATCTCTCTCATTTGGTGTTGCATAGATTGTAAAAAACTCCAAAACATCCCATCGTTCGTCATTTGGTCGATGTTGTTATTTATATGAGGATTATTGTCTTCCTGATGCGCATTACCCTGGTTATTGATTGGTGGTGTCTCAATGGTCTCATGTGCTCCATTGCTTATCTTAAAAAATTTAGATGTCATTCTCAAATACTGCCACAAAATAAGAGTTAATTGACATGCCGCATATTATCCTGATATTCCGACTGACCAATTAAATAACAAATAAGCTTAGGTAGGACACACTTGAGAATGATTTAATCGTCTCTCCCCTCCTAGTTCTAGCCTCAGATAACCGCCAGGGATCATATCCCTAAGCTTTGATACCAACCGTGACACCCCCAAAATAGGTCCATACAACCCATTCTTAGTCACCAAATACATGGTGCAAAATTTAAATACAAACTCCATTTATACAATCATTAACTGTCGTGTAAACTACGACAAAATATAAGCTGTGAGTTTTAATACAAATATTGTCTCGTAGACATTTCTAAACTCAAATGAAGTCCTCATTATAATTATTATCACACTATTTTATAGAATAGTGAGGACTAGTATAGCTACCATCTTGGATCATCATTCCATTCTCCGACTAGTCCCAGCTATATACTCATTTCCTGAAGAGAATAATGAAAGAAAAGGGTAAGCGCAACTAGCCCAGTAAAGAATATTATGACTAAGATAATGTAGAATAAATTATCCTTAGCCCTCAATAGTGTTAAAACTGATAGAATACAATAGACAACAAATTTATATTAACAACTGCAGTGGAACAAGGAATCCATTAGAAGAGTCAAGTAGAGCATAATGTCAACTATCTTCTATGATTTAAAAGTTCATCATCAATATTTTATCGCTGTAACACAACTCAATAAATAATCCACATCACTGAATTATCCATGCACTACGGGCCAAAGATATTCTTTAGTATCACCAGTGGTCAGGATCATGCCAAACAACTGTCCATCTATGCAATACGGGCCAAAGAGGACTTTCACCACATTATTTGTCTGTAACATTTCAAGTTATGATTATACGAATACACAAATTCCTGGTCATAATCATACAAATCAATAGTCCATCTATGCACTACGGGCCAAGGATGACTTTTACCACAATATAAGCATGGGGATGATGAAAATGATATAAGAAATCAATCAAGTGAGATCAAGGATAAATATTAAAGATTTATAATTCAATTTATCCAGAGTTTAAGAATGTCCAAATTGTCAACATGATAATTAATTGTGGAGTAAAATTCAAGAATGATATTCATGTATTAAAAATAATTTGGACAGAAAAGAAACCAATTTTGTCGTGAATAGTACCCCATGAATAGTACCCTTGGTAAATAGTACCGCAACATGAAAAGAATAAAATTTAACAAGAAAGTTCAAAAAAATATTTCAGTGAAACAATACTAGATGAAACGCAAAATTCAAGGATATTCTACTAATTTCAGGGAGTATAGAAGTAATACTTATCAAAATTAGTGTAGATTTGAGAATATAAAACGAAATAATATTACTTACATACTATAGAGTATGGAAGAAAATAATATTTCTTACGAATAATAAACGAAAATAATATCCCTTACCTTAGTAGGAGATTAATTTTGACTGGTATAGCGGAGATATTTCTAAAGAAAACTTGAACTATTTGCTACACTCAAAGTATCCTTATGCTCAAAAGAAATACGCACAATATTATAGAAGAAGAATTCTCTGATTCTGGTGTGATTTTCATTTCTTAACCAAGCATCCTATTTATTTGAGAATGGTAGGGAAATATTTAAGAAAATAATCACAGACGCACAATAAAGGAAAACTCATAGGCGCAATCGGCTGAAATTTTTGATTTTTACTATTCATTACTGTGCAATAAAATATTCTAATAAAACGATAACTGTATATAAAATATAATATATTATATTTATAATCTAATAAAATGAATAACTTTATATATAATATAAAATGTATTCTATTTTATATAAAAAATTTCTGTTTTAATACTATTATAATAATAATAAAACAAAACTGAGACAACTTTCTACCGGCGATTTTGAAAAATTTGTAAGTGGGGCTCCATTTAATAAAACTTACAACAAATACTTCATGATAAACCCCTTTATTTATATCAAAAATTGAAAAAATATTTATCACAATTAATTTATCTTCAATAAACACATATTTAATCTTTCAACAATTATTCATCATTAATATTATAATTCACAATATTGACAACCAGATCATTTCTATAAAAGAGAGGGCTTTCCGATAAGGACTTCTCCTTATTGGCGCATAATTAAATAACCTAACCCCTTTCCTCGACAGAACTTTTTAGACATTGTCAATAATACAAATAATAATATGAATAAATGTGTCGTCTCAATTATTGATTTAATAATATAAAATATTCTGCAGATGATATTATGATAATAATTGAATCAATAATATGAGATACTATGCAACAACTACTGTGGCAATAATTGAATAAAACTAAGTGACTTCTTAAGTAAGCATCAATAATCAGAGACACTGTACAATATCGTGTGCTACTGTGTAACCACGTGTATTGCTGTACTTTTATCACCAGGTATTTCAACAGTTAACGGTAAAAGTTGTGTTGTTATTTTTTATAAAAAGTTTATTTGTGTCACTTTCTATATCCGACAGTAATTCCGTTATGGGGTCCACCAATGATTTTGCTGTCGTACAAATATTTCCCGTCAAAAAGAATATTCTCAGATCAAACGAATATTTTATGACAACTTGCTTACTTGCAAAACTTGCACATATCACCCATAACTATAGCATTATATCAAATCCACACTTTATTTTTCAAAATAACATTTAGAGAAAATTAAATATTTAATCATAAAAAGTTGGGGTCTTACAATCTCCAACATTGAATTCCACGTTCCTTCGATGAAGATAAGCATAACTCTTTTGTCGATCTTATGAGATTTGTATACGTTGCCGGATCATTTGAATCTTTTCTGTAGTCATACGTATCAATTCTGGACCCAACAACGTTGCTTCACCGACCTCGTCCCAACATACTTGAGAATGATATTTTCGTCCATACAAAGCCTGTTGGGTAAAATCTAATTACGCACAACATGCAAGTATACGTGGTCAACAAGTAATATAATAGTAAGTAGAGTATTGTTCCCTCAGAGACTGTAATAAGAACTTAAACCTCATAATTACAAATTTCCTATTAATCATAATTTTATTTAAATAATCAACTTCCAGTTTGTAACTAAAAGTATTAAAAATATTAAAATCACCAAACAATCAACAAACCCTAAAAACTGAATTTTCCAACAAATAATGGAGAATTAGGATTTCGACTTCACTCTAAGCATCACTCTGATTATTACACCTTTATTCCAGTTTAACTCACTATCCCAGTTTATTAATCAAGAACACATATGTAGAACTAGCCACCTCTCAATATACTAATACCGTATTAACTCAAATTCACAATTAAGATAGAATTAAGTTAAACACCTTAATCAACTAACTCACTATATCTCTATGTGAATTACAATTAAAGAAAGTTTAAGTTCAAATTATTTATCCGATTACATGCGATGTCAAGCATATTTCTACCCTAACATTCATCAAGATTCTGTTCATTCACAAAATTCAAGAACACATGCTATATTAACTAAGTCTGGACTCGTATTTCATCTATCGAGTTCATACAAGCCCACAAAGAATCGTTAATCAGGCAATTCATAAATTTAATCTCAAATTAATATAGATAAACTAGATAATAGCTTATTAAACTGAATTCAAAGATTGCATAATCATAGTTCCACTTAAAGATCCGTCTTAAGCCTAAAAAGTATTTAGTTCAACATAAATGAAATAATAACTGAATAAATTAAAGATATCATCCTCTCAATTACAAATATAAAACTAAAGAAGAAGAATAATACAGAACATACTTCACTTTAGCCTTAATCCGCAATCGATATGAAAGTTCTTCAAAATCTTCACTCCGATGCTCGCTATGAAATTCTGTCCTTAATCTATGTTAATTGCTTTGCATGATGATGATCTTGTTGTTTTTGATGTAGTTACATGTTTACAACCAAAATTTGCATGCAATCCTCTCTCCTTTAGAGTCCTATAGCCATGCAATTACTAAAACTCAAGTCCCAGCAATGTTGGCATCACATTAGGACAGCCCAGACTCGGCACCCCCCGCCCCGGCGGGGGTATATACTTGTAAATGGCCGGCCCCGGCAGGCTTAGCTACTGTCTCGCGGACTTGAAGACCCCCAGCCTCGGCGGGGGTGTAAGGATAAAATATGCCCGCCCCGGCGAGGGTTGGGTATTTTTCCTGATGTTCTGTTTTGCTTATTTATATGCCACAATGTACCGTAACTTCACCATTTTTGATCAAATGCAACAGCACCCTACCTACACAATAGAATAACATGAAACAAGTAAAAACAAACATAAACACAAGGAATTAACATCGATTAAGCTTGAATTAGGAACCGATTCGCGGGTATAAAATCCACTTATCAAAATCCCCCAAACTTAAAACGTGCTAGTCCTCGAGCACAAAACAAACTACATGCTATGGAACGCAATGAGATGTAATATATCTAACTATATGTCTATGAATCCAACAGTATCACAAAATTAAATTTATTCCTTCGACCTCAAAAAAATTAAGTAAACACTACAACACTTCATATTAAAAACAATCAATAACTTCTTATCAATCCTCGAATCTTAGACCGTTATTACTGGCATAGTGTGTGTGTGCTAAACATTCATGCTCACTGACGTAATTATAAATTTAATACATAACAACGCTCTTAGAAGGCATCATACTGTGTAAAACCAAGAACTCCACAAACAAGCTAGATCCAACTAAATTCAAACAATTACCAATATCGAAGGTCAACAAAGGATACTTATGCTTTATTTTTCATTTACGGGGGCTTTTTGCTCTTATTTTCCGTTTTATTCATTATTTTTTTTCCATATATACACACATAGCTATGGACTGTCTTATTCCCTTAGGCTTTTCAATGCTACTTTAACGAGCTTTCGACCAACGACTCCCAGACCATTAAGACCTTAGGGCACTAGGTGTAAAGACAATCCCCTCGGGCTTACTTATTCAAGTAACAAAGGCCATAAAACTAGACAAGCACGCCACAGTGTTTATTCAAACTTTTTTCTTTTTTTTTATATATAGCTTATGTACCCCAAATATTCCCCAAAACTTATGTTCTTATCTAACTTCAGCCATCACTACTTCTTTGTCATTCTTTCATTTAAATTAGCATTATCCTTTAGAGCATCCTTATGTATCAATTTGAACTAATCAGTCTACATAAGTGTTATTGACGTGCAACCCTTTTTATACCAGTTTCAAACAAGGACAAGATTCGATTCATAACTCAAAATTACATCGTAGTTCTAATACTGGGTATTGTATATATCGATTCAATCCCAATCTCCTCATTGCCCAACATAAAAATGAACTACTAAAAAAATTTTAAATTTTTTTATATGTCAAACATAACATAACAAAATGCAAAAACAACAAAAATAATTAAACTATTTATGCATGTAAGGTACTATGCAACTATATGATTACATGAATGCAACATCACAAATCCTAAAAATAACATGCAAACTAAAGTGTAATAACAAATGCAAACCTAACTAATGACATTATGCATGCAAACATGAAATGCAAAATAAAAACTAACTCCCCCAAACTTGACAACAACAATGTCCTCATTGTATGGATATCACAATAAATGTGTGAGGACTTCCCTATAATCGCCTAAGTCTGGGGTGGTGGTGGTTGATCTTCTTCCTCAGAGTCACTT
This sequence comes from Panax notoginseng, assembly GCA_016801055.1. Lineage (NCBI taxonomy): Eukaryota > Viridiplantae > Streptophyta > Magnoliopsida > Apiales > Araliaceae > Panax > Panax notoginseng. The sequence continues at coordinate 127,625,460 of CM029020.1, read as the reverse complement.
GGTGGAAACCTTGGCATAGGAGCTGGCTGCTGGTACAGGAATTGGGTAGTTGGATTGAAGCTCTGGAGCGTCGCATTCAATAAAGCGAAGGACGTATTCATAGCCTTGAACATGTGGTCCTACCTCGCAGCGAGTCGTCGCATCTCCCTTTGTTCGTCCTTGTTGTGCTCATCCACTTGGCGTTGAAATGCAAGAAACTGAGGGCTAGATATGGCATCAGACTATGGTATCGCCTCTGTTCCTTGCTCGCCCATCGTCGCATCCTCATCATCCGAGGTATCTTCAGCGTCAGCTTCGTCCTCTGAAGCTAATGGAAATACAAAGCCTAAACCTCGAGGATGTGACTCACCTCCGGCCCACACCGTATATCGCGCAATCATTTTGGAGTCTAGTAGCTACAGCGGCATCTGAGTGGGTTTATCATCAGACCATCGAACACCCGCTTGGTGTCACAACCAACAAATGAGTGACGGGTATGGCAAGTCGCCCCAGAAATTTCTACGTAAGCATTGACGAATTGAAAAACTGATTATGGCTCCGACATCGATGATGAAATCTTGCACAATAGCATATAAAAGTAGTGCCTTTTCTTTGGTCACTTCCGATGTGTGTGTGGACGGAAATAACTTGGCACACAAGAATGCGTACCATATCTTCCGATACTTGCTGAGATCATTGCTATGAAAAATCGTGCTGCCTTTCCGACCTTTGATCCATGTTGTTCCCGGCTTAGTCATTTCTTTGAGAATAGCCTCAAAGTCAGGATTAAAATCACGTAAGTGAGCATACTGGCAGTTTCTCGACACTCGTAGCTGATAATAAGTGTTGATGACATCGGCACTGAATGAAACCAATCTACCCCGCACAAAAGCGTTGAAAGGGGCCTTATCCTAGGCGTTCGAATAAAATTCTTTGACCGCACTTACAACGGCGGCCTCGGGTTCCTCTGTGAACTTGTTTCACCCTTTTTGATATATTTATTCCATCATCTCACCGTCGACATGGTCCGGTGCCAACCCCTGCTCCGATGTAAGAGCTTTTATCACCATGTAGTCGTAACGGTCGGCGGCGGTGGCACTTTTGAATTTTCGTCGGTCGAAGGTTCGTGATGGTGGCGTGGTGCCGGAACTCTCTCCCTGTTGCCTCTTTAAAATAGGTTTAGATGCCATCGAATTCCTGTAGCCTTCACAGAAGTATTATCTCCCCAAACTTCACTCACACAATCTGTCGAACACTTGGTGTGCACACTGATTTCTTCCCCCAAACTTGATGATTTTGTGGCAATTATGGTGATAGAAGATAAAGAACTTAAAGAAGTGTATCTCACTCTCAATTGCTATTCACTTACCTTAATAATTTGCTTAATTCGTAGCTTTTGGAGATGGAGTTAGAAGGATGGGGTGAACTTGGGTTGAGAAGGTGTGTTTATATAGAGATGGTGTATGGAGAGGAATAGAAGTAATTGATGGAAGTAACGGGTGTGTGTGTTTTAATGAAATGGGATGATGGAGTTGTAATGGAGAAATTGTGGATAAGGAGTGGGTATAATGGATGGGAGTTGGAGTTGTAATGGAGGAAGAAGGAGAAGTAGTGGGTTTATGCTCATATAACTGCCGAAACTGATTGTTGGAATTCCAAGACCCCCGCCCCGGTGGGGGTGTTAAGCGTGTAGAGGCCCGCCCCGACAGGGGTGGGTTCTGTCACTGGACTTAGTTATCCTTATTTCTTCCTTGCTACTCCAATCCATGTGCATGTTAGGTTCCTGAGATGCCATCAAACATAACTATGAGTACAATTTTAGCAATTTAAGCATGGTAGAGAGATTATCAAGAACAATACAACTTAATACTACTTAATGAACTTATTATATCCGAATTAGTCTAATCTATAATCTAACTAACATAACTATAAAATACTCCGAATAAATGTAAAATTAGGTTGCCTCCCAACTAGCACTTGATTTTAAGTCTTTCAGCCTAACTACTCCCTGTGTTATCCCGGATTGGTTGGGCTATCCGTAACATGATGTTTATTTATCGCACAACACCAACATTGTTGTATTACATGCCCGTTCACCTGTATGTTGGAGAATGAATTTGACTTTCTATCCTCAAGCAATGCCTTCAGACCACCACCCTCTATGCAATCCTTGAAATTAACACGTGTAAATTTCTCGAGCAACTCGCACTCTTCCTTGTCAGTTGGGATTGGGATTTCCTTGAACACCTTCACCTTTACCACTTGATCAAACACTTTCATAATCAGTTATCCGTTAGGCACGTCAATCAGTGTTTATCCAGACGCCAGGAATGGTCGTCCAGTCGCCAGGAATGGTCGTCCCAAGGTGATAGGGATGTTCTTATCTTCTTCAAAATCTAGTACCACAAAATTTGCTGGAAAGATTAATGAATCAACCTTGACCAATACGTCTTCAACTATTCCTAATGGGTATGTTAATGATCTATTTGCAAGTTGTAGACTAATGTTAGTTAGTTTTGCTTCCTTTAACCCCAGCTTTCGGCAAATGGACAGTGGCATAAGATTTATACTCGCTCATATATCGCATAGAGCTCTTCTCACATCTTGATTGCCAATTGCACAAGGAATTGTAAAACTTGCCCGACCTTTCAATTTAGGAGGAAGCTTTTTCTGCAGTATTGCACTGCATTCCTCGGTCAATGCCACTGTTTCGAAGTATTGGAGCTTGCGTTTCTTTGACAGCATATCTCTCATGAACTTAATGTAACGCGGCATCTGCTCAAGTGCTTCGGCAAATGGAATATTAATGTGTAATTGTTTGAATATATCCATAAACCTCGAAAACTGGTTCTTTAACTTGTTACTTTCTAGCCTTTGAGGAAAGGGTGCAGGTGGTGTAACTTTAATTTGTCTATTTTCCTTTGCTTTTTCCACCACTTTCTCTGTATATTTATTTTTTAATTCCTTCCCTTCATCCTCACATTCATCTCCTGTACAGGCTTTCTTATCGAAGTTAGAAACCAACTCCTTACCGCTCCTCAACGTAATAGCATTACACTGGTCGTGATTTCCCTTTGGATTCTTTTTTGTATCGCTTGGCAACATTCCTTAAGGCCTGTTGTTCAAAGCAAAAGCTATTTGTCCCATCTGATTTTCTAAATTCTTGATGGCTATTGCTTGGTTTTTCATAGCTACCTCGTTGCTCATTATATACTTTGATAACAACTCTAAATCTGATTTACTCTCTTGGCATTGAGCTAGTTGTTGTTGAGTCTGAAATCCTAGGGGATACGATGGTCGTGGAAATTGCTGATTCTGATTATTATTCCACGACAAATCAGGATGATTCCTATTCCCCTGATTGTATGTATTCTGGTACGTATTATGTGGAATTCTGTTATAGCTACCCACAAATTGTACTGACTCTAGGTTGATTACACATTGATCCGTCGGATGTTCACCCGCGCATAATTCACAAATAACTGTAACTTGTTGTGTCTGTACCCTTGACCAAACATCAAACTTCTTAGAGAGTGCTGAAATCTGCGCTGTTACTATCTTCACTCCATCTACCTCTAACACTCCAGCTACCATAGTTTGTGTCATTCTTGTCGTGGGCCACTAATAGTTGTTAGCTGCCATTGTCTCTATCAACTGATATTCCTCCTCATAATTCTTTGCCATAAAAGCTCCCCCCGGTGCTGCATCAATACTAGTCCTGAGATTCCCATGTAGTCCATTGTAAAATGTGTTCATCTGCAACCACTTAGGCAATCCGTGATGTGGGAATTTTCTGAGCAATTCTTTATATCTCTCACATGCCTCGTACAATGACTCCCCATGTTGCTGATCAAACATGGTAATCTCGTTTCTCATCTTTGCAGTCTTCGTTGGTGGGAAAAATTTAGCTAGAAACTTCTGAGCCAGGTCATCCCATGTCGTTTTTGAACCCGATGGTAGAGAGTGTAACCAACTCTTCGCCTTGTCTCGCAGAGTGAATGGGAACAAGCGAAGTCTAACTGCTTCATTCGACACCCCATTGTACTTGAAAGTGTCGTATATTTCTATAAAGCTGATCAAATGCTCGTTAGGATCATCATTTGCAAGTCCACCAAAATGAACCGAGTTTTGGATTATCTGAATAGTCCCAGGCTTAATCTCGAATGTATTCGTAGCTATAACAGGCCTGATGATACTCGACTGCAGCTCAGTCACCTTGGGTGTAGCAAAGTCCCTCAACGTTTTCTGGTCTTCGGCAGCCATTGCTTCTTCTATTTCAGAATTTTCGAAGTCATCCCTCGTTTCCTTAATCCACTTACTTAGCCTTTGAAAGCGTCTTTCAATGTCGTCCTCAAAAGGAGCAAGTCTGGATTTTTGGATCGAGTTTGCATAAACCAACTTCAAAAACCTAAAATAAGAAGAACAAAACAAAAATAAAAATGTTTAAGTAAAACTGGACTAATTAAACTGATATTGCAAAATATTAAAATCTATACTAAAGTCCCCGGCAACGGTGCCAAAAACTTATAGGGTAAAATCTAATTATGCACAGCATGCAAGTATACGTGGTCAACAAGTAATATAATAGTAAGTAGAGTATCGTTCCCTCAAAGACTGTAATAAGAATTTAAACCTCACAATTACCAATTTCCTATTAATCCTAATTTTATTAAACTAATCAATTTCCAGTTTGTAACTAAAAGTATTAAAAATATTAAAATCATCAAACAATCAACAAACCCTAAAAACAGAATTTGCAAACAAATAATGGAGAATTAGGCTTTCGACTTCACTCTTAGCATCACTCTGATTATTACACCTTTATTCTATTTTAACTCACTATCCTAGTTTATTAATCAAGAACACATATGTAGAACTAGCCACCTCTCGATATACTAATACCGTATTAACCCAAATTCACAATTAAGATAGAATTAAGTTAAACACCTTAATCAACTAACTCACTATATCTCTATGTGAATTACAATTAAAAAAAGTTTAAGTTCAAGTTCTTTATCTGATTACATGCGATGTCAAGCATATCTCTACCCTAACATTCATCAAGATTCTGTTCATTCACAAAATTCAAGAACACATGCTATATTAACTAAGTCTAGACTCGTATTTCATCTATCGAGTTCATACAAGCCCACAAAGAATCGTTAATCAGGAAATTCATAAATCCAATCTCAAATTAATATAGATAAACTGGATTATAGCTTATTAAACTGAATTCAAAGATTACATAATCATCGTTCCACTTAAAGATCCGTCTTAAGCCTAAAAAGTTTTTAGTTCAACATAAATGAAATAATAACTGAATATATTAAAGATATCATCCTCTCAATTACAAATATAAAACTAAAGAAGAAGAATAATACAGAACATACTTCACTTTAGCCTTAATCCGCAATCGATATGAAAGTTCTTCAAAATCTTCACTCCGATGCTCGCTATGAAATTCTGTCCTTAATCTATGTTAATTGCTTTGCATGATGATGATCTTGCTGTTTTTGATGTAGTTATATGTTTACAACCAAAATTTGCATGCAATCCTCTCTCCTTTAGAGTCCTATAGCCATGCAATTACTAAAACTCAAGTCCCAGCAATGTTGGCATCACATTAGGACAGCCCAGACTCGGCACCCCCCGCCCCGGCGGGGGTATATACTTGTAAATGGCCCTCCCCGGCGGGCTTAGCTACTGTCTCGCGGACTTGAAGACCCCCAGCCCCGGCGGGGGTGTAAGGATAAAATATGCCCGCCCCGGCGAGGGTTGGGTATTTTTCCTGATGTTCTGTTTTGCTTATTTATATGCCACAATGTACCGTAACTTCACCATTTTTGATCAAATGCAACAGCACCCTACCTACACAATAGAATAACATGAAACAAGTAAAAACAAACATAAACACAAGGAATTAACATCGATTAAGCTTGAATTAGGAACCGATTCGCGGGTATAAAATCCACTTATCAAAATCCCCCAAACTTAAAACGTGCTAGTCCTCGAGCACAAAACAAACTACATGCTATGGAACGCAATGAGATGTAATATATCTAACTATATGTCTATGAATCCAACAGTATCACAAAATTAAATTTATTCCTTCGACCTCAAAAAAATTAAGTAAACACTACAACACTTCATATTAAAAACAATCAATAACTTCTTATCAATCCTCGAATCTTAGACCGTTATTACTGGCATAGTGTGTGTGTGCTAAACATTCATGCTCACTGACGTAATTATAAATTTAATACATAACAACGCTCTTAGAAGGCATCATACTGTGTAAAACCAAGAACTCCACAAACAAGCTAGATTCAACTAAATTCAAACAATTACCAATATCGAAGGTCAACAAAGGATACTTATGCTTTATTTTTCATTTACGGGGGCTTTTTGCTCTTATTTTTTGTTTTATTCATTATTTTTTTTCCATATATACACACATAGCTATGGACTGTCTTATTCCCTTAGGCTTTTCAATGCTACTTTAACGAGCTTTCGACCAACGACTCCCAGACCATTAAGACCTTAGGGCACTAGGTGTAAAGACAATCCCCTCGGGCTTACTTATTCAAGTAACAAAGGCCATAAAACTAGACAAGCACGCCACAGTGTTTATTCAAACTTTTTTCTTTTTTTTTATATATAGCTTATGTACCCCAAATATTCCCCAAAACTTATGTTCTTATCTAACTTCAGCCATCACTACTTCTTTGTCATTCTTTCATTTAAATTAGCATTATCCTTTAGAGCATCCTTATGTATCAATTTGAACTAATCAGTCTACATAAGTGTTATTGACGTGCAACCCTTTTTATACCAGTTTCAAACAAGGACAAGATTCGATTCATAACTCAAAATTACATCGTAGTTCTAATACTGGGTATTGTATTTATCTATTCAATCCCAATCTCCTCATTGCCCAACATAAAAATGAACTACTAAAAAAATTTTAAATTTTTTTATATGTCAAACATAACATAACAAAATGCAAAAACAACAAAAATAATTAAACTATTTATGCATGTAAGGTACTATGCAACTATATGATTACATGAATGCAACATCACAAATCCTAAAAATAACATGCAAACTAAAGTGTAATAACAAATGCAAACCTAACTAATGACATTATGCATGCAAACATGAAATGCAAAATAAAAACTAACTCCCCCAAACTTGACAACAACAATGTCCTCATTGTATGGATATCACAATAAATGTGTGAGGACTTCCCTATAATCGCCTAAGTCTGGGGTGGTGGTGGTTGATCTTCTTCCTCAGAGTCACTTGGTGGAAACCTTGGCATAGGAGCTGGCTGCTGGTACAGGAATTGGGTAGTTGGATTGAAGCTCTGGAGCGTCGCATTCAATAAAGCAAAGGACGTATTCATAGCCTTGAACATGTGGTCCTACCTCGCAGCGAGTCGTCGCATCTCCCTTTGTTCGTCCTTGTTGTGCTCATCCACTTGGCGTTGAAATGCAAGAAACTGAGGGCTAGATATGGCATCAGACTATGGTATCGCCTCTGTTCCTTGCTCGCCCATCGTCGCATCCTCATCATCCGAGGTATCTTCAGCGTCAGCTTCGTCCTCTGAAGCTAATGGAAATACAAAGCCTAAACCTCGAGGATGTGACTCACCTCCGGCCCACACCGTATATCGCGCAATCATTTTGGAGTCTAGTAGCTACAGCGGCATCTGAGTGGGTTTATCATCAGACCATCGAACACCCGCTTGGTGTCACAACCAACAAATGAGTGACGGGTATGGCAAGTCGCCCCAGAAATTTCTACGTAAGCATTGACGAATTGAAAAACTGATTATGGCTCCGACGTCGATGATGAAATCTTGCACAATAGCATATAAAAGTAGTGCCTTTTCTTTGGTCACTTCCGATGTGTGTGTGGACGGAAATAACTTGGCACACAAGAATGCGTACCATATCTTCCGATACTTGCTGAGATCATTGCTATGAAAAATCGTGCTGCCTTTCCGACCTTTGATCCATGTTGTTCCCGGCTTAGTCATTTCTTTGAGAATAGCCTCAAAGTCAGGATTAAAATCACGTAAGTGAGCATACTGGCAGTTTCTCGACACTCGTAGCTGATAATAAGTGTTGATGACATCGGCACTGAATGAAACCAATCTACCCCGCACAAAAGCGTTGAAAGGGGCCTTATCCTAGGCGTTCGAATAAAATTCTTTGACCGCACTTACAACGGCGGCCTCGGGTTCCTCTGTGAACTTGTTTCACCCTTTTTGATATATTTATTCCATCATCTCACCGTCGACATGGTCCGGTGCCAACCCCTGCTCCGATGTAAGAGCTTTTATCACCATGTAGTCGTAACGGTCGGCGGCGGTGGCACTTTTGAATTTTCGTCGGTCGAAGGTTCGTGATGGTGGCGTGGTGCCGGAACTCTCTCCCTGTTGCCTCTTTAAAATAGGTTTAGATGCCATCGAATTCCTGTAGCCTTCACAGAAGTATTATCTCCCCAAACTTCACTCACACAATCTGTCGAACACTTGGTGTGCACACTGATTTCTTCCCCCAAACTTGATGATTTTGTGGCAATTATGGTGATAGAAGATAAAGAACTTAAAGAAGTGTGTCTCACTCTCAATTGCTATTCACTTACCTTAATAATTTTCTTAATTCGTAGCTTTTGGAGATGGAGTTAGAAGGATGGGATGAACTTGGGTTGAGAAGGTGTGTTTATATAGAGATGGTGTATGGAGAGGAATAGAAGTAATTGATGGAAGTAACGGGTGTGTGTGTTTTAATGAAATGGGATGATGGAGTTGTAATGGAGAAATTGTGGATAAGGAGTGGGTATAATGGATAGGAGTTGGAGTTGTAATGGAGGAAGAAGGAGAAGTAGTGGGTTTATGCTCATATAACTGCCGAAACTGATTGTTGGAATTCCAAGACCCCCGCCCCGGTGGGGGTGTTAAGCGTGTAGAGGCCCGCCCCGATAGGGGTGGGTTCTGTCACTGGACTTAGTTCTCCTTATTTCTTCCTTGCTACTCCAATCCATGTGCATGTTAGGTTCCTGAGATGCCATCAAACATAACTATGAGTACAATTTTAGCAATTTAAGCATGGTAGAGAGATTATCAAGAACAATACAACTTAATACTACTTAATGAACTTATTATATCCGAATTAGTCTAATCTATAATCTAACTACCATAAATATAAAATACTCCGAATAAATGTAAAATTAGGTTGCCTCCCAACTAGCACTTGATTTTAAGTCTTTCAGCCTAACTACTCCCTGTGTTATCCCGGATTGGTTGGGCTATCCGTAACATGATGTTTATTTATCGCACAACACCAACATTGTTGTATTACATGCCCGTTCACCTGTATGTTGGAGAATGAATTTGACTTTCTATCCTCAAGCAATGCCTTCAGACCACCACCCTCTATGCAATCCTTGAAATTAACACGTGTAAATTTCTCGAGCAACTCGCACTCTTCCTTGTCAGTTGGGATTGGGATTTCCTTGAACACCTTCACCTTTACCACTTGATCAAACACTTTCATAATCAGTTATCCGTTAGGCACGTCAATCAGTGTTTATCCAGACGCCAGGAATGGTCGTCCAGTCGCCAGGAATGGTCGTCCCAAGGTGATAGGGATGTTCTTATCTTCTTCAAAATCTAGTACCACAAAATTTGCTGGAAAGATTAATGAATCAACCTTGACCAATACGTCTTCAACTATTCCTAATGGGTATGTTAATGATCTATTTGCAAGTTGTAGACTAATGTTAGTTAGTTTTGCTTCCTTTAACCCCAGCTTTCGGCAAATGGACAGTGGCATAAGATTTATACTCGCTCATATATCGCATAGAGCTCTTCTCACATCTTGATTGCCAATTGCACAAGGAATTGTAAAACTTGCCCGACCTTTCAATTTAGGAGGAAGCTTTTTCTGCAGTATTGCACTGCATTCCTCGGTCAATGCCACTGTTTCGAAGTATTGGAGCTTGCGTTTCTTTGACAGCATATCTCTCATGAACTTAATGTAACGCGGCATCTGCTCAAGTGCTTCGGCAAATGGAATATTAATGTGTAATTGTTTGAATATATCCATAAACCTCGAAAACTGGTTCTTTAACTTGTTACTTTCTAGCCTTTGAGGAAAGGGTGCAGGTGGTGTAACTTTAATTTGTCTATTTTCCTTTGCTTTTTCCACCACTTTCTCTGTATATTTATTTTTTAATTCCTTCCCTTCATCCTCACATTCATCTCCTGTACAGGCTTTCTTATCGAAGTTAGAAACCAACTCCTTACCGCTCCTCAACGTAATAGCATTACACTGGTCGTGATTTCCCTTTGGAATCTTTTTTGTATCGCTTGGCAACATTCCTTAAGGCCTGTTGTTCAAAGCAAAAGCTATTTGTCCCATCTGATTTTCTAAATTCTTGATGGCTATTGCTTGGTTTTTCATAGCTACCTCGTTGCTCATTATATACTTTGATAACAACTCTAAATCTGATTTACTCTCTTGGCATTGAGCTAGTTGTTGTTGAGTCTGAAATCCTAGGGGATACGATGGTCGTGGAAATTGCTGATTCTGATTATTATTCCACGACAAATCAGGATGATTCCTATTCCCCTGATTGTATGTATTCTGGTACGTATTATGTGGAATTCTGTTATAGCTACCCACAAATTGTACTGACTCTAGGTTGATTGCACATTGATCCGTCGGATGTTCACCCGCGCATAATTCACAAATAACTGTAACTTGTTGTGTCTGTACCCTTGACCAAACATCAAACTTCTTAGAGAGTGCTGAAATCTGCGCTGTTACTATCTTCACTCCATCTACCTCTAACACTCCAGCTACCATAGTTTGTGTCATTCTTGTCGTGGGCCACTGATAGTTGTTAGCTGCCATTGTCTCTATCAACTGATATTCCTCCTCATAATTCTTTGCCATAAAAGCTCCCCCCGGCGCTGCATCAATACTAGTCCTGAGATTCCCATGTAGTCCATTGTAAAATGTGTTCATCTGCAACCACTTAGGCAATCCGTGATGTGGGAATTTTCTGAGCAATTCTTTATATCTCTCCCATGCCTCGTACAATGACTCCCCATGTTGCTGATCAAACATGGTAATCTCGTTTCTCATCTTTGCAGTCTTCGTTGGTGGGAAAAATTTAGCTAGAAACTTCTGAGCCAGGTCATCCCATGTCGTTATTGAACCCGATGGTAGAGAGTGTAACCAACTCTTCGCCTTGTCTCGCAGAGTGAATGGGAACAAGCGAAGTCTAACTGCTTCATTCGACACCCCATTGTACTTGAAAGTGTCGTATATTTCTATAAAGCTGATCAAATGCTCGTTAGGATCATCATTTGCAAGTCCACCAAAATGAACCGAGTTTTGGATTATCTGAATAGTCCCAGGCTTAATCTCGAATGTATTCGTAGCTATAACAGGCCTGATGATACTCGACTGCAGCTCAGTCACCTTGGGTGTAGCAAAGTCCCTCAACGTTTTCTGGTCTTCGGCAGCCATTGCTTCTTCTATTTCAGAATTTTCGAAGTCATACCTCGTTTCCTTAATCCACTTACTTAGCCTTTGAAAGCGTCTTTCAATGTCGTCCTCAAAAGGAGCAAGTCTGGATTTTTGGATCGAGTTTGCATAAACCAACTTCAAAAACCTAAAATAAGAAGAACAAAACAAAAATAAAAATGTTTAAGTAAAACTGGACTAATTAAACTGATATTGCAAAATATTAAAATCTATACTAAAGTCCCCGGCAACGGTGCCAAAAACTTATTGGGTAAAATCTAATTATGCACAGCATGCAAGTATACGTGGTCAACAAGTAATATAATAGTAAGTAGAGTATCGTTCCCTCAAAGACTGTAATAAGAATTTAAACCTCACAATTACCAATTTCCTATTAATCCTAATTTTATTAAACTAATCAATTTCCAGTTTGTAACTAAAAGTATTAAAAATATTAAAATCATCAAACAATCAACAAACCCTAAAAACAGAATTTGCAAACAAATAATGGAGAATTAGGCTTTCGACTTCACTCTTAGCATCACTCTGATTATTACACCTTTATTCCATTTTAACTCACTATCCTAGTTTATTAATCAAGAACACATATGTAGAACTAGCCACCTCTCGATATACTAATACCGTATTAACCCAAATACACAATTAAGATAGAATTAAGTTAAACACCTTAATCAACTAACTCACTATATCTCTATGTGAATTACAATTAAAAAAAGTTTAAGTTCAAGTTCTTTATCTGATTACATGCGATGTCAAGCATATCTCTACCCTAACATTCATCAAGATTCTGTTCATTCACAAAATTCAAGAACACATGCTATATTAACTAAGTCTAGACTCGTATTTCATCTATCGAGTTCATACAAGCCCACAAAGAATCGTTAATCAGGAAATTCATAAATCCAATCTCAAATTAATATAGATAAACTGGATTATAGCTTATTAAACTGAATTCAAAGATTACATAATCATCGTTCCACTTAAAGATCCGTCTTAAGCCTAAAAAGTATTTAGTTCAACATAAATGAAATAATAACTGAATAAATTAAAGATATCATCCTCTCAATTACGAATATAAATCTAAAGTAGAAGAATAATGCAGAACACACTTCACTTTAGCCTTAATCCGCAATCGATATGAAAGTTCTTCAAAATATTCACTCTGATGCTCGCTATGAAATTATGTCCTTAATCAATGTTAATTGCTTTGTATGATGCTGATCTTGTTGTTTTTGATGTAGTTATATGTTTACAACCAAAATCTGCATGCAATCCTCTCTCCTTTAGAGTCCCGAAGCCATGCAATTACTAAAACTCAAGTCCTAGTAGTGTTGGCATCACATTAGGACAGCCCAGACTCGGCACCCCCCGCCCCGGTGGGGGTATATACATGTAAATGGCCCGCCCCAGTGGGCTTAGCTGCTGTCTCACAGACTTGAAAACCCCCCGCCTCGACGGGGGTGTAAGGCTAAAATATGCCCGCCTCGGCGGGGGTAGGGTATTTTTCCTGATGTTCTGTTTTGCTTATTTATATGCCACAATGTACTGTAACTTCACCATTTTTGATCAAATGCAACACCGCCCTACCTACACAATAGAATAACACGAAACAAGTAAAAACAAACATAAACACAAGGAATTAACATCGATTAAGCTTGAATTAGGAACCGATTTACGGGTATAAAACCCACTTATCAACGTCTCAAATGGAGCCATGCCAATACTTGCTTTATAACTGTTGTTGTAGGAGAATTCTACTAATGGCAAATACTTATCCCAACTTCCTTTGAAGTCTAGTACGCAAAGTCTCAATAGATCTTCAAGAGTTTGATAGTCCTCTCCGACTGGCCGTCTGTCTGAGGATGATATGCAGAATTGAATCGTAAATTTGTGCCCATAGCTTTCTACAAACTAACCCAAAATCGTGAAGTGAATCTTTAGTCTCGATCAGAAACTATGGATACTGGCATACCATATAGTCTTACAATCTCATTTATGTATATACGAGCAAGACGTTCAAGTGAATAAGTTTCTCGTATAGGTAAGAAATGAGCAGACTTAGTTAATCTATCGACAATGACCCAACTTGCATCTATGCCTTCAGAAACCTTAGGAAAACTAGTAACAAAATCCATGTTAATGTGCTCCCACTTCTATTCTGAAATTTTAAGTGGTTGCAATGGACCTTTTAGCACTTGATGCTCCGCCTTGACACGTTGACAAATTAAACACCTTGAGACAAACTCCGCGATTTCCCTCTTCATATTGCTCCACAAAAATATATGTCGAAGATCACGATACATTTTGGTACTTCCAAAATAGATTTCAAATGGTGTATTGTGTGCCTCCATCATGATTTTATACTTCAAATCAGAGTTGTTAGGAACACAAAATCTGGAGTTGACTCAAAGTATTCCTTCTTTATCGATTCTTGCTTCTTGAATAACACCTTTTTACACCTTTTTCTTCATATTCATCAGTTATGGATCTGTAGCTTGAGCAGCTTTAACTTTATCGATTAAAGTCGGTTCTACTCGTATATTTGACATCATTGCGTGGGTCCTTGAAGTCTTTAACTCTATCTCCATACTTTGTAAGTCATACAAAATGGGCTTTTGTGTTGACAATATCGCACTCGTACCTGCATATGATCTTCTACTCAATGCATCAGCTACCACGTTCGCTTTTTCAGGATGGTATTGAATGGTGTATACACTCGAAATTTTTTCTTTCTTATTACTAACTTTACATGAGGGTAGAATTGTCTTCCAGAGATGACCCTGGAAGTCAAAGCAGTTGCAGTCTTGGAGACAACCCTGGGATACTCCGTCTTTTCCATCCCGAGATATTCAGTTTCAGTCCCAGAGAAAACCCTAGGAATTTCAGTTTTAACTTCTAAGACAGCCCCGAGGAATGCAATTCTAGTTCCGGAGATAACACCGGAGAAGTCAGTTCCATCTCGAAGACAACCCCGAGATATTCAGTTCCAACCCTAGAGACAACCCCGGGAGTTTCAGGTTCAACCTAGGAGACAATTCCGAGGAATGCAGTTGCAATTTCGGAGATAACCCCGAGAAAGCTCATTTCAATCCCCAACCATCAGCTTCAGCCTCGGTGATAGCACCAAGGCACTCAGTCCCAAATCCGGAGATAACCTTGGGAAGTCAGACACATCTCAGAGATAACCCTGAGGACATTCAGCACTTACATCAACCCAATCTCAGAGATAACCTTGAGCAACAACTACTAAATCAGTCCAAAACCGGAGATAACCCCCGTGAGGGGTAAAATCATTATTTTGCCACCTCGATCCCATATTCACGCCGTCTAAACAACATTTCAACCCACATGCTACACCGAATGTTCTACAAGAACTATAGCTCCAATCCCAAGTGACTACTACACAAGACAACACACTGGATAGAATTTGAAGACTTGAAGACCTGGGCATGGACCCATCTTCTTGACTTCGCACAACCTCTTATCCCATGTCATTTGTGTCGCTCTCAATAACAGCATACCGAAAAGGTATCATAGGCCTCCATCGGATGTCCAGATTGAAAGTTATGAAGGTTTGAGCGGACAACACGTTGCACGAGTGCACGTACTTTGAGACGCTGGGACCAACGGAGCCGGGGGCACCTCGAGCAGCCGCAGGTACACCTGCAGCTCCCCCTCTATAAATAGAGGGCTTGGGATGGCCATTTATAAGAAAATAAAAAGGCGAGGAAGCCTTGTCCATTTTGCTCTGTACACACTATAAACTGAGTGCTTTCTCATTTCAAACACTTGTGAGCTTATATATTACTACATTTTACCGGTGGGAACCGAGTGTTCATCTATTTAAGCTATTTGAAGTCTTCTTTGGCAACCCATGTGACAACCCGTGAATTTTGAATATTTTTTTAAATTTTTATTTATTGATTTAAGGTTCAATATTAGAACCTAGACAGAAAATAAGTGTATGCGTTTTATATTTTTGAGATGGAATTTTGAGGATTTCAAAATTCTGTGTAGGATTTAGGTGAATTATTCAGGATTAAGGAATAAGCGTTTATGTTTTGTGTATATGGTAATATATGTGTGCATGATGTGGTTAAGGGTCAAGGGTTGACCAGATAAATGATATCTGTGACAAACCCTAGGTATATATTTAGAACGTCCATGTTCAGTTAGAAAATTTTTATGATCTATAAGAAAACCCTAGAAACCGGTTCTGAAACCCTAAGTTCAGTTCCAGGGATTTTTAAAACCCTAATATATGATTTTGACTTTAATTGTTTAGTTAGCGAGTTTAATTAGGAAGTATTAATCCTAATTAGCAATATTTAAATTTTGATTAAGGAATTTTAATATAATTAGAAAATTCTAATTATAATTTAGAAATATTAATTTTTTATTTTTGAAAATCTAATTTGGAAATTTTAGAATTTATTTTCAAAATATAAGGGTTTTAACCCTAAAGGGTTCAAACCCTAAACCCTAACTCCACCCCTAAACTCTAAGGATTAGGGCAAATGACAAGAATGCCTTTAAAATTAAATGTGAAATGTCTAAAATACTCTTTCTTAATGATTAAGTAAAAGACTTGCCAAATCTTATTGACTTATCCATTTAGATATTGGCATGTGTTAAATATCTTACCATATCTAATCTTTGGTGCCACCTTGCAACACTACATTCATTGAATCCAAAAATCAAAGATATTATATAGATTAAAGGAGAGAAAAGGCTCACTTTTATTTCATTTTTCTCCTAAGCTATTCTCTCTCTAAATCCGAAATTATAGAGTGAGAGGGAGTGTAAAACAAAGTCAAGATCATATATTAACAAGCCAAGATCAGATCATCAAGGATCAGTTCTTGAATCAAAGCTCAAAGAAGGTATAAACCATTATCCTAGAAATCCTTAGATCTGTTGTTTAATGTTGTAGTTTGTTAGTTAGATATGTGTTATAGGGTGTCATTTGATGATCTGGGTTGCTAAAACTTAGATCCATATCATTTTGATGCTCGAAATTGAAGATTTCTTAAATCTGGAAAAGTTAGAAATTTGTGATCTGACAGTCATATGGCAAGGCTTTTAGATCGGTGTATGTTAGGTTTTATGTGTGTTTTATGTTATGAACTTGTAGTATGACATAAAGGCTTTAATTGGGAACTGGAATCAAGGTCATATCCTATCTAGATTTCATGTAAGAAAGGGTCAAACCTCGACCGTTCATGGAGACTGAGTTTCTGGGCAACCCAGAAACCCGGATCTCGCCTGACAATATTTTTTGTGCCTTAGAACTTGCAGTATGCTAGTGTTTTGGCTATGTTGTTGATTGAAGGCTGTAGACTGGTATGTGAACTACAAAGTTATGCTATTAGATCACCCAGATCTGTACCAGGATTGTAGCAATGCATGGTCAAACCATCGTTGACCAACTGACTGGTTGAAGATTTCTGGGAAACCTAGATCTTCAAGAACTGTGTCCTGATCCCAAGTTTGACTAGCCTTGATCTCCTTGTTATGATGATAATATGATGATCTGTTGTTATGTAATTGTTCCCTGGTATCAGGACTACAAGATAGATCCTCTAGAACACACAAACAGAGTCCAGAACGTTATGATTTTAAACTGCATAGTAGGTGTCTTGGCTGTTCTTCATTACTAGGTAACCCAGAAAATGAAGAACAAGCATGGCAAGCTTTTTAAAGACCCAGATCTCTCTGTTTTGGTATAGAATTGCCATGTTATTTGTTTAGGGTTATAGTATTGCATCAATACTATAATCTGAACACCTAATCGAACCCAGATACCTCAAGATCCAAGAGTTATAGCCGGTCAAACATACCAACTTGAACACTGACATGATTTTCTGTGCAGCTCAAGAACATGCTCAAGAATACCTATAGTGACGGGTATGTCGCTATAGGGCCCTTTAGTGACAGTTTTATTTTTTATTTTCTGAAAATTATTTAAAAATTGATAAAAATGATTTTTAATTATTAAAAATACTAAATAAATTCCGAAAAATTATTTTAAAGTCTGAAAATAGTTTTTAATTGTTTTGAGTATATTTCATAAATATTTAATATTTTTGGAATATAGATGACATTTAAATTATTTAATTATTATATTAAATAAATTATTTAAAAATAATTTTAATTCATGAAAAATTATAAAAAATTATATTATGGTGTTAGAAAATATTTAAAGATATTTTCAGTGACTTTTAATATTTTTTGATGAAATTCATTAATAAATAAATATTAATGATAATTAGTTTATTTAATAAGTATATTAAATAAATTATAGAAAAATTGAATTAATGATTTAAAAATCATATAAAAATTATTTAAGTGTTATAAAATATGTTAAGTTATAAAATATAACTTTTGATATTTTGTCATGAAAATATTAATATTTTAATATTAATAATAAATATCGGATAATGAATTTAATTGTTTAAAAATCATATAAAGGTGATTTTAAAGTATTAAAAATACTTTGTGATATTATGAATATATTATAATATTATGATATGTATTTCATTAATATTTGATATTAAATAAATATTAATGATAATAGAATTATGTGGTATTTAATTCATTTAAGTACGAGTTAATGATTGAAAAATCATGATAAATAGCAATAATTACATGAAAATTTATTATGAGACATAGAAAAATATTTTGACTGTTATTTAAATTATCTGAGATAATTGTTAAGTGTTTCACCAGAGTTTAATTGAACTTAAACTCAAAATTTTGTCCGGCTAGACCGTCGGGACGTTAGAATTTTGTCAGAATCAAGATAGACTGCAATAGCTTGACTTGATACCGAGTCTTATGTGTGCTATAGACTGATATGAATATGTGTTATGTGTTCAGGTTATTCTGTGTGTGCGTGTGTGTGTGTGTGTGTGTGTATATATATATATATATATATATATATATATATATATATATATATATATATAATAGTATTATTACTGTGTTTGTGACAACCCCAAAATAGGTCCATTCCACCCAACCCATTCTGAGTCGCCAAATACATGGTACAGAAAATAACTACAATATTATTACAACAATTGTCGTACAAAATATAATAACACATATGATGTGAGTTTGGATACAAATATTTACTATCTGTGACTCGTGTCCCAACCGTAATGTGACAAATGCCCAACCGTGGACATCACCTCACAGTGATACCTACATAAAGGTATAGTCAAAAATTGTTTAAAAAATTAGAATATTTGAAAAGTGCTCAAGGAAACCTTGGTACATGGGAGGCCATGCGTCTAAGTTATGATAGATATCATATGGCCATAGAATTATCCTTGGTTGACCCAATAGATGCCAAAGAAAAACGAGAAGATTACTATCATATTCTTCCCAATGGTGAGTCTTCTCTTGACATATCATTATCTCCACTATCTCTAATTGAGAATTATACTTCAAACAAACACCAAGATTATATAGGTAGTGCTCGTCAATATACTCAGCAAGTGGATGAGCACATCCATGTCTTATGATGATACGAGGTTGTATTGCATTAGACATCTTGTATGGTAGTGGCAAAACACCCTTCCAACGTTTGGTTCGCCTCACCCTATTGGATTCACCAAATATAACTACTAAATGAACTTTTCTATACTGCTTAGGGAGAACTCCACAGCTAGAGACCACCGTTCTATTCCCTTGTTACCCCCGCTCGACCCAGCTACACTCTTATTACTTGAAAAGAATTTTGAAACAGAAGGGTGAGCACAACTAGCTCAGTAAAGAATATCATGACTAAAGATAAATAAATTATCAATAGCCTTCAACAGTAATAAATCAAAGATTTAGAACATATGGTAGATGATAAAAAATTTCAACCATAGTTGTAGCGGAACGAGCAATCCATTAGAAGAGTCAAATAGACCATAAAGTCTATTATATTCTTCACATTAAAAGTCCACAAATAATATTTTATCCTTGTAACATTAATCAACAGTTCCTTTCCACAATTATATGAATAACTCATAATCATAATTGTAATTCTAAATTCTTCTTCGCATCCAGGACGAAGATAATTTTCATCACATGTCTTTACCTGAAACATCAAAGATCATGGTTATACCAAATCACTGTTCCTGTTTATAATCATACTAACAATTTCATCTTTGCACTACGACCATAGATATTCATCAACAGACCATCTTTGCACTACAGGCTAAAGATATTCAACAACAGGTCATCTTTGCATTACGGGCCAAAGATATTCGTCAATAATTCATCTTTGCACTACAGGCCAAAGATATTCCTCAATAGTTCATATTTGTATTACAGGCCAAATATATTCATATCTCAAAGAAATATATAATCATTTTAGAACTTATATAAACAATAATTATAACTATGTTGATCAATTCACCTTTGCACTTAAGCTAAAGATATTCAATTATAAATTCAATAGTCATGATCATACCAGTCATAATTCAACTTTTTCACTACTGGCCAAAGAGAACCCTAGTCATGATCATACCAATAATCTACCCATCTTTACACTCAAGTGAAAGAGAATATCACCATTAGGGTTATAAAAAATGTTATATATGATAATAAAAACAAAATAATCAATATATAGTTTTAATCTCTAGAGTAATATTCATAAATCAACTATAATTTGCTTAGAAAAAGAAATCAATTTTTATCGTGAATAGTACCCGTGAATAGTAACTCATGAATAGTAACTCGTGAATAGTACTCTGTATTTATACATAGTACCGTATAAATAAATAATGTCATATACGTAAATAGTGCCATATGCATGAATAGTGTTGTATACGTGAATAGTGCCGTATACGTGAATAGTGATCCCGACTCAAAAAGCTAGAAATTTCACAATAAAATTCATACCAATATTTCAGTATAGTAATATTGAAAGAATAACATCATTATGAAGAATATAGCATCCCTTAATATCCCTTACTATCCCTAACCTTAAAAGAGCAGCACTTTTGACTAGATATCGGATATGACGCTGAAGGAAACTTGCACTGATGAATAGCAACTCACCAAGTATCTAAATACTCACAAAATACACTCGATAATCTAGAGAAAAAAAGAGAGAAAACTTATGAATTCTGGTGTGTTTTTCAATTCTAACTTAGCCCTCTATTTATAGGAAAATGTTAGCACGCCGAAGCAGACTTGACTTGCAACCTGATGGATTTACCTGCTACTATTCCACCCACCAAAAATTAGCCACCATCCCCAACAACCAAAAGTGGGGTCCACCCATTTCTAGAGTTTTCCACCAAAATCATTTATAAACCTAATTTCTGAATCAGTCACCTCTTAAAATTCATAACAAATTATTCATTCATTTTTAACGGTTCAAAATTTGTGAACATATACTCAACTTATATATGTATAACATATCCAAAAATCACAACGATCCAACTGTCAGATTAAAAATTATACCTCACACAATAAAGCTATAAGAACACTGATTTGATCTTTTAATACCTCCAATATGACAAAATACTGATAAAATACCTCAACATTAATTCCTTCATTTATAATCACATAAATAAATCCATCATTTATATCCACATCAAATAAATATTTCCTTATCATATAAATCAATAATTAATTATTCGCAAATAATATTACAGAATCACAATTATGACAACTAGGTAGTTCCCAGGAAAGAGGGGCTTTCCAATAAGGATTTCTCCTTACTGGCGAGCAATTAGATGACCAAACCTCTCCTTAGACAGAACTTTCTAGACATTGCCAATAATGCTATCTAATAATATTATTCAAATAATATGAATTCTTTATCTAATAATGAAAAATACTGTGCAGTAACAACTATTGAAACAACAATAATATACAATATCAACGCAACAATTATTGATTCAATAAAATAAAATATTGAACAGAAATTACTGTAACAATTATTGAGTAGTGCATTCTCACGTAAGAATCAATAATTGAAAAAATAATGTGTAATACCGTGTGCTACTGTGCAACTACGCGTATTACTGTATTTTAACCACTAGGTATTCTAACAGTATTACCGGTAACAACTACGCCGTTATTTATAAAAACTCAAATTTGTCGTTTTCTTCATCCGACACTTATTCTGTTATGGGGCCCACAAATGGCTGCGCCGTCGTACGAATATTCCCCGACAACAAGAATATTCCACGACCAAACGAATATTTCCCGACAACAATGAATATTTTATAACCACTTGCGTATTTTGAAAAATTGAATACTTTTATTTCATAAAATTCGGGGTCTTACACTGATGATATTATTCTAATATTGGAGATCTATATTACTAATATTAGGTCTTCGGATAAGGCGATATAAATTGTGTAGCGGTAATCAACGGTTCAGACAAGTTTGTTTTTACTCAACTCTACTAAGAGTTATTTCATTCTGATAAGCTTACGGTTAATCATTGCTGGTTTTCATGAATTGTACTCTGTACATATTACATGTATAAGTCAGGTATGAAAGGTTGATCACCTTAACTACCAGTTGGTTCAGATATATTTGTTCATGTATAATACTTGTTCAGTCATAAAGATTGTTCCTGCTAGTTCACAATTATATTGTTGAATTATAGGAAGCTTATTATTCAGACTATTTCAATCATAGTATATTGTTATATTATTGAATTTAAACTTGCTGGGCAATCCTTATGTTCACCCTTGCTATATCATGATTTAACATTACAGATTAAGGCGAAAACGTCGGATACAGGAAAAGGATAGTGCCAAGTTCAGCTTGGGATAAAATGTGCAGCTAATTTGTAATAGAATAGTTTAATAAATATGTTATATGTCTGATAGTTTATGAATTGTGTATAAGTTAAGGTTACTCGATTTTGGGGAAAATAATATGTACGTTTATTGTATAAACAATTTATGTTTATATCTTCCGCAAATAGTGATAAAATGATTGTACCAGATCCGCGATAATTTGGGACCCGGATTCGGGGCTCTCACAGTTGGTATCAGAGCTGTTGGTTATAAATCTTAGGTAGGGTTACCTGAGACTAATAACCGCAGTAATTAGGGTAAGTACTAACTCAAATAGAGTTAGTTGTCGGTAAGATTCAAAGACGGATCTCGGCGAGTTATAAGATACAGAGTTCCCTAACTCTGATAATAAAGTTGAACAGTAGTGAGGAATAGATAGAGTCTAAAAGACTAATAGTACAGTAATAAGATATCGTAAAACAAAACGATCAAGTTATAGAATTGAATCATAATATATACGATGAGATCACCCAGTGATCTGATATGGATCAAGAAAATGATTGACAAGTTTACGGCAAGAATGTTCTGCAGCAGTTGTACTATGAAATGATACAGATTCAGGAAAGAATTATGAATACGGATTAAATGAAATTCGTATTGAGAAGGGAGTAGGTTTAGGTGGGGATTCAATTGAGGACTCATGTCAGTAGCTGAGTTGTATGATTCCTTGTTATGGACGGGGAATTGTACTTGGTGTAAAAACCACTAAGTTTCTGGCACTGATAATCATTGAAATGTTTGTGTCGCGCTATTTTCTATATGCATATTAAGAGGGTGATTCATTTCTCATGTGTATAACAGATAGATAGGTTATAGGTAGAGGATATAAGGTTAAGTACGAGTTCTTAAAACTCATACTTATGCTATGTTCGTGACTCATAATTATATGAAATGTTTATGAACCCCTCAGCGAATGGACGCCAAAGGTCTATCTAGGACAAGTTCTTAAACTCATATGATCGTGGCAAGTTCCTAAACTCATAAGTGTGGTAAGTTTGACGAACTGGATATAGTTTTGTGTGAATGAGGTATTAAGGATACTAGGAAAAGATAGATTGTTTAAGCAAATGATTATTAGTGGAGACATAGGTTTTCCAAAATTTCTAACTATGCTAGACTTCGAACTTTTTGGACATCAAGCTAAATACGCACTATGTGCTTTTAAAAAAATGTGTAGACTCGTAATCATTTTTGAAATGGTTTAAAGTATAGTCTATGCTACTTATTTCAGCTAGACGAAGATGATTTGAAATAAAAAAAAATTATTTTATTTATCACTCATGTACCATGTAACCTGGTGCAGAGATGATAAAAAGGTGATAGAGTAATAAATGCAGGAATACTTAGTGTGAATTCGATCTAAAAATCATTGTTCCACTATTGTATGATGTGTTATGACAAAGTCATATAATGGCGGCATCCTCAAACGGACTGTTAATACAATACGGCATCATGACGTCATTCTCGAAAATATTTTAAAAAATTTTAATTTGCCAACGGGGTTTGGCTACACCAAAATAATTCGATTGAATTGAATTATTGATATGAGTTTACGCTATTCGATTCAGCTAGAATAATGTTATAAAAACTCTAAGTGTTCATTGAAAGAAATTTCCTGAACCAAATTGTTTTGGTGCGGAATCCATTAAGACTGAGGTAGAAGTTTATGTGCCCAAGGCGAATACGAGAAACAGATCAGACAAGAAGTATTTTATAAGTACAGGGCATATCGGGCTAATTACCCACTATGTCCGTAAGTTAAGACGGTTAGCGGATGAATTTCCATATAACCTTTGCGAAAATGACAGACAATAGTCTGTAAAACTCCTCAGCACAATTTCAAAATTTTTACTCTTGTGAGAAGTGTATTGGGTAGCATGTGATGATGAGTATGAATGGTGTAAGGTGTATGGTGTGAGGTAAATTTCGGGGCGAAATTTTTAGAATAAGGGGTGAATGTGACAACCCGTGAATTTTGAATATTTTTTTTAAATTTTTATTTATTGATTTAAGGTTCAATATTAGAACCTAGACAGAAAATTAGTGTATGCATTTGATATTTTTGAGATGGAATTTTGAGGATTTCAAAATTCTGTGTAGGATTTAGGTGAATTATTCAGGATTAAGGGAATAAGCGTTTATGTTCTGTATATATGGTAATATATGTGTGTGTATATGGTAATATATGTGTGCATGATGTGGTTAAGGGTCAAGAGTTGACCAGATAAATGATATCTGTGACAAACCCTAGGTATATATTTAGAACGTCCATGTTCAGTTAGAAAATTTTTATGATCTATAAGAAAACCCTAGAAACCGGTTCTGAAACCCTAAGTTCAGTTTCGGGGATTTTTAAAACCCTAATATATGATTTTGACTCTAATTGCTTAATTAGCGAGTTTAATTAGGAAATATTAATCCTAATTAGCAATATTTAAATTTTGATTAAGGAATTTTAATATAATTAGAAAATTCTAATTATAATTTAGAAATATTAATTTTTTATTTTTGAAAATCTAATTTGGAAATTTTAGAATTTATTTTCAAAATCTAAGGGTTTTAACCCTAAATCCTAAACTCTAAAGGTTTCAAGCCCTAAACCCTTACTCAAACCCTAAACCCTAAGGGTTAGGGCAAATGACAAGAATGCCTTTAAAATTAAATGCGAAATGTCTAAAATACCCTTTCTTAATGATTAAGTAAAAGACTTGCCAAATCTTGTTGACTTATCCATTTAGATATTGGCATGTGTTAAATATCTTACCATATCTGATCTTTGGTGCCACCTTGCAACACTACATTCATTGAATCCAAAAATCAAAGATATTATATAGATTAAAGGAGAGAAAAGGCTCACTTTTATTTCATTTTTCTCCTAAGCTCTTCTCTCTCTAAATCCGAAAGTATAGAGTGAGAGGGAGGTAAAACAAAGCCAAGATCATATATTAACAAGCCAAGATTAGATCATCAAGGATCAGTTCTTGAATCAAAGCTCAACGAAGGTATAAACCATTATCCTATAAATCCTTAGAGCTGTTGTTTGTTGGTTAGATATGTACTATAGGGTGTCATTTGATGATCTGGGTTGCTAAAACTTAGATCCATATCATTTTGATGCTCGAAATTGAAGATTTCTTAAATCTGAAAAAGTTAGAAATTTGTGATCTGATAGTAATATGTCAGGGCTTTTAGATTGGTGTATGTTAGGTTTCATGTTATGAACTTGTAGTATGACATGAAGGCTTTAATTGGAAACTGGAATCAAGGTCATATCCTATCTAGATTTCATGTTAGAAGGGGTCAAACCTCGTTGACCGTTCATGGAGACTGAGTTTCTGGGCAACCCAGAAACCCAGATCTCGCCTGACAATTTTTTTGTGCCTTAGATCTTGCAGTATTCTAGTGTTTTGGCTATGTTGTTGATTGAAGGTTGTAGACTTGTATGTGAACTACAAAGTTATGCTATTAGATCACCCAGATCTGTTTCAGGATCGTAGCAATGCATGGTCAAACCATCGTTGACCAACTAACTGGTTGAAGATTTCTGGGAAACCCAGATCTTCAAGAACCGTGTCCTGATCCCTAGTTTGACTAGCCTTGATCTCCTTGTTATGATGATAATATGATGATCTGTTGTTATGTAATTGTTCCCTGGTATCAGGACTACAAGATAGAGCCTCTAGATCACACAAATCGAGTCCAGAACGTTATGATTTTAAACTGCATAGTAGGTGTCTTGGCTGTTCTTCATTTCTGGGTAACCAGAAAATGAAGAACAAGCCTAACAAGCTTTTTAAAGACCCAGATCTCTCTGTTTTGGTATAGAATTGTCATGTTATTTGTTTAGGGTTGTAGTATTGCATCAATATTATAATCTGAACACCTAATCGAACCCATATACCTCAGGATCCAAGAATTATAGCCGGTCAAACCTACCAACTTGAACACTAACATGGTTTTCTGTGCAGCTCAAGAACATGCTCATGAACACCTATAACGGCGGGTATGTCGCTATAGGGCCCTTTAGTGACAGTTTTATTTTCTATTTTCCGAAAATTATTTAAAAATTGATAAAAATGATTTTTAATTATTAAAATTACTAAATAAATTTTGAAAAATTATTTTAAAGTCTGAAAAATAGTTTTTAATTACTTTGAGTATATTTCATAAATATTTAATATTTTTGAAATATAAATGATATTTAAATTATTTAATTATTATATTAAATAAATTATTTAAAATGGTTTTAATTCATGAAAAATTATATTATGGTGTTAGAAAATATTTAAAGGTATTTTCAGTGATTTTAATATTTTGTGATGAAATTCATTAATAAATAAATACTTATGATAATTAGTTTATTTAATAAGTATATTAAATAAATTATGGGAAAATAGAATTAATGATTTAAAAATCATATAAAAATTATTTAAGTGTTATAAAAATATTTTAAGTTATAAAATATAACTTTTGGTATTTTGTCATGAAAATATTAATATTTTAATATTAACAATAAATATCGGATAATGAATTTAATTGTTTAAAAATCATATAAAGGTGATTTTAAAGTATTATAAATACTTTGTAATATTATGAATATATTATAATATTATGACATGTATTTCATTAATATTTGATATTAAATAAATATTAATGATAATAGAATTATGTGGTATTTAATTCATTTAAATACGAGTTAATGGTTGAAAAATCATGATAAATAGTAATAATTACATGAAAAATTATTATGAGACATAGAAAAATATTTTGACTGTTATTAAAATTATCTGAGATAATTGTTAAGTGTTTCACCCGAGTTTAATTGAACTTAAACTCAAAATTTTGTCCGACTAGACCGCCAGGACGTTAGAATTTTGTTAGAAACAAGATAGACTCCAATAGCTTGACTTGATACCGAGTCTTATGTGTGCTATAGACTGATAGGAATATGTGTTATGTGTTCAGGTTATTCTGTCTCTGTGTGTGTGTGTGTGTGTGTATATATATATATATATATATATATATAATAGTATTATTACTGTGATAATATTATTCTAATATTGGAGATCTATATTACTAATATTAGGTCTTCGGAAAAGACGATATAAATTGCGTAGCGGTAATCAACGGTTCAGGCAAGTTTGTTTTTACTTAACTCTACTAAGAGTTTTTCATTCTGATAAGCTTATGGTTAATCATTGATGGTTGCCATGAATTGTACTCTGTACATATTGCATGTATAAGTCAGGTATGAAAGGCTGATCACCTTAATTACATGTTTGTTCAGATATATTTGTTCATATATAATACTTGTTCAGTCATAAAGATTGTTCATGCTAGTTCACAATTATATTGTTGAATTATAGCCAGCTTATAATTCAGACTCTTTCAATCATGGTATATCGTTATATTATTGAATTTAAACTTGATGGGCAATCCTTATGCTTACCCTTGCTATATCATGATTTAACATTGCAGATTAAGGCGAAAACGTCAGATACAGGAAAAGGATAGTGCCAAGTTCAACTTGGGATAAAATGTTCAGCTAATTTGTAATAGAATTGTTTAATAAATATGTTATATGTTTGATAGTTTATGAATTGTGTATAAGTTAAGGTTACTCGATTTTGGGGAAAATAATGTGTACGTTTATTGTATAAACAATTTATATTTATATATTCCGCAAATAGTGATAGAATGATTGTACCGGATCCGCGGTGATTTGGGACCCGGATTCGGGGCTCTCACAGTTGGTATCAGAGCTGTTGGTTATAAATCTTAGGTAGGGTTATCAGAGACTAATAACCGCAGTGATTAGGGTAAGTACTAACTCAAATAGAGTTAGTGTGTCGGTAAGATTCAAAGACGGATCTCGGCGAGTTATAAGATACAAAGTTCCCTAACTCTGATAATAAAGTTGAACAGTAGTGAGGAATAGATAGAGTCTAAAAGACTAATAGTACTGTAATAGGAGATCGTAAAACAAAATGATCAAGATATAGAATTGAATCGTAATATATACGATGAGATCACCCCATGATCTGATATGGATCGAGAAAATGATTGACAAGTTTATGGCAAGAATGTTCTGTGGCAGTTGTACTATGAAATGGTACAGATTTAGGAAAGAATTATGAATACGGATTAAATGAAATTCGTATTGAGAAGGGAGTAGGTTTAGGCGGGGATTCAATTGAGGACTCATGTCAATAGCTGAGTTGTATGATTCCTTGTTATGGCCGGAGAATTGTACTTGGTGTAAAAACCACTTAGTTTTTGGCATTCATAATCATTGAAATGTTTGTGTCGCGCTATTTGCTATATGCATGTTAAGAGGGTGATTCCTTTCTCATGTGTATAATAGATAGATAGGTTATAGGTAGATGATATAAGGTTAAGTACGAGTTCTTAAAACTCATACTTATGGTGTGTTTGTGACTCATAATTATATGAAATGTTTATGAACCCCTCAGCGAATGGACGCCAAAGGTCTGTCTAGGAAAAGTTCTTAAACTCATATGATTGTGGCAAGTTCCTGAACTCATAAGTGTGGTAAGTTTGACGAAATGTATATAGTTTTGTGTGAATGAAGTATTAAGGATAATAGGAATAGATAGACTGTTTAAGCAAATGATTATTAGTGGAGACATAGGTTTTTCAAAATTCCTAGCTATGCAAGACTTCGAACTTTTCGGACATCAAGCTAAATACGCACTATGTGCTTTTAAAAAAATGTGTAGACTCGTAATCATTTTTCAAACGGTTTAAAGTATAGTTGATGCTACTTGTTTCAGCTAGACGAAGAAGATTTAAAATAAAAAAAATTATTTTACTTATCACTCACGTACCATGTAACCTGGTGCAGAGATGATAAAAAGGTGATAGAGTTATAAATGTAGGAATACTTAGTGTGAATTCGATCTAAAAATTATTGTTCCACTATAGTATGATGTGTTATGACAAAGTCATATAATGACGGCATCCTCAAATAGACTGTTAATACAGTACGACATCATGACGTCATTCTTGAAAATATTTTCAAAAAATTTAATTTACCAACGGGGTTTGGCTACACCAAAATAATTCGATTGAATTGAATTATTGACATGAGTCTACACTATTCGATTCAGCTAGACTAATGTTATAAAAACTCTAAGTGTTCATTAAAAAAAATTTCCCGAACCAAATTGTTTTGGTGCGGAATTCATTAAGACTGAGGTAGAAGTTTATGTGCCCAAGGCGAATACAAGAAACAGATCAGACCAGAAGTACTTATAAGTACAGGGCATATCGGGCTAATTACCCACTATGTCCGTAAGTTAAGCCGGTTAGCGGATGGATTTCCATATAACATTTGCGAAAATGACAGACAATAGTCTGTAAAACTCCTCAGCACAATTTCAAAATTTTTACTCTTGTGAGAGGTGTATTGGGTAGCATGTGATGATTAGTATGAATGGTGTAAGGTGCATGGTGTGAGGTAAATTTCGGGGACGAAATTTTTAGAATAAGGGGTGAATGTGACAACCCGTGAATTTTGAATATTTTTTTAAAATTTTTATTTATTGATTTAAGGTTCAATATTAGAACCTAGACAGAAAATTAGTGTATG
Organism: Panax notoginseng; assembly: GCA_016801055.1. NCBI lineage: Eukaryota > Viridiplantae > Streptophyta > Magnoliopsida > Apiales > Araliaceae > Panax > Panax notoginseng. Next base: position 127,595,488 of record CM029020.1, on the reverse strand, counting down.
CGTTTGATATTTTTGAGATGGAATTTTGAGGATTTCAAAATTCTGTGTAGGATTTAGGTGAATTATTCAGGATTAAGGGAATAAGCGTTTATGTTCTGTGTATATGGTAATATATGTGTGCATGATGTGGTTAAGGGTCAAGGGTTGACCAGAAAAATGATATCTGTGATAAACCCTAGGTATATATTTAGAACGTCCATGTTCAGTTAGAAAATTTTTACAATCTATAAGAAAACCCTAGAAACCGGTTCTGAAATCCTAAGTTCAGTTTCGGGGATTTTTAAAACCCTAATATATGATTTTGACTCTAATTGCTTAATTAGCGAGTTTAATTATGAAATATTAATCCTAATTAGCAATATTTAAATTTTGATTAAGGAATTTTAAAATAATTAGAAAATTCTAATTATAATTTATAAATATTAATTTTTTATTTTTGAAAATCTAATTTGGAAATTTTAGAAATTATTTTCAAAATCTAAGGGTTTTAACCCTAAATCCTAAACCCTAAAGGGTTTAAACCCTAAACCCTAACTCAAACCCTAAACCCTAAGGGTTAGGGCAAATGACAATAATGCCTTTAAAATTAAATGTGAAATGTCTAAAATACCCTTTCTTAATGATTAAGTAAAAAACTTGCAAATCTTGTTGACTTATCCATTTAGATATTGGCATGTGTTAAATATGTTACCATATCTGATCTTTGGTGCCACCTTGCAACACTACATTCATTGAATCGAAAAATCAAAGATATTATATAGATTAAAGGAGAGAAAAGGCTCACTTTTATTTCATTTTTCTCATATGCTCTTCTCTCTCTAAATCCGAAATTATAGAGTGAGAGGGAGTGTAAAACAAAGCCAAGATCAGATCATCAAGGATCAGTTCCTGCATCAAAGCTCAAAGAAGGTATAAACCATTATCCTAGAAATCCTTAGATCTGTTGTTTGATGCTATTGTTTGTTGGTTAGATATGTGTTATAGGGTGTCATTTGATGATCTAGGTTGCTAAAACTTAGATCCATATCATTTTGATGCTCGAAATTGAAGATTTCTTAAATCTAAAAAAGTTAGAAATTTGTGATCTGATAGTCATATGTCAAGGCTTTTAGATCGGTGTATGTTAGGTTTTATGTGTGTTTTATGTTATGAACTTGTAGTATGACATGAAGGCTTTAATTGGGAACTGGAATCAAGGTCATATCCTATCTAGATTTTGTGTAAGAAGGGGTCAAACCTCGTTGACCGTTCATGGAGACTGAGTTTCTGGGCAACCCAGAAACCCAGATCTCGCCTGACAATATTTTTTTTGCCTTAGATCTTGCAGTATGCTAGTGTTTGGCTATATTGTTAATTGAAGGTTGTAGACTGGTATGTGAACTACAAAGTTATGCTATTAGATCACTCAGATCTGTACCAGGATCGTAGCAATGCATGGTCAAACCATCGTTGACCAACTGACTGGTTGAAGATTTCTGGGAAACCCAGATCTTCAAGAACCGTGTCCTGATCCCTAGTTTAACTAGCCTTGATCTCCTTGTTATGATGATAATATGATGATCTGTTGTTATGTAATTGTTCCCTGGTATCAGGACTACAAGATAGAGCCTCTAGATCACACAAACCGAGTCCAGAACGTTATGATTTTAAACTGCATAGTAGGTGTCTTGGCTGATCTTTATTTTTGGGTAACCCAGAAAATGAAGAACAAGCCTGACAAGCTTTTTAAAGACCCAGATCTCTCTATTTTGGTATAGAATTGCCATGTTATTTGTTTAGGATTGTAGTATTGGATCAATACTATAATCTGAACACCTAATCGAACCCAGATACCTCAAGTTCCAAGAGTTATAGCCGGTCAAACCTACCAACTTGAACACTGACATGCTTTTCTGTGCAGCTCAAGAACATGCTCAAGAACATCTATAGCGAAGGGTCTGTCACTATAGGGCCCTTTAGTGACAGTTTTATTTTCTATTTTTCGAAAATTATTAAAAAATTGATAAAAAATGATTTTTAATTATTAAGAATACTAAATAAATTTCGAAAAATTATTTTAAAGTCTGAAAAATAGTTTTTAATTATTTTGAGTAAATTTCATAAATATTTAATATTTTTGGAATATAAATGATATTTAAATTATTTAATTATTATATTAAATAAATTATTTAAAAATGGTTTTATTTCATGAAAAATCATGAAAAATTATATTATGGTGAGAAAATATTTAAAGATATTTTCCGTGACATTTAATATTTTGTGATGAAATTCATTAATAAATAAATATTAATGATAATTAGTTTATTTAATAAGTATATTAAATAAATTATGGAAAAATAGAATTAATGATTTAAAAATCATATAAAAATTATTTAAGTGTTATAAAAATATTTTAAGTTATAAAATATAACTTTTGATATTTTGTCATGAAAATATTAATATTTTAATATTAATAATAAATATCGGATAATGAATTTAATTGTTTAAAAATCATATAAAGGTGATTTTAAAGTATTAAAAATACTTTGTGATATTATGAATATATTATAATATTATGATATGTATTTCATTAATATTTGATATTAAGTAAATATTAATGGTAATAGAATTATGTGGTATTTAATTCATTTAAATACGAGTTAATGATTGAAAAATCATGATAAATAGTAATAATTACATGAAAAATTATTACGAGACATAGAAAAATATTTTGACTGTTATTAAAATTATCTGAGATAATTGTTAACTGTTTCACCAGAGTTTAATTGAACTTAAACTCAAAATTTTGTCCGGCTAGACCGTCGGGCGTTAGAATTTTGTCAGAATCAAGATAGACTGCAATAGTTTGACTTGATTCCGAGTCTTATGTGTGCTATAGACTGATAGGAATATGTGTTATGTGTTCAGGTTATTCTGTGTATATATATAATAGTATTATTACTGTGATGATATTATTCTAATATTGGAGATCTATATTACTAATATTAGTTCTTCGGATAAGGCGATATAAATTGTGTAGCGGTAATCAACGGTTCAGACAAGTTTGTTTTTACTTAACTTTACTAAGAGTTATTTCATTCTGATAAGCTTATGGTTAATCATTGTTGGTTGCCATGAATTGTACTCTGTACATATTGCATGTATAAGTCAGGTATGAAAGGTTGATCACCTTAATTACCAGTTGGTTCAGATATATTTGTTCATGTATAATACTTGTTCAGTCATAAAGATTGTTCCTGCTAGTTCGCAATTATATTGTTGAATTATAGCCAGCTTATTATTTAGACTCTTTCAATCATGGTATATCGTTATATTATTGAATTTAAACTTGCTGGGCAATCCTTATGCTCACCCTTGCTATATCATGATTTAACATTACAGATTAAGGCAAAAACGTCGGATACAGGAAAAGGATAGTGCCAAGTTCAGCTTGGGATAAAATGTGCAGCTAATTTGTAATAGAATAGTTTAATAAATATGTTATATGTTTGATAGTTTATGAATTGTGTATAAGTTAAGGTTACTCGATTTTGGAGAAAATAATGTGTACGTTTATTGTATAAACAATTTATGTTTATATCTTCCACAAATAGTGATAGAATGATTGTACCAGATCCGCGGTGATTTGGGACCCGGATTCGGGGCTCTCACAGCCCACTGTAAGCCTTCTCACAATTCTTAAAACCTTTCTCCACTTTTGTTCACACACAAGTATATACGTTGAGACTCGAGTTGTGTGCGCAATCTCAAAGATAACCCTGAGCAATAACTGCTAAATCAGCCCAGAACCGGAGATAACCTCGGTGAGGGGAAAAATCATTATTTTGCCACCTCAATCCCATATTCACGTCGTCTAAACAACATTTCAACCTACATGCTACACAGAAGTGTTCTACAAGAACCATAGCTCCAATCCCGAGTGACTACTACACAAGATAGCACACCGGATAGAATTTGAAGACTTAAAGACCTGGGCATGGACCCATCTTCCTAACTTTGCACAACCTCTTATCCCAAGTCATTTGTGTAGCTCTCGACAACAGCATACCGAAAAGGTATCATACGCCTCCATCGGATGCCCGAATTGAAAGTTATTAAGGTTCGAGCGGACAACACGTTGCACGAGTGCACGTACTTCGAGACGACGGGACCAACGGAGCCTGGTACACCCCGAGCAGCCGCAGGTACACCTGCGGCTCCCCCTTCTATAAATAGAGGGCTTGGGGTGGTTATTTGTTAGAGAATAAAAAGGCAAGGAAGCCATGTCTATTTTGCTCTGTACACACTATAAACTGAGTGTTTTCTCATTTCAAACACGTGTGAGCTTAAATATTGCTACATTTTACCGGTGGAAACCGAGTGTTCATCCATTTAAAGCTATTTGAAGTCTTCTTTGGCAGCCCACTGTAAGCCTTCTCACATTTCTTAAAGCCTTTCCCCACTTTTGTGCACACACAAGTATTTACGTTGAGAGTCGAGTTGTGTGCGTATGCCCGGACCGTCAGTCTGTGGCTTTTATTTCTTTTATATATATATATGTAAATATATATATTGTCATAAAACTCTGTTTAATTGAGCCTAGATTTACATCTGGAGCGTTTACTATTTTTTTTATATATAAATACTTATATATCATCAAACTCTGTTTTATTGAGCCTTGATTTATTTCTGGTACGTTTACCGCTTATATATATATATATATATATATATATATATATATATATATATATATATATATATATATATATATATATATATATCGATAAACTCGAATTAACGAACTGAGCCTAGATCGATATATATCTGGTGCGTTTACAGCTTTTATATATATACATAAATATTTATATTTCTGTCAGGCCTGGAGTTTACTTCGTGGCCATTTACTGCTTTTATACATATATATATATATATATATATATATATATATATATATATATATATATATATATACACTTAAATTTAGTCCCGCCTGGAGTTTACTTCGTGGCGGTTGATTGTCTTTATATATATATATTTACATTTAGTCCCGCCTGATGTTTACTTCGTGGCGGTTGATCGTTCATATATATATATATATATATATATATATATATATATATATAAATAATTGTTTACAGCTTTCATACAAACTACATCATCATGTGAGCCTAGGAATCATGTGATCACAGATTCAGCTTCCTGAATCTAGATTCGGTTCCCGTGATGGACATTTTCAGCTGTAACTAGCTTGTAAATTATTCACGGTGTTTGAATTGCCTTAGACGACTCTCATGCCCACAAGGAATTCGGCACTGCTTTTTATCTTATTTTCTCGAAGATGCTTCGCATCCCGAAAATAAAAGCAATCAAACCGAACGCATAATAAAATGGAAGTATCAAAGGCGTCAATTACTATTGAGCACAAGGGTTTGAAAAACCTCTTTTAAGAAACATCATTGCTATATCTTGTTAAAATTGAACTTTTATACAAAATTCAATCCCTTTGTATATAGGTGCAAACGAGGCATAGTATTACATTCCACATAATTGCACATTGATCTACACACACACACATTCAGATAAAGGTTTAAATTAAAAAGTGGCGATCACCGTGTCACCACGGATGTCGGGGGGTGCCTAACACCTTCCCTCCGCATAATCAAGCCCCCGAACCCTAACGAATCTCGGTTTCATAAACCAGTCAAATAGTGTCACATCACTAGGTTAATGTGCAAACCTTTTCTCGGTTGAGTTGGTGCAACCATTTAAAAATACCAACTGGCGACTCTTACAGTCCCAATCGTAGACATATACATGTCAGACCTTTTCACAACTTGTTTTTTCAAATAAATCTTACCTAACATGAGAACACCAAAAGACAAGTACAAAAAAGGGACAAATAAAAATCTCAACATCAACAGGTGGCGACTCTACTAGGGACATCGAGTAAGAGGGCTTAAGCCGCTATTACAAACTTTTCAAAACCGTTATCTGCTTGTGTGTGGATGTTGCATTTATATTTGAATGAATGTGTACGAATGCATTTACTTATTGCACTTAGTGCTTTGCACCATATCTGCTTATGATATTAGTGCTTCGCACATGACATCATTTCCATACGGCGAGAAACGTTGCATGTGAATGTATGTTGTGTGGTTCCTCCACCAAGAGGTTATCTTGTCGGTGTTTGATTACTGGACTCGTAGACAGACTAATTCCAACGAGGCTCAGGAAAGGCACCACCCAGATTTGCTCTAGTTGAAAGACCGGATTAACTTCCCGTCATGTAAATTGAGATGATTTTGGAACCTTCATGCCAAAAAGCCGCGAGAGTAGCCTAAGATAGGCCAGCCTTTAATAAACCAAATGTAAAGGAAAGTCTCTTCAAACTTTCCCATTTCAATTACTTGTAATTACATTTACTTGTAATTTCATTTCCATGTCAATCTCAATGTAATGAAAAATATGAAGGAATATATGTACATGCATTTCCTTTTTCTATCAAAATCTGCCATGCTATCTTGTCATACAAACATCTGACATCCATTTTGCAGGATAATACTCCTAAAACGGACACATCACATAGCATGTAACATTTCTATATTACCTAAGACTAAACTACATAAGTCTTTTTGTATGGAAATAATTGGTCCAATAACTCGTTCAAAATCAAAAAAGGTAGTAAGCCTACAGCCAAGCATGGCTACACCTAGCCAGTCTAATCTTACTCCTGTCTTTCACAAGGAGTTCGAAGGATTTAGTAACCAGATTACAGAGTTGGTTGTTCTGCTTAAAGAACTTCACAAGTTCACTCATGGTCCACAAATACCCATACATACATAATCCTCTGCACATGGAGGAACTCAGGGACCAGACAAAGAAATTCCTGTACCTGAATCTCAGTTGGACAAAACCAACAAAACTCCTGAAACCATACATCTTAAAGAAGATCTAGACACTGGTGATATCAAGAAGAAAGTACTACAAATGGAAGAGACCATTCGGTCTATCAAAGGGATTGGAGCACACATGAGTGTTTCATATGCAGACCTTTGTATCTTCCCTGGGCTTCATTATCTAGAGAAATTCAAGACTCCCGATTTTGAAAAGTATGATGGATTGGGAGATCCTTACACACATTTGAAGGTATTCATTGGAGAGCTCGGATCTTATACCGAGGGCAAAAAGCTCAAAATGCAGCTATTTCAGAAGAGTCTGACTGGAGAAGCCATTGTACACCAGATTAGACAACTCCAAGATTCATAGCTGGGAGGAGCTAGCTCATGCCTTCCTCAGTCAGTACAGTTTCCAAACTCAAATGGCTTTTGACTGATACCAAATTACCAATGTCAAGAAATAAGCTAGGCAGTCTTTCAAAGAGTATGCCCAAAGATGGAGGCTTCTGTCTACTTGAGTTATTCCATCTATAACTGAGTCTGATATTGTAATGACCTTCATAGATATTCAAGAAGCTCCCTTCTATGAGAAAGTCTTAGCTGGCATAGGCAAGCCCTTCTCTGAAATGATCAAACATGGAGAAATGGCTGAGATGAGATTGAAGTCAGGAAAGATTCAAGACCTTACCGCTCTCAAAGCTGTAGCTGAGCACATTCAGTCTGGAAGTTATGGAAAAAACCCCCGGAGGGTCCATAAGAAGAAAGAGGAAGATGTTTTCTTGATACTACAAAGGCAAAAAGGTAGTCAAAGCGTGCCTATTCAGAGGAGAAACAACTCCCCTTTTTAAGCACAATCTTCAAACCCTCCATTACCAAAAGATGGAGAGGTCAGACGCACTCGAGTGGTCACTCCCTTAGGGGATTCACTCGAGAACATTCTCAATCTTCAGAAAACTTATAAGAAAATTATCCATCTTCTTCCACCAACTAACCTGAGTGGGAAGGGTTTCAATGCTAAAAGGAAGTGTGCTTATCATGCAGGAGCTCCAGGCCATGATACTCAGGATTATTGGTCCTTGAAGCATAAAATCTAGGATTTAATTGACAATGGTGAGATCGTGGTAACTAAACCCGATCAAACCCATGTGCAAGACAACCCTCTTCCTCAACACAAAGAAGAGGAGGTTAACATGATTAATTGGAGTAGTGGACAGACTTTCCACTACAGTGGTGGATCCTCCCAAGCCGGTAAGGATAATGCTGACAAATGAGATTATGCACAGTTCCAGTTTATGATGGAACAAAAAATGAAGGCTCTGCGCAAGCAAGTTAATCAATTAGCAGAACTGGTGGTCAATTAACACCAAGTCACACGTCAATTATTCAGTCAAGAGTATGCTAGCCTCCTTCCTCTTGTTGCAAATACTCCACCACGTACTCTAGAAAATGAAACACTGGAGGATAAGATTGTAAAAAGAGCAAATGTCAAACCCCGTCGGGATTTAGCCAATAAAAGGGAATTCACCTATTTAGGCCAATCGATGGAAGAGATATTACAGATGCTGATCAATGAAGGAAGAATTACAACTCTACTACCTCCAATCAGTCCGTGTTCAAGTCGGTTTGATTTTAATAGATTCTGTCAAAACCACTCCCACTCTCGCGGTCACAGCACTGAAGAATGTTGGGCACTCCGTCATCTTATTCAGAGCCTAATTGACAATGGTGACCTAAAAATGACAAACAATGATGCTATATTACTTGAGAGTGGGGACACGTTTCCTACAAAATGGAAGGAAGTCATAGTAGTTATATCTTCTGAGGAAGATTCAACTACCCCATCACATACAATTCAATCAATTCAGCTCAAGGGTATTGAAAATCCTTTGAAAGTGGATGCGCCAAAGCCAATCATCTTGCCATTCAGACCGCAATATCCTATTGTCAGCCTACAGAAAGTTCCATGGAAATATGGAGAGACTGAAGGATATACATCTAATACAACTGCTGCAGTGTTGAAATAAAATCCACTATATCTTCCCCAACGGGTGATGAAGCCTACCATCAAATCAAAGGGAAAGTTCCCTTGGAGAAAATTGAAGAATTCCTCTATCCTATGGGACACAATGAAGCTAAGGTGGTTTTAAGCTTGAAAGAAGATCCACAAGAGGTTTCCATTACTGAACTTGGTACTCTCCTTAGAGGATCACAGGAAAGTCTTATTGAGAGTTTTAGAAGAGGCCCATTTGCCAAAATCAGTGGATGTTGAAAAGTTCCATCACCTGGTTGATCACATTTTTTACAGCAATGTGATATTATTCACTGATGATGACATACCTCCCAAAGGGACAGGTCATTGTAAACCGTTACACATAGCGGTTATGTCCTCCGGATACGTGGTCGCAGGAGTATAATAGATGGAGGGTCATCATTGAACATTTGTCCTTATGCCACCTTGGAGAAGATAAACATCAATCTCAACAGGATCCAAAGCAGCCATACAATTATCAAAGCCTTCGATGGCTCCCGACGAAATACTGTCGGAGAGATTGAACTACATATGGAGATTGGTCCACATACATTCTGTGTATCCTTTCATGTGCTCAAAATAGCTATAAGATACAACCTACTCTTGGGAAGACCGTGGATTCATATGGTTGGAGCCGTCCTGTCCACCCTTCATCAACAGCTGAAATACATCATTCACAACAGCTTAGTTACTATTAATGTTGAGTCAGAATGTCCTGAACAAGGTGACATCCCACTCATCAATTTCAATTCAGAAGTTGAGCTTGTCAGCTTCCATGCCCTGGAGTTGAGCAACACTCACTACCACCCCATTGGGGTGCCACCTCTGATACCCAAAATTTCTGCTGAGGTAATGTCGGTAAGTCAAGAAGTGATATCTTTGGGCTATCAACCTGGACAAGGGATGGGCAAAGACCATCAGGGTATCAAGCACCCAATTCAAGTTCCCAGTCAAATAGGGACAGCCAGACTAGGCTATTCTTCTAGCTCTACTCACAGGAATCCACACAGACACAAACAAGTTCCTTAATCTTCAACCATACGGCGATTGCCTCAACCTACAGGAGTTGAATCTATACAGACTTCCAACCCGATAGATGGTGCTACACGGTGCTATAGTTCACACATACATTCAATTGAAATGCATCAAAAGAGTGACTATGTCTTCTATATATACCAAAATAATATTACCATTCCCAAGTTCTTTATAACCATTACATGTGTTCTTGTCATAATATCAAATAATTATAACATTCATACTATACTATTACAAAGGTGGTCTATTGGTTCGCCTTAGCCTTCCCTTTATCTTTTCCAGGTCCTTCAGTCCGTTCGGTCTTAGCTGTATTCATATGGTTCAAGCAAGAGTGAGCATAACTAGCTCAACAAGTATGACAATTTCATTTAAACAATAGGCTTGAATCATATAAATCGTATATCTTCAATAAATGAATCAATTGTTATGAAGTACTATATAGTATTTCTCTTTTCTGTAAAATGTTTCACAGTGAACAACTTTCTAAAACATAAGTTTCGGTCCAAGGCCTTGAGCATTTCATTCTTTCTTTGAAAATGACAACCCGACACCAAGTCCGTAAGTCTGGAATATCTTACGAGCACGTCTAGGTGATCAGCCTATAGTACTTTATGTTGTACAACACTACTTTCTTTAAATATATCAACGTTTAAGTTTTTGGCAACCTCATGTGCCTGTCGTTTGACGACAAAACATTTGTTTATGCATACTCAGTCTTTCTTTGAAATCCATACCAAAATAATTGGTAAAAGATAACAACATTTATAATAGTTTGATATATTATAAAGAAATCCATAAAACATCTCAAGTCTAGCCAAAGGAATTGGCTTTGACTTCATCATACATCATTTCATGCGTAAGATACATGAATTACAAAGCTTGTCCATAATGAACATAGACACGGGTTAGAACACTTACCTTCAGCGTCTTCTACAGTTAATATACTTTTGTTTTGAGTCTTTAAGGATTCTACAATACATGATCACATAACATACCACATTAGGTCATAAACAATCATGTATTGTTTCTACTGTATTTTATCCTTCTTCTCAATCTAATCATTCCTTAGATTGTTTAACATTCATTATGGTTTATCGTATTACTTAATATTTACGTTCTAGTAATTGTTCTTCAACCTTTAGTTGTTAACGTAAGGTTGTAAGCATCCTTTAGTGAGTTTACTTTTAGTTAATTAAAGATTATAGTTTTTCTTTCAGTAAACTTCTATTTCCTTTACACTTATTTTCATTCCTTACTGGTTCCTTCTTAGTGCTGGCGTTGCGGCGCCAGCTTCCTTAGTGAGACTCGCGCTGCAGCGTGAGTTAGCAGTATGTGATGCCCGGTCTCAGCGCTGCGACGCCAATCCCCTTGCTATGTGTCGCGCTGCGATGCCACTTTATAGTGGCTGAGGGTCAAGTCTGGCGCTACGGCGCCAGTGTTAGTACATTCGGCGGCGCTGCTGTGACACCTCCAAATTCTGACCACACTTGTCTCAAATTTGGTTGTCACGTACTAACTCTAATAATAAATCAACATCTTATACAGCGGAATAATATAATAATTTATATTGCTATAACATAATTATTCTCGTCCCAAAGGTTCGAAACTTAAACATTTCTTACATTACTTAACCATAATTAAACATCGTTTAGATACAACTAATACATAATACAACACAACTTAAATTAAACATAGTTAAATAAGTTCTTCCACAACCAAATCATAGTACATTCCTAGAAATCTAGTAATAACTACTCCAAAGCATTTTCTTTACCCTTGCTCTTGCCAGAGGGTTCACCACGTTTTAGCTTCACTGAATGTTTTCGGGAAAGCAGGGATAAGCAACAAATTTGCCTAGCAGGTAGTATAATAAAAAGGGTATTCAATATAGTTTTCAATTTCTCATGGGTATATTAACAATGATAGTTCAAGAAGTAGTATCAATGAATTATCAACAACAGTCGCTATGGACAGAAATATCAATAATATTTAACGATTTATCAATTCAAGATTTCAAAGTAATGAATACTGAGCAGTCACTAAGGACTATGAACTTATTCTAGAATTAACAGTAATAGACTGATAATTCTATAAAACTAGTACAACAGGTTATCAGGGTGTTATGCATAACATTTAGTCTTTCTCATGTACGCGTGCACGTCGATTCCCCGACAGTATATAATTCCCCTACTGAGAGGGTTGTTCTTCTCAGTTGTAAGAGTCCGCACCAAGTTGATTTGGTTCGGATAGCTTTCAATCAAATATCGATAGTCTAGCCAAATCAATGGCTTAGACAGTTTCTTTCACAATATATATAAACAATTATCGTTCGAATCAAAGTTGAAATTTCATTACGAAATATTATTCATTCAAAGATAGACTTGTATAATCAATAATTGCACAAGTTCAAATAATGCTCAATAAAGAGTAAGGTTTGAGTACTTGCCTCAATCGTAGTTTACCAAATATAGCTTATCAACACTCTTTCGAATCCTAACATAATATAGTTTCGCGTATAGGATATTCATTAGTTATATATGCTCATACCTGATATGTAAGTTTAAATGCATACATAAATGTCTAACTTAGTTGTATACTCTTCACATATTTCATTCCACACCTTGCATACTTAAAACACAAATCAGTTTATAAGTCACCATGAAGTTAAATAACATAGTCTCTAGACATTGTTTTTATGGTTAGCAAATACTTTTTGGACTTATCATTTGAAAGTATATAATCACTTCATTAAATATTCACTCCTATCACCTAGCATGCTTCTTAACATATTGGATATGTACTGATCATATAATACATGCTAGAGTAACACTTCAAACATGCAAACACCTTCAAACTAAAAGTACAAAGCTGATCCTACTACAGACTGGCACAGCCGCGCTTGGTTTGTACTAAGGAGTGGCGCGGCCGCACTACTTTCGGTGTAAACCAAGACATGATTGCTTCTGCATAAGGTCAGTGCACACCTGTCTTACATATATGAATAATCATGCACAACACAAATGTTATTATGTGAATAACTAGGCCTGACCCTACCTCAAAATATTAACATAGGTCATTCAAGACTTGTCATATTCCCTTTTTTTTCTTACATGCATATGTCTAGTTAGGCATTTATGTTAATCACATCCATAGATATACATACCTACTCATGATGGCTAATTTCAGAATACTTATGACGCATCTATTATCAAAAACTAGTTTTTATTTTCATTCTTAAGATTTCCTTTGATAAACTCATGTCAAGCCACTAAGTATAGCTTGCACACATAAACATGCTTACAAATTCCCAACTAAAAGGGGTATACATTTTATCAAGTTTGTTTGTGAAACTTTAAGCCTCCATTAGTAAAACTTATTTTAAGCAAACAAGATAAGTTCACATAGACTAAATCATGCGTTCATAATCACTTGTGTACCTACTCAAGTCATTTATATGGGCTAGAAAGATTAGAACTTAAAGGCACAATGTTTATCATGATTAGTTTTTCAATACATCAAGTTTTCATTTAGAAACTCCTTTAAAGTCAAGCTATCAAAGCTCATTATACATGAAGCAACACATATGCCTCATGTTAGACTTCTTTACATACATATATAAGTTATATACAAATGTTCACAAGGTCAGAATGTATGCTACTCCACGTATATAATTCCTAGTTTTCCAATCTTTAAGCCTTCTTTGAATATCCAAGTCAAAACAAACCTATCATGGCTTTCTATATACATAACAACCATAGTCCACATGTTAAGGTTATTTTTAGGCATATTCTTACTGATATAGCATGCTTAGAATGATACAAGAACATAAAAGCAGTGCACATGACTGGAAGTCGGTGCGACCGAGTAGTTATGTACTATAGAAGAGGCGCGACTGCGCCACTTCGATCAAAATGAAATATAAGGACTCTGTTTCTGTAGAGCTCCAACATAACTAACATCACACCTGAGTTCAAACCCACTATACCACTCCTAGATATGCAAACAAACCCTGATATCACAATGGCATGCTATTCTATATCAACTAACAGATACTTCATAGAATTGCAAAATTTTGATAAAACTCAAGCTTAAGAACACAAAATTAGATTTTATACCTCTTGAAGCTTGAATTGGACTCCTCACTACTCTGATTATAACTTCCTCAATGTTTAGCAACTCACACTCTCAGTTCACACTTAACAGACAATTTCAAGCAACAGAGAATTGAGTAGGAGAGGGTGCTGTATATAGAGAATTAATTGCCCAATTCATGGCATTGCACCATGGTTTGATTCAAAGGAAATTGAAAGGAAATGTTGGGTAAAGAAGAGTTGGCCAACTGCCATCCCGTAGGCATCATCACAACCATCTATAGCTTTATCATTTTCCTCTTAGCCTTTTTGTTTTGTTGAGTTTCACGTAATAGTAAGGGATAGGCCATTGGCCTAATACTCGGCTAATGGTTGTGACTCGTAAATTGGGACAAGGCCTAATTCTTAGTAACTATGTTTATAATGCTTACTTTGTTCTCTTATAATCCCGAAATGTAATTTTAATGTGTTAACGCTACTACACAATGGAAAGTTAGGGATTATTTATGTACTCACATCATATAATCCATGTACATTAGTCCAGTCTAATTAATATTTATAGCAGGTACTTCATTATTCCAGTTAAACTCACTTATTGGAATAATTTGCAATTCTTTGACAGAGTACATCTTTTAATGTTTCCACACATCCTTATTATCACATAAGCAATTATTTAAGTAACTTATGATTCCCTACACTTTACTATATAGTTTTCTATATGTTACATAGTTATATTAATGTGTCACACCACATTTTCTATTTAATGAAAGAACTATATAATATCACATGTCTTACACACATCAATTAAATGAATAATACAATTCTAGTCATGCAATTTACTTTACTCACAATAACAATTAATAATCACATATCATTAATTGACCACCATTAACAATTAATTAATATTCTACAAGAACAATTAACAATTAATATTAATTAATTGTTCACTTTATAATTCCTTCGTCGATTAGTACCATCATTAATAGTTCCCCTCACTGTGCCACACATGGCTTTCAACGAGTTCATCGCAACTCCATACATTTTCAATTATTCAATTATTTAATATAATTGAGTTAACTCATCTCGTAACACAATACCATTTATATTCAAATAAATATTTATTTCCATTAATATATCAATTTCTTTGTGTATGTAAATTCTCGGGTATTACAGTTACGACGCCGACCTTGAGCCTCAGACAATTTTGACAGTTTGATTTCTTCTGTGAATTTTTTGGGCTCATAAATTATTCATTATAAGTCCGAATTGGCTCGTTCAATAGTCGTTAGCTCACAAATCACATGCACTATGATTTCATTAGAAAATCTTTCATTTTCGAATCTTTTAACTTGGAATTCACCGATTAGTTCATTATTGAGAGTTCGTTAAACGTTCGTAAACGTTCAAAGCTCGTTTCTTCGTTCTAAGTCAGAATTTGGTAATTTTCGAGTCCGCAACTCTAGAATGCAAATTTAGACTATTCTCCATCGAAAACCAACATTTTCGATTTTGATGGTGACTTTTGAATTTCATTCCAAGAATTTCACGATTTCGACATTTATCGTCTAATCTCGTAAATTTCGTCATAACTTCGTTACTTGAGATTTTTACACCGTTCAAAATGGATTCATTCCATATATCTATCAACCTAACCAAACATATTTCATTCCATCATATACATGATAAATTCTTCAATGTTCTTCATTAGTTCATCACTTTCATGATCATGATTCCCTTACAACATGACTTATTAAGGTTTAAGTCCATTAATAGCCATTCTTATATTCCATATCATATATACTCCACCAATCATCACTTCTCTATCAAGCTACAATTGAAGAGAGAAAGATTAATGGTCTAGAGGTTCTTACCCTTGATGATCAAGCTTGGTTCTTCTTCTTTCTTCTTGAATTACCAAAGACTATCTTTTCTTACATTTTTCTCAATGTATAAGCTCTTAAAATGTTGGTGACTTTTGTTAAGGCAAAAATGAAGACAAAGCTCTTCTATTTATAGAAATTCCAAGGTGAGGGCATTATGGACTTTTATGCCATCCCACCTCCTTTCTCCCACTTCCTTACTATTCATTTCTTGCTAGACACTCATCTTATCCTTTGTTTGGCCACCAAGTGGCCAGCCATGACTCACTCATGGGGCGCACATGGGTTGCCCCATGTGTTTTCTTACCCGGTGGTTATTCATTGGTTTGATCCACAGGTCTGGTTCTTGGTTTGGGCTTTAGGTTTAATTACCTTAGGCCTAACATTGGGCTTGCATTAACAATCTTTGGGCCTTAAAATAATTCCAATTAGGCTTGCAAAATTCCTACACAAATCCTACAAGTCCATTATAATTGGCTTAATGCTTATAACGTATAATACTCGTATTCTTTAAGTATACTAGTTCGTATAATCATTCATCATATACGTTATACTATCTTTCATATATACTCGTATAATACTTCGTATCATACTCGTATTCATTACCTCGTATAATACTTGTTATTATACGATCATCATTTATTCAAATCTTTACGTTCTTTAACATTCTTAAACTTAGTATGCAGGCGAAAAACTGCATTTTTCATAACTAAAATATTATTACATAATCCATCCTTCCTTATGGTTCTATCATTACGTATTTCTCGGAAGTTCAAAAATAATCCCCGAGCAAAAATGTATGAATAGTATTTTTTAGAAAATTTCTCGAAAAGCTTTTATATTCATCTTGGATATTCAAAAACTTTAATTCCTTCACGTAGCCAAAATACTACGATATTACGACATGCTTAGGTTATAGAACAACCTTCATCTTACTAACACATATAATAACATATAAAATAATTTTATTCATTATTTAATCAAATAAAATTATTTCACAAATTATCCAATTTTCTCAGTCGTTACACAGGTAGAAGCTCAAGCGTTTAAAACCTGAGTGGAGTTTAAAAGTTAAAGAAGAAATTGTGAAACAATTTCAAGCTGGCATCATCATGGTGTCAACATACCCTAAATGGATATCCTACATAGTCCTCGTGCCTAAACATGGAGGAAAGGTGCGAGTTTGCATGAATTATAGGGATCTGAATAAAGCTTGCCTCAAAGGTAGCTTTCCCATGCCATTCATCCACATACTCATTGATAATACAGCTCAATATGACATGTACTTCTTTGCTTTTTGTTTTGCGGGGTACTATCAAATCATGGTTGCTGAAGAGGATCGTGAGAAAACTGCATTCATCACTCCTTGGGGAACCTTTTACTGTAGACAGTTGTCATTCGGCCTCATCAATGCCGGAGCTACCTATCAACGAGCCATGATGGCTCTTTTTCACGATTTAATGCACAAAGAGATAGAGATCTATGTGGATGACATCATTGTCAAGTCCCGAAGGGAGAAAGACCACCTAGACCATCTCAAAAAGTTATTCAACAGGTTGCGTAAGTACAACTTGAAGTTGAATCTAGCCAAGTGCGCCTTTGGCATTAAATCACGCAAGTTGCTAGGATTCCTAGTCAGTCACAAGGGGATTGAGCTGGATCCCACCAAAATCCAGCCATCACGACAATGCACATTCCTCAGACAAAGAAGAAAATAAGGGAATTTTTTGGAAGAATCAACTTCATCAGCAGATTCATTTCTCAACTCACAGCAACCTGTGAGCCTATCTTCAAATTGTCAAGGAAGAACTCCTCCATGAAATGGAATGATGAGTGTCAGAAAGCCTTTCCTTACAATCAAAGAGCAGCTACTCAGAGCACCTGTTTTGGTACCACCTAGGGATGATGTTCCCCTGTTTATGTACATGTCCATCAACGATAATGCCGTAGGCTGCATGCTGGGACAGAAAGACGATAGAGGCCAAGAGCAAGCTATCTACTACCTCAGCAAAAGATTCAGCAGTTGTGAACACAAGTACACTCTGATTGAGAAAACTTGGTGTGCTTTAGCATGGGCTTCCATTCCTAAGTACAACATCATCTAAATACATCATCTCTGTACAGCTGGAAAATACAGGGAAATGGGGGCACAGGCGCCCTACAACTAACAGAGGCCTATCAAAAGATATAACAAGAATGGGGCACAACCACCCAATATCTAACAGAGGCATATCAAAAGATATAGCGAGAAAATACATCAGAAGAACTCAAGGGTGTTGATGTCTACATCATCAATCCTGTCCACCTAATGTTACTCTTCCTAAGTCACTAGATCTCTGCTAAGAGGGATGTCAGGCCTATATAAGGGAGGATCTGCACTGGCAAAGCCATATGGGTCATCTGAAGGGCCAGCCCCCGAGTTGGAAGGATTAAAAGTATCCGCCTCTGAAGGATCTTTATCGGGTAAAACTGTCAATCTGTGTCAAATGAGTCAGATCTCAGACACAGACCATCCAATCTGTCATCATCACGGATCCAGGAACCATATCCCCCATGAACTAAGTGGCGCGGGTCTGGGCTTCGATGGTACGAGGGGACCACTAGCGGTATAATGCCTCCTGAGTAAATGAACCCTCTGACAAAGTAAAGCCTTTAATGCCCATCAACGGTATATCATTGACAGGCGACTGCGACACAGGCCAATAACGCCTGGCAGGAGGTAAGATCAGTACACGAATCTCTCCTGTGATGCTCCTAATAGCATGCTCTCCTAAATAAAGCTCCCATCCTCTATCTGTGAAGAGAGGAATCTGGCGAGTGGATATCACATACTCGACACCAGTCGGGTATCCATCCTCAAAGTCGATGGTCAAATATTCCACAGAGTAGGGAACCCAAGTGATGGCATCAGCTGTCAACAACTCCAACTGTAAGCGACAATGGGTGAAACCCTCAGCTATAGGAACCTCCAACAAAATGGAGTGATGTCATCGTCGTCCTCATGGATAGGTATCTAACCCTAACATACTAATAGGACGCAAACATGGAAGCCTCTCATAAGCCTAAAACTGCCAAAATAAAGGCAAACATCTGATGTTAGTCAACACTCTTAACTTGTACATGGGAAATCAAAAGAGAAATACTCATTAGTAGAAATGGATAGAATCCTAGCCAAGCCTCTATTAAGCCATGCGAATGCATGTGCATTCCTCTGAGGAAATAGGCAAAGGTATAGGAGCCCTAATCATACTCTCCAATACGGTCCACCTCCCAAGTGGCGCTAATCAAAGCGAATGACATTGTGGAAGAGTTGTCAACTGTGAAACAACCCCTGATAATAACTAAGAACAATCGTCGAAGAATACGATCCCTGACTCTCACATCCGCAGGCATGGGCTCACTCAATAGCCCACTCATAGCATCTACGCTCAAAGGACCTGTACGGACGGTCCTTCCCTTGAGCGCCTCAGTCGGGACTCCTAGCAAGGATCTGACGGCAGTTGGGGTAATGTTCGCCGTACAAGGCACTTGCACCCCTCCAAACTCTATACCAGTGATAAACTGACAATCCATCGGCATCATCATCACCTCACAATCCAGCAAATAGAGAGACTGAGTCTGGTGAAACCAGCGCTTAGACAATGCCCTAAGGTAACCCCAGGGACAATAGCAGGGGAGAATGGAAAAGAATGCCCTAAAGCCCCAACCATGCATAATCTCTCTATAATCTGGATGCAGAGCCTGATATAGAGAGTGTATGTTGAACCAGTTCCCTCGAGCCTGTATAAAGTCGGGAAGCTGCACCATAAATGAAAATCAATATCAAAATCCTTGCTCCTCATCAATTGGAAAAAGGAAGATCAAACCCAGCTTTTACCTCGTTTTCCTGCAAGTAAACCGAGGGGTGGCGACTCAAATCATCCAGAAGCTCTAGAATCATCACATTAATGTCTGGAAGATCCCTGCGGGGAGCATGAGCAGAAAGAGCTGGAGCCGCAATCGGTATATCCTCCTCCTCGCCCTCAACATCTGGTACATCAACCCGGACAGGACGAATCACAACCTCCATTAAGCCACGAGTCTGTCTAACTGAATGGGGTCAAGGCTTATCAGAAGCCCTCCTTCGCACACCTGAAGAGGTCCTGCGAAAACTACTCGGCTGATTCGGATCCATAATATCTGGACACAAGTCTCGAAATCACCTCAGAAAGGGTGTGATAAATTCTAACCTAGAGCTTTTCAAATGCATTTTATAACTACATGCATGCATGCATTACTTTAACATACGCCTACAGTAGAGTTAAAAATGCATGACTACCCAATGCTTAGACTCATGGAAAATTTTTGCCAGCGTCTCCTTTGTAAAAAGGACTATCCACTGCGCATAGGCATGACTAGGTGGCCATTCAATAGCACACCTACCCACAGTTATAAACATCCTATATGCATATGAATATCAAAGTCACAATCCATGATGGTAGACTAATTACCCAGATTACTTTGCTTTACTACCTTTGCTCATTAGTCTTCAAATAGGATAAGAAATAGCAGAAAAAGGTGTCAATTTGACTATTTCAAAAGTCAATTTTTTCACATCATTATGTTCAGCATGGTTAAATACTAACATTTACTATGTTGAATATTTTTTATCAAGTCATATGAGCTTGCATGTTCACTACTATGTGTTTAGATGCATTTCATATGATGACTCATTTTCCAATGGACAAAACTGGAAAATAAGACATACATACGTTACCCAGATTGTATGAAACACTTGCACGGTGACAGATTTCACAGAAAGCGGCTCAAACTCAGCAGATCTGAAGAAGAACTCTCGGATTCTCTATGTGGTGCAACGTGAAAGTGACTTGTGAACGGCAAGCAGCCTATAAGTACACCCACAGTTGGCCGCAGGTGTACCTGCGACTGCTACAAGTGTACCTGCGGCTACCCTATGTGGGTCCCACCCTTCTAGCTCGGTCCACTCTGAGTTATAAAGGAGGTATCACAAGTTAAAATAGTCAAATCAGGAAAAAGGACGCTACGCAATTGATCGGAACTGCCTAAAATCCTAGTTTTCAAGACCAAACTGCGGGTCTACATGTCACTTATTGGTATTCGCTCGAACACAGGGTACACAACAATAATGATCACAGCTATTGCAAACTACAATCGGTAATACCTCATAAAGGTCCGATGCCGTCGATTCGGGGTCATAACTCTAGAAAACCTCTCTCCATCAGAAACTTCATCTGTCTTTAGCTGTTGAAGCACATTTCAACGAAGGTCAAGCAACCTTAACAGTTTTCAGACGTTGGCAATTAAATAAAAGGAAGCGTCAGAAGTCATTCGATGATTTCAGCTGTTAAAGCACATTTTAATAAAGGTCAAGCAACCTTGATTGTCTTCAGCCATTGGCAATTAAATTCAACGAAGCATCAGAAGTCATCTGATGATTTCAGTTGTTAAAGCACATTTCAACGAAGGTCAAGTAACCTTGACAGTTTTCAGCCGTTGGCAATTAAATCCAACGAAGCGTCGAAAGTCATCCGATGATCTCAGTCGTTGAAGCACATTTTAACGAAGGTCAAGCAACCTTGACAGTCTTCAGCCGTTGGCAAGTAAATTCGATGAAGTTTTGGAAGCCATCCGATTATCTCACTTAAAAGAGAGTCAAGTAGCCTTGACATCACCAGCCGTTGGCAAGTAAACCCAATGAAGTGTCAAAAAATCATCTGATGATTGCAGCCGTTGGAAATTAAACCCAACGAAGTGTCAAAGATGGTTTGATGGTGGTATCCGTTGATGCACATTTCAGCGAGGGTCAGGCTACCCTAACAAACACAGACTATTGGCAGTAACTCCGACATATCAATAAAAAGACCTAGCGATACAAACCAGGAAAAAATATCCTCATTGAAGAGGACCAATGATGGAATCTATTATACACATCTTCCTCAGACCAAACATGATCCCCTAGAGTCTCTTGTACATGAGAGAAATAGCTATGGTGGAAAGTCTGTACCAAGAATTAAGAACTTTGGTGATAACCCCAACATCAACATCCTAAAAGTACCTGAGAGCTTTGGAGTACACATCTAAGCAGTTCATCAAAGTCATATGTGATAACTCCAGTACCCAACAGAAGTTGTGGGAGCAAACAGTCGTCACATCCCATTGGAAAACGGTCCAATAAACCATATTCATGATAGATTTGCATCATGTTGTAGTATATTGTATCATGAATATCTTGTCACATTTCAAGTGTCTACTGTTCTTTATCCTATCCATGCCATTACACTGCATGAATATGATAAAGAGGGGCATCTGTAGACACTTGAAATTTTTGCATTCCTGTTACTAACTTTGTAGGAGGGTAGAATCGTCTTCTAGAGATAACCCTGGAAGTTAAAGCAGTTGCAGTCCCAGAGACAACCCCGGGATACTCAGTCTTTTCTATCTCAGAGATAACCCTGAGATATTCAGTTTCAGTCCTGGAGATAACCCCGAGAATTTTAGTTTTAACCTCCAAGATAACCCCGAGGAATGCAATTCCTGTTTCGGAGATAACACCGGAGAAGTCAGTTCCATCTCAGAGACAACCTAGAGATATTCAGCTCCAAACCCAGAGACAACCCCAGGAGTTTCAGGTTCAACCTCGGAGATAACCCCGAGGAATGCAGTTGCAATTCTGGAGATAACAACAGGAAAGCTCATTTTAATCCCAAGCCATCAGCTTCAACCTCAGTGATAGCCGCGAGGCACTCAGTCCCAAACCAGAAGATAACCCCGGGATGTCAGGAACACCTTAGAGACAATCCTAAGGGCATTCAGCACTTACATCAGCCCAATCTCAGAGATAACCCTGAGCAACGACTGCTAAATCAGCCCAGAACAGGAGATAATCCCGGTGAGGGGCAAAATCATTATTTTGCCACCTCGATCCCACATTCACGCCGTCTCAACAACATTTTAACCCACATGCTACACAGAAGTGTCCTACAAGAACCATAGCTCCAATCCTGAGTGACTACTGCACAAGACAGCACACCAGATAGAATTTGAAGACTTGCAGACCTGGGCATGGACCCATCTTCCTGACTTCATACAACCTCTTATCTCATGTCATTTGTGTAGCTCTCTACAACAGCATTTCGAAAATGTATCATACGCCTCCATCGGATGCTAGGATTAAAAGTTATAAAGGTTCGAGCGGACAACACTTTGCACGGGTGTACGTTCTTCGAGACGGTGGGACCCATAGAGTCCGGGGCAGCCCGGGCAGCCGCAGTTACATCTGCGTCTGCTGCATGTACACCTGCGGCTCCCCCCTCTATAAATAGAGGGCTTGGGGTAGCCATTTGTAAGAGAAAAAAAGACGAGGAAGCCCTGTCCATTTTGCTCTGTACACACTATAAACTGAGTGCTTTCTCATTTCAAACACTTGTGAGCTTATATATTGCTACATTTTACCGGGGGGAACCGAGTGTTCATCCATTTAAAGCTATTTGAAGTCTTCTTTGGCAGCCCACTGTAAGCCTTCTTATATTTATTAAAGCCTTTCTCCACTTTTGTGCACACACATGTATTTACGTTGAGAGTCGAGATGTGTGCGTATGCCCGGACCGTCGGTCCGTGGCTTTTATTGCTTTTATATATATATGTAAATACTTATATATATATATATATATATATATATATATATATATATATATATATATATATATATATATATATATATCCTCGAACTCGAATTAACGAACTGAGCCTGGATCGATATATATCAAATGCGTTTACAAGTTTTATATATATACATATATATTTACATTTATGTCAGGCCTGCAGCTTACTTCGTGGTCATTTACTTCTTTTGTACACACACACACATCACACACACACACACACATATATATAATATATATATATATATATATATATATATATATATATATATATAAACTGTTTACAGCTTTCATACAAACGGCATCATCATGTGAGCCTATGAATCATGTGATCACAGATTCAGCTTCCTGAATCTAGATTCGGTTCCGTGATGGACATTTTCAGCTATAATCAGCTTGTAAATTATTCACGGTGTTTGAATTTCCTTAGACGGCTCTCATGCCCACAAGGAATTCAGCACTGCTTTTTATCTTAATTTCTCGATGATGCTTCGCTTCTCGAAAATAAAAGCAATCAAGCCGAACACATAATAAAATGGAAGTATCAAAGACCTCAATTACTAATGAGCACAAGGGTTTGAGAAACCTCTTTTACAAAACATCATTGTTATATCTTGTTAAAATTGAACTTTTATACAAAATTCAAACCCTTTGTATATAGGTGAAAACGAGGCATAGCACTACTTCCAGATAATTGCACATTGATCTACACACACACATTCAGATAAAGGTTTAAATTGAAAAGTGGCAATCACTGTGTCACCACGGATGTTGGGGGTGCTTAACACCTTCCCTCCACAAAATCAAGCCCCCGAACCCTAACGAATCTCGATTTCACAGACCAGTCAAATAGTGTCACATCACTAGGTCAATGTGCAAACCTTTTCTCGGTTGAGTTGGTGCAACCATTAAAAAATACCAACTGCGACTCTTACAGTCCCAATCGTCGACATATACATGTCGGACCTTTTCATAACTTATTTTTAAAAAAAATCTCACCTAACATGAAAATACCAAAAGACAAGAACAGAAAAGGGACAAATAAAAATCCTGACGTCGATAAATGGTATGATTGTAATCTTTCAATAGCTCGAGCCAACGTCATTGCCACATGTTGAGTTCCTTTTAGGAGAAGAAATATTTGAGACTTTTATGATCTGTATAGATCTGATGATGACATGGCATGTGTGGACTCAAACAAGACTAAAGGGACGTGGGATCAAGCAAGGCTAGAACTAAAAGGTTCAAACAAGATCTCAATGGATTGATCCAAGATGTTTGGGCTGAAGTAAACAAAAGAAAACCCAAAGAGAAGGATGAGACACAAATTTGGGTCAATTTGATACAAGCCCAAATTAAAGTCCAATCTCACAACCCGCAAATCAATTTAGCAGCATGAATAGGAAGCATGAATTGAAAAGATGTGGGCCCAGATTAATACTTAACATTCATGTTGGTTATTCTAATTCTTAGAATTCAAGTAATAGGGATGTCACATGGGGCCAGCATCAGATCTCAAAAGAATTCAACGTATATACTACATGAAAGAATTCTGGCTTATAAAGGAATCACACATGCAAATGAGTCGTTACCAGCTTATATCACACGATTTCACCAGCTTAGTCACGCGACAACGATTTTTACACGGCAGTTGCAGACTTTAGATTTTTTATAATACTATTAAATTAGGATATTTTTTTTTTCTTTAATTATAATTATTTTCCAAATTGACTTCTATTAGGGTTATAGTTTATAAATTCCTATTAGGATTTGAATAGTTTAGAGTAGTATAAATAGATGTCTAAGTTGATGTAATCAAATACATTATACATTATTATTATTATTCAATATATTTGTTAGTTTATTCTCTACTTTTGGTTCTTTGAAGAATTCCTAAGAAATTAGTAGTTTCTTAGTTTTTTCTTTGCGATTCAATTTGACTTATCATACAAAATTCATAGTTGTGTGTGGTGTCTTCTACCGCATCAATCGTCGATTGTTCCGAGATTACCGCTTCAATATAAGCAAGGGGTCAAGGTGTTGTTTGTTTTTCTCTCATCTTTTTTTTTCTCTCTTTCTTTTTCTCTCTTTTTTTTTTCTTCTTGATTTTTCTTTTCTTCACTCTCTTTTCTTTGTATATGATCTTTTTGCAAATGAATTTGACCCACATGTACTTGTTGTGGTGACAAAGGACGCAAAGTGATCTTCTTCTTGTTTTGAACAAAGGAATATACGTTGGTAAACACATCATGTTGAACCCTCCTATCAAACTGCCATGGTCTACACAATTATATATGCCCTGCCTGCATAGGCACCACATCACACAATATCTCATCAACATACCGACAAATAGCAAATGGAACTAACACCTGTTTGGTTACTTTAATGTCTGCATTATCATTGAGCCACTGCAAACGATACGGCTACGGATGTTTGGTAGTAGGTAACCCCAATTTCTCCACCATCGTAGTGCTTGCCACATTTGTACAGTTGCCCCCATCTATGACTACATAACAAATTTTCCCATTCAAAAGACATCGAGCATGGAATAGATTTTACCGCTGTTCACTGCTCTCCTCCTTAACCTGGGTACTAAGTGCTCTTCTTGTAACCATAATTTCACCATGTATCGCGTCCTCGCCTATCTCCTCTAATGTGGCATAGAATCAGTGTCGCTCTCTCCCCCTTGGTCTCTACATCTCCATTGTCAAGTAACAACATTTTCCTCTGATTTGGACATTGGCTAGAAATATGTTATGACAACCCGAGAATTTAGAAAATTTTTAAAAATCTTAAATATGGATTAAAGGTCAAATGATAGACCTAGACAGAAAATAAGTGTATGCATTTGATATTTTTGAGAAGGAATTTTGAGAATTTCAAACTTCTGTGAAGGATTTAGGTGAATTATTCAAGATTAAGTGTATATGTGAATATGTTCTGTGTATATGGTCATCTATGTGTTCAGAATGTGGTTGAGGTTAAGGGTTGACCATATAAATTTTACCAGTGTTAAACCCTAATATTACATTCGAACGTCAACATTTAGTTGGAAAACCCTAATGATTGATAAGAAACCCTAAAACTAGTTCTGAAACCCTAATTTTAGTTCCGGGAATCCGAAACCCTAATTTGGAAATTAAAAACCCTAATCTGGGAATTTAAAGGATAATTATAATGCTGAAGTGATATTAATTATAATATTAATTAGGGTAAAGCTTAATTAATTATCAAACCCTAATTTTAGATTTTTAAACCCTAATTGTTCTGTCAGAAACCCTAATGTAAAATTATGGACTTAATTGCTAAATTTGCAATTTAAATTGGGATAAAATAATCCTAATTAACAAGATTGATTTATGAATGGGAAAGTTTAATTTAATTCGAGAATCCTAATTACAATTTAGAAATATTAATTTTCTATTTTTGAAAACCCTAAGGGTTAATAACCATGAATTTTAAGTCACTATATATGTATGTACATTATTGATATTTAAAACTTTGTGTTGTACAGTGATTCAATATGTGACAACATATGCGAAGTGGTGCATGGATCAATAAACATATGTACTATAGTTATGGATATATACATTTATAGATTTCATTAAAAAAAATGAAAGCTTCGTAACCTAATTATGCATTAGGTGAGACAATTAAATAACCTAAGGGTTATGGTAATAAGGAAAGGTTAGTATTTAATATGTATACTAACTTAAGTAGATAATCTTGTTATTTCAAGTGACTAATAATTTTAAACCTATTTCTTGTAAACCTAATTATGTTATGAGCTAAAGTCACATGTATATTAATTAAATTCCATAAGATTGGGAATGGAAACCCTAAATAAACAATTTGAGTAATATATATTAAAATTGTTAAACTATGTTTATTACATAGCCCAAAACAATTAAAGGAAAAGCCCAAGAGAAATAAAATGCAAGCCCAAAACTTAGCCCACTTGATTAAGGGTATTATAGACATTTGATTTATCTAATTTATGCATTAACATAAAAGCTAAATGAAGGAGTTAGTGAGCATAAATATGGTTGGCCACATTAGCTTTTTTAAGGTAAAAATATTAAGCTAATCATATTCCATAAGTAGAAATCTCACACACAAGGACATGTGTGTCACGCTCCCATTGGTAGAAAATCTATTAAGCATCTTTAATCACATGATCAGACTAATTGAAGAGATAAGGTGTAGTCTTTTATCCATGGGACAATAAAAATATGGGGGATAATAGTTATATCACTCATTCATTTGCTAGACATTCATTTTTCTCTCATTCTTCTTCTTCCATTTTTTTTTCCCAAGCTAGTAGCATTCAAGAAAGAAAAGAAAGAGAGAGAATTCAGTTTTTGTAAGAGTGAGAGAGGTGTGCTAGTTTATTTGATGCATCCTAAGTTCATTACTTACTTTGGTAAATCAAGGAAGGTTGCCACTAAATCAAGGTATAACCTAATCTTCATCTTCTTCTTCTACTTTGTATTATAGCTTGAGTTTTGCTGGGGTTATAAACTAATACTCAAGATACCCTAGTTCTACATATTATCATGTATGGAACTCAGTATTTTGAGTGTTAGATCAAAGGCTTAGAGGAAGAAAATGAGCATATGTTCTCCAAGGGGTGAAACCCTTGTTTTTCTTCCACTAAATCTTGTATAACTCAAGTTTTACAACTTGGATTAGTGATCCGTCGAAGGGGGGGTGCTAGATACATGAGTTATCTAGTAAACCCAAGTGGTAGAAACACAAATCAAGCAAGTATTGAAGCCATGGGAACTATTTTCCCAAAATAGTCCACATAGTATATTGAGGCTTTGAAAGCCTAAAATAGCTGTTGTTCTTTTTTTCTTGAGGCTGTTTCGTTCAGTTGAAAGTCTTTTGAAAATCTGGGAAAATTCCAGAGGTACCTTAAGAAGTTATCTAGGTGAAGGAAAAAGAACGGACGCGTTTCGATTAAAAGTTGTGCGTAATGGCTATTTCCGTAAAGGACTCCTAAATATTAACACTCGAATTTCTCACTATGTATACACTGGAAAATTTCAAAATTTTTACAGTAGGTTTATAAATGTTATGAGAGTATACCCTGAAAATTGCAGATTTTTCTTAGCAAAACTCGATTTATAAAAAATGAAGCAAGATCCGAGTGCTTTGGGCACTTTAAAATTTGTAAATCATTTTCTAAAATTTTAGAAAAATTTGGGATCATTGTTGGGTCATATACTGTCCAAATCCAGAAAATGAGAATTTTTGGAATCAGTTTGCTATTTTTCCTAAAAATTAAGTTATGAATAAAAAGAAATAATTAGTTAAATGATGTCTTAAATAAGAAAAAAATATGATTTTAATACTTGAATACTCCTAATATATATATTATGACTATTTTAGGGCATTTTGGTAATTTATAATAATAAATATTATTTATGACCTTTTATGAATATTAAATAAGAGGTTTAATAAAGGAGTGAACAATTAGAATAAACTGTTTATTAATCTAATAAATTATTTAAATATTATTATGATATTAATAATATTAGAATATGATATTGTTAAGTAAATAAAATATTAAGATTAAAACTTCATTAAAGTATTATTAA